>JADLZK010012123.1:0-336098 GCA_015847255.1 Hyparrhenia diplandra
GAAGCATCCAACAATATATTTTGTGGTTTGATATCACAGTGTATGTCTAGCTTTTTTCTCATCACGAGATAAGCCAAACCCTTGGCAATCCCTACAGCTGTTGATATCTTATTTTTCCAACTTAAGGTGAGTACGGCTACTACCAAACTTAAATGT
The DNA here is from genome assembly GCA_015847255.1 of Hyparrhenia diplandra. Taxonomy (NCBI): domain Eukaryota; kingdom Viridiplantae; phylum Streptophyta; class Magnoliopsida; order Poales; family Poaceae; genus Hyparrhenia; species Hyparrhenia diplandra. The sequence continues at coordinate 157 of JADLZK010012123.1, forward strand.
TTGCTCCAGAGGGGAACAAATTGGACATATAAATAAGCAGACTAGCAATCTCTTGGCTCCATGGGCAAAACCCAAGTAGCGAATCAAGTTCACGTGATGAATATTTCCAATGGTGCTCACCTCTGCGAATTGCTTCTCCCCACGATGGAAGCCCTCTAGCTTTTTTCTTGCTACTATAGTTGTATGCAGTGAACCCCTTTGGCTTGCGGCCCAAAGACCACACTTTTAATGTAGAAGTTTCTTGTCCAGAAATTGCAAATGTTGCCCATTTGAAACTGTCAAAGACCCGTCACTTGATTTATACTACCAATTCTTCTTCTTTTATGGAGAGAAAATTAATATGATGGTCACCCCAAGACTTATAATGATAAATGCACCAATGATTATACCAATTATCCACCATTTCTTGGTTTGAAATTGGTATTTGATGCGACCAATCTAATAAAGATTTGTATCACTTGATCCACCAGTATTGTCTTGAAGATTCATCAAATGATCATGCCAAAACCAAGCAAGTGCCATTATGTGAGTAAGCTGTGCAAGAAGCGGTTGTTGAAAGCCGAGGTAGCCCGACAATCATGAGTGTTTGCAGCATCGACAACATGTGCATTATCGAGCAGACTTCACTATTAATCACATTAGGAATCTGTCTTGTTTTGCCTTCATGGAGCCATTGTTTCCACATTTCAATGGGATGTTTCTCCTACAGCCTCTGTATGGTCATTTAATACCAATTGTTTGGGTAATTCTCAGAAGAATCACTAAGGAGGCAACTGCATGATTGATGCAGCATTCTCACTACACATGTTGTTTTTTCCCATGCTCCATACCGCGCTACACTTAGCTTTTTTGGTTGTGTAAAAAGTCACCCATGATTGTGCTGCTTCTATCCATAAAAGCCTGGGAATAAAGCCTGACACATCAATACTTGACTCTAGTAAATATTTGTGTATCTTTGTTAATATAATTAAGTGAAGTATGTTTCCTCATCAAATTATCAAACTGGAATGTATATGCTGAGTTGGGATATGAATTGTTAGTAGCACAACTACGGTACACCACTTGAATGAATTCCCTGTCCAGGTTACCGGAACTTGATAGACTTCCGACCTATTCCATAGGAGGACATATTGTGGGGGAGCCTTTTGATCCATCTCAATGGAGAACATTCAGGCGTTTGGTCACCATGGTCTTTCCAAGAGATCATATGTTTGATGGCGCCCAGTTTTCTTGTTACGACTGAGCTTGTTTCCTGGGAGCCATGTGTCTCGTAAAATCATCAAAAAACTTTGCCATAACACAGCAGAGGTATTAGGCTCATGTTGACTACAAGGTTCCCATTGTCGTGGAGCACAACCACTGTGGAACTAGCAGCTGTGTTGTTCTTTTTATATTGGTAGACCAGAGGGGCGCATTTTAGAGGGTTTAGTAGGAGAACAAAGTTGCCATCATCTGGCAGGTTAGGCTGGACTAGGAGTGGATCAAGAGACTGGTTTCTCTCTGTTTGCCACCCACACTATAGTCTGTTCTGGGATTTTATTGTACCAGATGCCTTTGTACATATGCATCACTTGATGTTTCAGCTGCTAATTGCAAATAAGAAAAGTCAGATCATAGGACAAAGGTACTAAAAAGAAGGCTAACAAATTAAATTTGTTTCTAATATTGTGCTGTTATCTTTGTAGTAGTGATAAGGTTGAACATGGATTGAAAATTCTATAGTGCTTCTCTACTGATAACTTTCTGAAGAATAAAATCCCCAATGAATATAACATTCGGTTCATTTTTGTATCACAAAAATATGAGTTATTTTGTTTTAGAAAATAGTACTCACCTGCAGGTTGGAAGAATCCCAATGCAAAATTGCCGTTCTGAGAGATAAGCTTCTGGTCACCGGAGAGCCGCTGATTCGCAGTGAGGGAATCGGTGGCATGCAACGGAGACGGTTGGAGAGAAAGTTGCAGTAAAAGTAAGGATAAGGCGCATGAAAGAGCCATAATTAGCCATACTAAAGGAAAAAGAAGAGCTCCTCAAGGTTAGGGAAGAGCTACTTGTTGTGAACTCACAGTTCCAGCACACTGGCTCTGGCTATTTATATGTGCAACATCTATTCATGTTAGTCGTAGCATTAGTCTGACTTTGTATGTTTACCTTATCTTCTCTAGGGGAATCCTGTGCCGGGTGACGCCCTCCTTGATGTTGAAGCTTTTATTTAGAAGAGGCTCTTTCAGATCGACAATACCATATTCTGAACAACTGCCGGCAAATCAAAGTTATGCTATATGCAAGCTGACTTGTATTCTGTATTCCCCCAACTTTAAGAATTATTATTGAACAGTTGAATTGGTAAAGGGGAAGTAGGGGCCTGGCGGCAATCATCAGCATGCAACTGCCACCTGATGGGTTTGTTTTATGCAATGTCTTACTGCTTCAATTGTCACACAGCATTTCTTTTCTTCTGCGAGTTAAGTCGCATCTGCAGCTACCGATTAGCGAACTTTGTTGACTTGCTCACCGGCCAGTGAGCACTTATCTGGCTTTTAGTCATCGCCGCCGGGCGGCTTGGTCCAATCCAAAACTGAGCCTGTCATTTCATTTGGATCGTCTCGATCATTAGTTCGTCACGGAGACACCGACTGGCGACCGGTCCTTCGTCTAGTCATCCGGCGGGGAAAATACTCCAAAGCGCAAGCGCCAAAGTGCAAAAGTCTATAGCAGCGAGGTTTGCATCCCCGATCCGAATGGCTGGTACGCTAGCAGGAACAGAATTGGCGTGGTGATACGTTATGATACCTCTGTCCCAAAATGTTTGTCACTTGCGCTTCCTCGAGAAAACAACTTTAAAAATTATAGATTAAAAAATATTAATATTTTTCATACATAATTAGTATCATTGGAAAGGCTTTGAACCTAGTTTTTTAACAAATTTATTTGAAGATATAAATGTCAGACGTATTTTTGTACAAATCGAGCCAAAAGTCATGACACGATCGAATCGACGCCGACGGATGGCTCCCGACCGGTCCGCTCCTCTCCCCAGAGAAGGCGGGCGGCGCCGCCACACCATCGAGCCCACCTTTCCCCTACCTTCCCACCTCCATCTAACCACAGATCGACGCTCCCCATCACCGGATCTATCGATCCATGGGATCCCGGGCGAGCGAACCACTCCACCCAACCTCGGCTTCTCCTCAGTGCCGGCCTCCACCACCACCCAATCCCCATTCCATGGCCCCGCTCGACGCCCGAAGCCGAGCCCGTCATCCCTCCATCCCCGACCTGTGAAGACTTGGAGGAGGAGCTGCTTCTTCACGGAGATAAGGAAGACATGGAAGAAGACACCGATGAAGAAGACATGGAGACACCATCCCCCCCAGTGAAGACGCCGGGCAGTGGCAGCAAGCTCGGTGCCCCTCGGTGGACCGCGTTGCTGCTCTATCGGCGTGTGCCTCGATCCACTCCTCCGCGTTGAGGGCCTTACGAGCCCAACGCGAGGCGTGGCGGCGCTCGCCCGGTCAACATGGAGGCGCTTCAGCAGCGGGCAGGGGGAGCCGGCCTCGCCCGGGTTGGCAAAGGCGAAGGCGTCGCCGCGAAAGCGTCATCTGCAGTCGCACCGCGTTGGGACCGGCGCACCCATAGGCCACGGCTCCGACGGCCTTCAAGATGCACTTCGTTGGGAGATGTTTTCGGTGCCTCGCCTCGAACCACCAAGTTGCCAAGTGCCGAGATCCGGTTCAGCTGCATCTCTCGGGCGGAAGGTGGGGCATCTCGCCAGCTCCTCGCCCATCTCGCGCCCACGCACCGTCTCCGACCAACCGGCGCCCCGCCTCAGGTTTCGGTGCCGGGAAATACAATCCACAGCCACATCGTTTTTCCCCCACTTCACCATGACGGCACCTCCACTGCCAAGACCGCATGAAGACGCCCTGTGGAGCTGCCTCTTCGGCTCGCGCCCATCGCCCGCGCCACGCCCCCCGTACCCGCAGGTTGTCGTGCGCCTGCCACCACCCGCAAGTTCCTCGCCACGACATCTTGGTGACCCGACCACGGGCAGGGGTCTGCGTGGTGGAGTTCAGCAACTCCGCAGGGACGTGGCCTGGGAGGAGAGACCCGCCTTCCCCCATCGCGGCTAAGGAGGGAACGGCGTCCCTCACATCACACCGATGCGCCAAAACTTTACAACAAGGCCACCGGCAGCTCAAGCCAAGCCAAGCCGGTGAGTCACGATCCTTTGGCTTGGTGCCAGCGGCGTGCGGCAATCTTCTACCCGCCACTGCCGGGAGGGAGATGCCGGTAGGGTGGAGTCCATTGTCCCGAACACCACCCCCGTTGTGGCTGGTCGGGTAACACCACCCGGCCAAACATGTTGTTTGGTCTGGGATGCAACTCAGGAGGATACCCAAGTGGCCGAGATCACGAGCATGTGATTCGGATGGACATTGATGCGGATCCCAACTCCGGCTTTGGTGTTGCAAGTTGATGATGGCATTGTAGGGGAAGATGTTGTTAGAAAAAGTGGGTCCAGGACCCAGAGCTCCTTCCCACGCACCTTCCTGAGGACACCAGGGTTGTTGCTATCTCTCGTCACGAGACCCAACATTGTAGCGGCATCCCTCTCCTAGGATGGAGACGAGGAACCGAAGCGAGTGCACATGATCTCGCGGAGTTCTTTGAGCGGAGGATCTTGGCGGAGGTGCTTGTGAGGTTTGGGGCCCGGGGATACGACGGATGGGCCAGAGTCGGGGGTCGATGCAGTGATGGCGCCCGAGGAGTTTCCCTCGATATTTTGCCGGGCTCTTCAAAGGCTGAACCGCCGCCACCGATCCTGCCATTGCCGCCCAGCCGACACCGCAGCCAGCCGGTCGCCCGGCACCACGGCGCCGTTAAGGCCAAGAGAGACATGGCGCCCACTGATCTTAGTGCACCGCCTGCGCTGCCTTCCTCGCGCTGGCCAACCGCACAACACGGTATCGATGAAGGAACTCAAACATTGATGATCCGCAGCTGTTGAAAGTTCGACGAGGCGGTGACTAAGTATCTTGGATATGTACGCCGATGACCTCCCTGAGTCGGCAGCTTAGGCTATCCAAGGCGCAAACCGGGAACAAGAAGCCGATGAAGATGTCGGCGCGCGCCGTAGAAGCGTGCACCGTGGAGAGATAGAGCCCGACGTTTTCCTCAACCGAATGTGTGTTGTTATGTCGGGCCATTCATGTTAGCAGTTTAGTGCCAAAGTGGTCTACCGTCTTAAACTCGGGCGGAGCAGTATGCTCCTGTTGTCTTAGGTCTTTGTTGTTGAGTAGTCACGATTTCCAATGGGGTAGTCCACCCGATGTCGGGGGATGGATGTTCATTCACTGGGTCCAGCACCCGGTTGCTAGGACAATTAGTGAGTAGTCGGCTAGGGTTTTAATCCCGGCTAAGCCTAGGCCATGCCGGGTAGCGCTACTTGCGCTTGACTTGCCGCTTTGCTTCCTTCTCTTAATATAATCGTGCCGGGAAACCGGATCTTTCAAAAAAAAAAGGTTGTGACACGAAAAACCGAAAAAGCAGACATTTTGAGATGGGGATCCGATTGTCATCTTCGTCCGCACGAGAGACAGCCGACCATTCGGCTTGCACGCACATTTGCCCAGATGGATGGCCGTGCTAACTAAGCCGCCTATGTTGGCGGGCATTTGTGATACCGAACTCACATCCACCCTCCGGGTTGGCTTTAACCAATCACTAGACAAAGGAAGAAAGCGTGGCGATAGTTTTCACCAAACACTTGAGAGGATGGGCATCAAGTTCTTCGAGCAACCACAATGTTGCAAAACCGGTCCATATGAATATTTTATTAGCCATCGGGTAACCCATACATTGTGGCGGTGGTCCATAAGGAGGGAATAGCCTTGAGGCACCCCTAGGACTATGGACAACCCATAACACAATAAACAAACAATATGTGTGCTCGTACATCCGACGGAATACGGTAATAAAAGCAGAGCCGTTGCATTCGATTTGCATTCGGAAGTAGCCGTTGGCTGCGTTGCTTGCTTCCTCTTCTTCAACTCTCTACAAAAGCCGAAGCTTCGTGCTTCCTTCTCCACACTTCCCGGCCTCACATTTTGAACTCAAACATGGAACCCCCACCCCGAGAACTTTACAAGCCTCCCGAATGAAGGCTTGAATCAAGGCTCCCCAACCCAATACCCGGAGGGTAGTGGCGATTTCACCACCTACACCCCAATCCCGTTTCTCTTTGGAACATCTAATTTTCCACAAAACTTCAATCCTTTTGGTCCTCCAGAATCCACCCACCATATGGCCATTCTCCTCCCACATTCCAAGGTGTTCAACGGCAAAGGGAGTTGGCTACAAGCCCACCTAGCTTTCAAGGATTTCATCTCCATGAAAGTTTAGGTGCACACTAAAGTAATAGGCCTCCAGCCAGCCCCTTCAATTTGGCCATTTTGGGCGGAGGTGCGATAACACTTCTTCCCATGGATCTCAGTCACGGTTCTCGATGCTCGCACAAAAGGAGAAGCAATCAATCAACGTTCAAGATTCAAGTGCTAGCGGTGAAGAAGGAGAAGAACCACAGAAGGCGTCAACGCATCAATTGGAGTGAAGAAGAAATGGTAGGCTATTCGATGCATGGACAAAACACTCCGATCCCGTAATCGCACCGCCAGAAAACTTGAGTATTATTGGAAAGCTGTAGCCGCTTGAGTTCAACAACAACGCGCCAAAAATAGCCACAAAGAGGACAATCAAACAATTGAAGAAACACTTTGGGGTGATGTCAAGAGGGATATCACAAAGTTCAGTGGAGCTTATGCTCGAGCTATATGGGTGCACCTGGCCGGTGGGCAATCTGATGACATGGTGCTCAAAACAGCCCATGAGATGTTCAAGGGAGGCAGCAATGGCGGGTCTTTCATATATGAGTACCTATGGAAAGTGGCCAAGGAGATGCCCAAATGGCGCGAGTAATCATCCAAGAAGAGAGCACATCAAAAAGGACCAAGCTATCTAACTCAGAGCATACACTTCTTCATCCAATCAAGACACTGAGGGGGAAACCATAAGTAGAGAGGTACGTCCCAGGGGCGTAAGAAAGCGAAGGCAAAATTTGAAAGGGGCGTGGGAAATCTGGCGCACCATCTCCTTTGAGCGACCAACCAAGTCGAAATGATCATGTATCATGAAGCTATGTCAATGAAAGCAAAAAGTGCAAGAGCTAAAAGTACAAGTGCCTATTTGAAATTGATGGCAATAGATACAAACTTCAATGAAAAGAAAAAATGAGGCATGACCATAAGATCTTGGACAGATTGCAAAAGACTTGGCCGAGGAGTAGAAAGGGCGTAAAGAGAGCATGTATCCCTAGTATTTAGTGTAATTGTTATTTTTTCTTAGGTTGGATGGTTGTACCCCTAGTAGTTGATTAGTTTATGTATTAGGTTGGATGGTTGTACCTCCTAGTAGTTGATTAGTTTATGTATTAGTCTTGTACCCCACTATTAATGAAACAATTTCTTTGAGTTAAAAAAAAACTTCTTTGTTGTCGGTTCACTTTGTCCACACAAAAAAATATAGCTGTTGAGAAAAAGACAAGCAAAATATAGTCATGGAGATCATGCCAAAATACATGGCTGTGAGAAAAGGACAAAAATAACCGTTGCATACAAGAGGGGGCTACAAATATGACCACCACACCACTCCTTGTTCAACACTCCACTCCCCTCATTCACTTGTCCATTCGATGAGGCCACTGCCCAGTTCACTCAAGAAACCACTTCCTCATTCACTCAGAAAAGATGTCAACTGACTTCGAGATACATCGACTCAGATAATTCTATTGAGTCCGAGATTGAAGCAGAGATAGAGGCCGAGCTTGAGCAGAGATTGAAGTCGAGATTGAAGCCAGACCGCCTAGGTTCTCTATTCAACGTGGCGGTTATACAAGGAGGGTACATCAACGAGATCATGAAGGTGATCACAACAGACTAGTTGCCGAGTACTGCAATGGAGTGTTTGATTCATTTTGTTCATGGTGTTAGAAGCTATTCGATTGCACAATATCTCGCAAACCTACTAGTCGGGACCTCCCAACGCTTGCTACAACTAGCGAAACCGGCGTGGTTTTCCTGGGATGTTAAGGCGTCTTGATTGTATGCATTGGGATTGGCAGAATTGCCCTGCTTGAAAGGGCAATTCACTCGAGGTGATTACAAAGGTACCTACCATAATGCTAGAGGTCGTTGCATCTTATGACCTATGGATTTGGCATGTCTTCTTTGAGCCGCCGGGTTCAAACAATGATATTAATGTGCTTGACCGGTCACCGTTATTCACGAAACGACTACAAGGCAAAGCACTGAGGTTCAATACACTATTAATGGGTTACAATACAACATGGGTTATTATTTAGGGCGATGGCATCTATCCGAATGGGCCACATTTGTCAAGACAATCCTCAGCCAAGAAGTGCTAAGGACAAATTGTTTGCAAGTTATCAAGAAGGAGAAAGAAAAGCCGTGGAACGAGCCTTTGGGGGTGTTGTAAAAAGCGTTGGGCTATCATACGTCACCCAGCTAGAATACGGGAACGTGAAGAGTTAGCCAATATTATGTATGCATGTATTATTTTGCACAACATGATTATAGAGGATGAGAGAGGCATATATGACACACGATGATGAGAACACATATGAGCAAGCACAAACATCTCCATTTTTAAGGCCTTGCACATGGACCAATCTATGATTCAGGATGTGCTTGATAAAGACAAGGAAATTCGTGATCGCTCAACTCACAGGCGTCTCAAGGAAGATTTGATAGAGCATATATGGCAAAAATTCAGTACACAGCAACAAACAAACCAAGATTAGAGCCTCATCCATGTAATTTTACAGTACTGTCTTAGCTAGATTATGGCTTTATCCAATAAATTTAGGGATTGTGTGTTTTCTTTCCGAGATGCTTTGTAATCGTATCTAAAATAAGGCAGTTGTGCTTGCTTCCTTTTATGGAATTGTTCTCGGTTGCAGAAAAAAAAAAAAACTAAAAACTAATGTCTCTAATCAACTATGTCCGTGCGAACGAACTACAAAATCCCGGTTACAGAGTTCGAAAACAGCATCCTGCAACAGGTGCATGAGCCGGGGCAGCTCTTTGTGATGACCATTGAAATTACATGATAATTTTAATCTGGAAGAGGACTGAGAAGAGGACATCAAGTAGATTGGAGGTGGAGGTACTCGCTGAACAGAGGGCTGTGAGGTGGCCTACGATCATGGCTGAGGTCACCGTCCGCTAGCCACGTGAAGTCCCCACCGCCGTCCCTTGCACCACGGGAGGTCGCCTCACCGGCCGTCTGTGAGGTGGCCGCGCCCCGTGTCGCCGGCGATGCGATGAGGCGAGGCAGCGTCAGGTCGTCCGTCGCCGGGCCGAGCAGCCGCACCCAGTGTCACCGGCGGCCATGCGGCGTAGCCGCGCAATGCCACCCGACTACGATTTTCTAGGCTTCTCAGGCGGGGGCTGCGCATCCTAGTTGATGCGATAGTTGAGGAGGCGGGCGTGGAAGGGCATGGCCGTTTGGTGCAAGGAGGGACGGCGACAGATAGATGAGGCCGGAGAGGCGGGCGGAGTTCCTCGAACTTCACAGAGAAGGCGATGCGGGGAGGTTGAGGACGGAGATTTTTATTTCAACGTGGGACCCACCCTTATGGTCGGTTGAGCCGGATACATTGTGCCATTTGCAATAGTTGGTGCCACCTGCTATGAACCCCATCACTATGGAATTTGGTTCACCATACATTGCTCTTGCTCTGCCCTACGGATTTATCTAGTGTCATACTGTCAAGTGTCATATGTCGCAGGGCATATATAGTTATTTAACACGTCAACTTCTGCTGATGAGTTACACCGATGAAGTTTATCACCAAACAACAGGATGGGCATCTCTACATACCTAAATCGGAGCCAAGGATTGGGTGGTGGATATGGCCACGTCACCCGCTAACCCGTCGACCGTTGGATCGAGCGAAGAAGCGATGTGGTCCGTCCGATTACGGGTCAATTTGGGTCTCTGCCCACTTTCGTTCCAGACCCGAACCACACCGAACCTTCTCGCGCGTCGTCGTCCCGTGCTCCCTCCCAGATGAAGTCCCGACGCTCCTTCCACACACCCACGCCGCGCCTCCGCCGCTCCCGTCCCCGCCCATGCCGCCTTGCTGAGTGCCGCCTCGACGGAGGACCAGGCGCTCCTATTCCCAGAAGCCCGCGCCGCAGCGACCCTCGCGCCCCCGTCGAATGCGACCCCTCCATTCACTCGCCTCGTCGCTGCCCCGGCCCAGGCCACGCTGCCGCCCACCCTTCCTCTCCTCGCCCTTTGGCCAACACCCGTATCTGGCGGCGCGAGGCACGTCGGCAACGCTAGGCGCCGGCGAGAGGAGCAGCGCGGGCGGCGGCGCGAAAGCAGCGTGAGCAGCCGCTGTCGCGACAACACTCGCCAACACGAGCGTTCGAGAACCATCGGGGAACCGCATGTGGTGGTTTTTAGCCGCTCGACTGGCGCAGCCACGCCCGCGAGGGCTCTCACGCTGACCATCGATGCGGCAGTGCAGTGTTGCATCGGCCCCTTCGCACACAACAATTTCCCCTGCTTGTCTTGTAAGTCTGTTTGACACCTGCTACTTGCTCGACAAAATGTCTGAACAAAGTGGTGCCTCTAATGAGGCAGAGTCATAAAACTTATTGTGAGACTCCTTATTGGAGCTTTTGTTAAAACATTCCAAGGTTAGTACCTAACTGCATTATTGCCTCTTTCAATATACATCATCATCGTATAGTCAATGTACCATCATCTTATCAAGTCCGTGATAGCGGATTCTTAAATATTGTTTCCGCAGTTCAACATTACCCAAGTGTTAAAACTGTTTCTCTATCCTCTGATTCCAGAAGCTGGCAGAATTCTACTCTAGCAATCCTTTGAGAAAGTGGTTGAGAATGTTGTCTTGTCAACAAATGGAATTTAAGTTTTTTTATTTTTTGTGACAAACAAATGGAATTTTAGTTATATGCAGTTCTTACTCTGCTGTATATGTAGCAAGCGCAAGGTAAGAAGCTGCCAATAAAAAAAAAAAAGATTATAGAATCTGGCTCTGTTTTTTATGTACAATTATTCACTTCTTGGTCTGTGTATTTCAGTATTTTTTCATAGAATGATTTAAAGTTTTGGAGTGATCGAAAAATGCCTCCATGATTTTCTTGCCATAAGAAAACTATTTATCTAAGTAAATGTTATAAATCTATTTTTTAAACAACTACATATGGCTACTATGATGTTGATAGAACATATTTTCAAATTACATTGCTAAGTTTCCTTAATTCCCAAATAGAATCACCACTGTCTAAGTTTCAAAATGGCGCCGTGTGGGCCCCAAGTTTACCTATCTTAATACCAAGGTGTGGTTTCACTTGCATCAGATTATATCCAGCATCTAAAGGAGATACATAGTGAGAGATCATTTGGAGAATCTAAAACAGTAATCTCTTTACAGATCTCCTTACAGCTACAAGCTAATGTATAAAACCATGTTCCTTGCTTATATAGTATACTTCTCTTCAAGATAATGTCAGCAATCTGTTTACAGATCTCCTTAAAGCTATGAACTAATGTATGTACTTCTCTTCGAGAGGCTGGCGATTTGTTTTAATGATAATTCTCTAATTCTGTGATACCTTTTGTTTAGAAAGATAAGGCCTGAACTGCTGCTTCATATTCAGTTGCCTCTTAAAATGGGTAGTATGCAATTGCAAAGTTCATTTCAACCAACTGCCTCAATTTATTGCAACATCTAATTATTCAGTTGATTTTGTCTTTTCCATCTTACAAGTTATGATGTCATAGGTAAATATCATGATACCATTATGAAAACATACAGTTGAATATCAGCTTACTGTTGACCACAAATTTTTTTTGAACGCAATAGCAGGAGCTTTGCCTTTCAATTAAGTTTGGGACCAAAAGAGTTTATGTACAAGCAAAGAAAGAAAAACATGCCAGTGTGTATTGACCACTATGTATTTAACTACAATATCCTATTTTCAGAAGTTTCTTTCTCTGAACTTGTGTACTCTGATTTCCCTGAAATAAAATAACTTATGTATTCTGAACTTTTGATCCTTCCTACCTAGTATGTTATCTAAGGTAGCAGAGTCTGTAGGAACATAAAGATATTCAGTGTTGGTAAAAGAATCTCAAGTCCTCTTTGAACTGAAATCAAAGCAACATGATTTATTTAGCTATATGCCTGTCATCTTTCACTTTTTCCCATTAAAGTCTCTTTGGAGATCTCAATCTCAACTGTTACACTAAAGATTGTAGCTCGACCAGCAAAAATCAGAAAGCACATATACGTACAACCAAGGATATAGTAACACTGCACTTAGACGTACATAACATCATTGTTTGGAGAGAAGCAACAAAATAGATTAACCTAAGGATAGAGACATGGCTACATCACTGGCAATGGGCGCGGCAAAGCCGCGCCTGGTTTTCTAGTCACGTTCTAAAATTGCCCCTTTGGCTCACGGGAGGATCTCAGGAAAGGGATAGGAATCAATGTAGCGCAGGATAGGAAGGCAAGGTCATCCTCTGGAATTTTTCCTTTCCCCTGCGCCTCTCCCCTCCGCTCCGTCTCACTGCGTAGACCACCGACGCGCGCCGCGGCCTCCGTCCCCGCTTCGTCGTCTCCCTCATCCTCCTCCTCATGGCGCGCGCTCGCCCGCCGGCACCACGGTCGTCGCCAGGAGGTCCGACGGCCGCGTTCTCCCTCGCCCTCCTCCTCATGCCGCGCTCGCCCGCCGGCACCACGGTCGTCGCCAGGAGGTGCTTCGACGAGGAAGCTGCTCGAAGGAACCTAGAGGAGGATGGATATGGAGGTGGAGACGACGTCGCCGGCGTTGCTCCTCCACCAGCATCGTGTCGGCCTTCCAAGCGAGCAGGGGGAGGACGCGGAGCGGTGGTCTTGTGGCCCGCGGCGGCGGCGGGGAGTGGCGCGGCGGGGCCGCTGCAGCCAGCACGCGGCCGGATCTGGCGCGGCAGAGCGGAGGACGAGGAGGAAGGCTGCGGAGCCGTCGCAGGCAGCCCGCGTCCGGATCCAGGGCGCCGGCCACGGTCCAGGGCCGTCCGCGAGAGGTTGGTGGAAGGTGGAGGCGAGCACGGCTCCAGCGGCGTTTCCTGCGTCTTCCATGAGCTCGGAGCGGATGGTTTTTTTCCTGCGCGCACAGTGAGAGACGAATCCTTTCCTGCGTGATTCCAGAGGAACGATTCCTTCATAACCAAAGGCCAATGACGTCAGCAATTCCTTTCCTTTCCTATCCAAAGGGGTCTAAACCATATATGTTTCGGGATTTTTAATTGCATTATGTGTTGAAATTTATTTATGACTTTTTGTATATAGGGAACTGAGCATGGTGAGCACTCGGTTTGGTGAGCACTCCCGGTTGGGTGCCAAAGGCCACCGGTCTTCTGGGCATGTTCCCGAGTCCCGAGGGGTTTTGACGCATGATCTTCTCACAAAAACTGGTGGGGACATCGTCCTCGCCGGTCCCGCCGCCCCCCGTGTGCCAAAGCATGGTGTGAAGCCCGACCCTTCTCACGGGCATGTGGGCTCCCATGTCGTATAAATGGGGGGTTCGGGGTTTTTCGGGGATCCGGTGAGAAGATCTTCTTCTTAATGAAATACGGTGGGGACATCGTCCCCAGTCCCCGGTTTTTATGACTTTTTGTATATACTTATTAAAAATATTTCGTGTATGCCTAACCTCCGTTTGATTTATTCTACTTAGCGCCACATCAGCGACAACCCAAGATGGAAAAAATGTTTTTTAATCTGAAAAAGTAGTTTTAGTAGAAGTTAGAGAGGTCAGGTAAATTGGACTCGTCTGGAGTCTCAGTCATCCAAGGCTTCCAAGCAAGCGGCACCGAGTTTCAAAAGAAAAAAAAAAGCAAGCGGCACCACCAGCTCATGAAGCCCACGTTGATCAGTCAGCCCAGCAGCAGATAAAGAACGCAGCCCATCAAAAAATCGGTCAGCCACCTCTCGCTTGCCGACTCGACACCGTGCACCGGCGGCGGCTCCAACGCAGCTGACCGCGCCGCTACTGACGCTGAAATCCCCCTCCCGCAATCCCGCCGGTGCCTTCCGGTCACAGCCCTGCGTCGTCCCTCGGGCCCCGTGTCCGGAGGGAGGCCGACGCCTGGCCCCGCCTGCTCTTTGCCTTTCGCTGTGGCGCTGCATCGGTTCTTCCTGGGTTCATCATGCGGGTGCGGTCATCTGCAGATCAGCATCGCCGTGCCGTGCCTCCTTGGTTAGTTGCCCTAGCGACTGAAATCCGATACGGAGAGCTTGAGTATAATGCGGTGTCTGAATGTCTGATTGTCATGTGATGTGTTTGCTACTCTGCTTGCTAGTGATTACTGCCTGGCGCATGTAGGATACATCTTGCAATTTTTTTTTTTTTTTTTTGTAGCACAATAACTTTGTTATCGCTCTATTCTACATTGGTTGCCATGTTTTATGCATTTTGTTATGTGATTAATGGATGAGTCTAAATTTAACTTTGAGCACACACTTCTGCTCTACTTTTGTAGTTTTGTTGGAAGTATTTGTTGTATTTAGCAGGTCAGTTTTCAGCTTCAGATATGTTGAAATACTGGCTTTGGCCACTGCAATCCAAACTGAAGAACTGTCATTTCATTGGAATTTTTTTTACATGAGTTATTTGGTTTGGCTTGATTGAGCCATCATCGTCCAGCCCACTATCCACTGTTCACGGTGCCACACCAGATTACATGTGGTTCAGTTAAAGCTTTAAAGCAAATGGAATCAATTTGAGCATTTTGAAAGTAGGGGGGCAATAATTCTGGTGGCACAAGTAGAACAAGCAAATGACCCAACCTTGTGTTTATTTTGTTTCCTACTAAATCATTGTACGTATTGGTTTCCAAAGTAGGCAAGCTTCACATTGCAGCCATCAATATTACATTATAGGATACACTTCATATATAAAACTTATTCCCCTGGCCTATTCACTTAGTTGGCTCAAAGGAAAAGAATTTCACACTCTCTGAACCTTCCGAAAGAACTTCAAGATACCTTGGAAATGGTGGTATTTCAGCATCTATCACCCCTTCCAGAATTTTGACAACTTCCCCCATTGCTGGTCTGGAACTTTCATTACCTTGAACGCACCAGCAAGCAACCTTGCATGCTCTCTCTAGCTCCCTTTCATTTACACCATTGACCAACTCTTCGCCCAACAGTGACTGTACTTCTCCTTCAAGAAGCTTTTCTTGCAACCAACACTGGAAAAAATGTTGCCATGCTTGTGTCTTTGTGCTCCAGATTCCTCCTTCCTGAAATGATCTCGAAAAGCATCATTCCATAGTTGAAAACATCTTCTTTTGTTGTGATGGCTTCACCACTTATCCATTCTGGTGCGAGATATCCAACGGTTCCTCTCATAGATGTTAGAACTCTGCTAAAATCTCGGCCAAATAGCCGCCAATCCAAAGTCTGCCACTTTTGGAACAAATGAAGCATCCAACAATATATTTTCTGGTTTGATATCGCGCAATGTATGATGCAATCCCGGCACTCCTCATGCAGATAACACAAACCCTTGGCAATCCCTACAGCTATTTGATATCTTATTTTCCAACTTAAAGTGGTACAGCTACTACCAAACAAATGTTTATCGAGGGAACCATTGGGCATATACTCATAGACAAGCAATCTCTTCACTCCTTCAGAACAAAACCCAAGCAGCCGAATCAAGTTCATGTGATGAATATTTCCTATTGTGCTCACCTCTGCCCTGAATTGCTTGTCCCCTTGATGAAAGCCCTCGAGCTTTTTTACTGCCACTGTAGTGGCGTCTGATCCAGCCCCTTTGAACACTGAGCCGAAAGACCCTGCACCCAACCGCTCTGAGAAGTTCCTAGTTAGGCGTTGCAAATCACCGTATTTGAATCTGATCAAAGATTTGTCACCATGATTTAAACCATCTAATGTTGTTGTTCTTCTATGAAGAAAATATAAAATAGCCAATCCAGAACTTACAACAAAAATTCCACCAATGATTATCCCAATAAACAACAACTTATTGTTTCCTGAGTTGGATAGTTCTGATGCAGCCACTCTAATAAAGATACTATCACTTGATCCATCAATATTGTCTTGCAGATTCATCAAATGGTTGTACCAAACCAAGCAGGTGCCACTATGAGAGTAAGCTGTGCAGGAGCAGTTTTTCAGACAAATTAATTCACAGTCATGAACACTGGTTGCATCTATGTTATAATGCGTCATCTGGCAACTTCACACTATTAATAGCATAAAATTTATCTTGCTTCACCTTCACTGAGCCATTGTTGCCACACTGCAGTGGGATGTTTCTCCTACAGCCCGCTGTCCGGTCATCTAGTTTCCAGTTGTTTGGGTGATTTTCACTGAAGCCCTTGAGGCAACTGCATGATGCATCATTCTCACTACATGTGCTGTAGTCCCCACACACACCATAAACACTGCACTTGGCTTTTGGTTTCGTGAAAGAATTTGTCCATGCTTGTTGTGCCTCTGCCCATACCAAAGTCTGATACAGACCTGACACATCAATGATAGTTCTTGTAAATATTAGTGCATCAACCTTAATATTGTATGTGAAATATGCCTCCTCATCATTGTCAACAAACTGGAACATAAGCCTTGAGCTGGGATAGGGATTGAGAGGTGACATCTCTGGCACACCACTGAATCCATTATTAGTCCAGTTGCCAGTAGTCCAGTACACTACCGATCTATTCCATTGCAGAATATATTGCGGTGAGCCATCAGGATCTAACTGAATGGAGAACATCCCTGTGCAGGGTCACCACGGTCTTTCCAAGAGATCATCCGTTTGATGATGCCAGTTTTCTTGTTACGACTGAGCTTGTTTCCTGGGAGCCATGTGTCTGTGAAATCATCAAAACTTTGCCATAACACAGCAGAGGTATTATCCTCATGTCGGACTACAAGGTTCCCATTGCCGAGAAGCACAACCACTGTGGAATTAGCAGCTGTGTTCTTGATGTTGGTAGACCAGAGGGGAGATTTAGAATGGTTTAGTAGAAGAACCAAATTGCCATCATCTGAGACAGTTAGGCTTGATAGGAGTGGATCAGAGACTGGTTTATCTCTGTTTGCCACCCACACTACAGTCTGTTCTGGGATTTTATTGTACCAGATGCCTATGTACCACTTGCCGCTTGATGTATCAGCTGTTAATGCAAAATAGGAGAAGTCAGATCATAAGACAAAGATACTAAAAAAGGGTAACTCATTACATTCTGATTCTAATATTGTGTTGTTATCTTTGTAGTAGTGATAAGGTTCGAAGTTGATTAAAAATTCTATAGTGCTTATCTACTGATCACTTTCTGAAAAAGAACGAATTCTAGTGAATATCACATTCTGTTCATTTTTTTTTTATCACAGAAACATGAGTGCTTTTCTTTTGAAAAAAATATTTCTCACCTGCAGGTTGGAAGAATCCCAGTGCAAAATTGCCGTTCTGAGATATTAGCTTCTTGTCACCAGAGAGCTGCTGATTTGCAGTTAGGGAATCAGTGGCATGCAATGAACGCGGTTGGAGAGAAAGTTGCAGTAAAAGTAAGGATAAGGCACATGAAGCAAGCCAGGCAGCCATACTAAAGGGGGAAGGAGAGGAGCTCTCAAGGTTAGGGAAGAGCTAGTTGTTGTGAACTCACAGTTCCCAAGCACACTGGCTCTGGGTGTTTATATGTGCAACATCTACTCATGTTAGTCGTAGCATTAGTCTGACTTTGTATGTTTTCCTTTGTCTTCTCTAGGGAAATCCTGTGCCGTGTGATGCCCTCCTGATGTTGAAGCCCTTATTTAGAAGAGGCCCTTCGTTGGATGGCCATTTCAGTCAACAATACCATATTCTGAACAATACCATAAGACTCTTAAATTAGCAGGTCTAGGTTGTTTGAACCTTGCTGAAGAAATGGCGAATTATGGGGCTGTCAAGGCTTTGGTTAACATTAAGAACATAAGTGTGTTGCTATTCGCCTATGCTCCACCCCCATGACGACTTGTTCAGAAAAATAAGGCTGTGAGAATTTATTCTATAATTTATGCGTATCATTGGTGATGGCCAAGATGATCTGATGACTCACTAAACAATCTACGTTCAGACAGCAGCCAGCAACTGCCATTTGATGAGTTTGTTTTATACATACACTGTCTTACTGTTTCAACACAGCATTTGTTTTTCTGCTACGTTGAAAGTCAGCAGTAAGTCGCATTTGCAGCTACCAATTAGCGAGCTTTGTTGACTTGCTGAGCAATGAGCACCAAACTCATCTGGTTTTTGGTCATCGCACATTTCGGTTGCGTAGCCGGACGGCCCCAAAACCTAAGCCTGTCATCTCGTTTGAGGATTGTCTCCAACGTCAGCTCGTCACCGAGACACGGACCTGTCCTTCGAAAAAAATTTGATGAATAATTACAAATTTAGCATCTGGATTGGAACGTTGCCGGCCTTTCGGCATGATAGCTGAGGGCTGACAGGTTGGTTGGTCACCTGTCGGCCTCTCAGCGGCCGATAGGACGCTAATCGAGCTGAGCCTGTTACTAGAAACCAGACGCCTATAACAGCTGCTTCTCCGCTCAACTCAGAAAGGCAAAGCGAAAGTGCAGAAGTCCATAGCAGCGAGGTCTGCATCCCCGATACGAACGTCTGGTACCCTGGTATAGTAGCAGAAACAGAGACACCAAATTGAATGGCAAAAAAAAGGGGGATGGGCTTTTGCCAACACTTGTTTTGCATGCACCGTGACTATCATGCCATCATGTCGATCGTGTTCTTCGTTCCTGTCACAATCTTTCACGCTGATGAGCTTCTTCTGCACGGGTGATTGATATAGGGCTGTTTGGTTTTGCGCCGCGTCTCGCCTCGCCACGACCGCGGCCGCCACCATGCGAAAGCGGACGTTTGATTGGTGACCAGCAGCCACACTCGTTTCTGCATGCGGTCCATTTCTCCGCAATGAAGCCACACTTTGCCTAAGTTTAGCGTGGCATTCTGTTGATTTTTTTGCAGGCTACTTTGAACCAAACAGGCCCATAGTTCAGGGGTTGCTTCAATTTCAATCTGTTTTTTCCGGCAATTTTTGTAGTAGAACTACGACGAGATATCAATGGGCCTTGGGGTCGAAAGAAAACCGAAGAGGCCCATCGCCCTCCCTACTTAATGCTTATATACAATGAAGGCTGCTGACCATGTCACCATGTCTGAAACCGAAATTTGAGTTGATGTTGGTGGTGCAGCCGTGCAGGGTGATTTTTTTTATTTTTTTTTTTTTGCAGGCTATTTTTTGAGGTGAATATCCAAATGTTCCTTCCGCGTGCCAATTTCCAATGTGTTTGTACATACCAATTTTAATCGCAGCTAAAAAATTATGTATTTTCATATGCTTATTTTACTAACTAATTAGAGGTTCCATGATAATTCTCGCACGATATGCTATAAAAATAATAAACTCTAAAATTTCTTATAAAAATCAAAACAAAAAATCTAAACTCATTTCGTTACACACCAAGACCGCAGCTCGATCGCGTTCTGTCGCCGCAGATCGCCGCCGAACTAAGGTCGCGCTCTAGTCCCAGCGTGCCATTGATGGCCAACATGCGACGCCGACGCGGACAGACCAGGGCACGAGCGCGACGCGCACTGCTAGCTCCCTTTGCGGCAACCAGCGCGGCTCAACCGGTGCGGCGCGCGGGGTTCGCCGGCTTGGCAGCTGTGCGGCGACCAGCGGTCCAGCGCGGCCAATGCAACCCCGGTGCCGAGGGGGTTCGGAGCTCGGCCGGCTTGGTTCGGTGGCGCATCGCCGTTCGCTCGTTAATGCGCGCGTGTCCTGCTGAACGGCCACTCGCGTCGCGTTAATGACGACCTTTCCAAAGCCAATCCAATCCATCAAGGCCCTGGCTCACTCTAATCTAATCCGGTCGAACGTGCTCCTGCTAGAGCGCCACAAGCTGCGGCGGGCGGCGGCTAACTCCCAGTCGGCCAGTCCACGCAAACTAAAAACGTCGGTCGGCGTCGACGTGGAAGAAACTGGTCACGTCCCGGGCTTCGACTGTTTCGGGCCCCTCGAGGTCCCTACTGTCCTGGCACACGTACAGTGTGATATTATGATCTGTTCGTGCACACATGGAGGGGACTTGATTAGCTTCACACCGTGTGGCGACGACGACGACCGACGCACGCCGCGGCGACCCTTCCGTGACTCCGTGCGTTGTGGAATGGAGTGGCGACGACGGGGCTACCCGGGCGGAGGCGCTCGTCCCCAAAGCGGCCAATGTCTCCGTCCCCGTACGACGCCTTTATGGGGTCGCATTTAAACGCGCCGCGGTCGCTTGCCATCGCCCTTTTCTCTAACACCAACAGCAGCAAAGGAGAGGCCCGAGTCGCGCGCGACGTCCGGCTCCGGCAGGACCGGCACCGCGCCGCGCCACCAACAGCAAGCCAGCAATGGCGACTCGCGGTGGAGGACCGGTTGCGGCACCTGTTCTTCTGCTCCTCCTCGGCTTCCTGTTTCTGATGCCGTCGCGAGCCGAGGACACCGTCGCCGCCGGGCGGCCGTTGTCCGGCGGGCAGAGCCTCGTGTCCAAGCGTGGCAAGTTCAGGCTCGGATTCTTCCAGCCAGGTATCTCCATCTGTCGTTCGTCCCTGCGGGTTCTTGCTGTCTTTTGGTGAATTGATTGATTGAACCTCAGTTTTATAGCTTTTTTTTCGTATATACGATGATGAGCATATAAAGTTGTTGTTTGTATAGAAGAGAATTGCGTCGGTACGTGGGATACAATTTAACAATAATACAGTAAATAGCTAGGTAACTATCATAGTTTATTTTTTGAAGGAAGCTAATGATCATACTTATTTGCTCAGTACACAGATGCCACTCCAAATTCCAGTATAATAGTTTCCATGAGCATTTCAAAGAGAATTCAAGCTAGCAGATTTCCCCTTTTTTTTTTTTTCCTTTCAGTGAGAAACTAGATTTTTTTTTTTTTTTTTCCTTTTTTGAATCAACTAGATTTTTTTTAAAGCGAGTACACCGCCACTCATCGCTCCCACAAATCGCCCTAAAATAGACAGCTACTGCTCAACTTGTGACGGACAACTGTCATTACATGCATGTTTTTTTTAAAAAATGGTGGATCATCGTTCCATCAATACAACTACTGTTCCGTGCAAGGTGCAACAGACAACTCGACGCAGCGCTGGTACCTGGGCATCTGGTACAACCAGATCTCGATGCACACCACGGTGTGGGTGGCAAACCGGGTGACGCCCATCTCCGACCCGGAGTCGTCGCAGCTTTCCATCTCCAGCGACGGCAACATGGTCATCCTCGACCACAGCAGCAGGTCTACTACCATCGTCTGGTCCACCAACGTGACCGCCACCTCCAACTCCACGGTGGGCGTCATCCTCGACAACGGCAACCTCGTCCTGGCGGACGCGTCCAACACCTCCGCCGTGCTGTGGCAGAGCTTCGACCACTTCGGCGACACGTGGCTCCCCGGCGGGAAGCTGGGCCGGAACAAGCTCACTGGCGAGGTGACGCGCCTCGTGGCGTGGAAGGGCTACAAGGACCCGACGCCGAGCCTGTTCGCGCTGGAGCTGGACCCGCGCGGATCCAGCCAGTACCTGCTCAACTGGAACGGCAGCGAGCAGTACTGGAGCAGCGGCAACTGGTCGGGGACGGCGTTCGCCGACGTGCCGGAGATGTTGCCCACTGGCTCGTGGCCCGAGTCCCAGTACACCTTCGCCTACGTCGACGGCGCCAACGAGAGCTACTTCGTCTACGACGTCAGGGACGAGTCCGTGGTGACGCGGTTCCTGGTGGACGTGACGGGGCAGATCCAGTTCCTGACGTGGGTCGCGGCCGCAAACGAGTGGGTGCTCTTCTGGTCGGAGCCCAAGCGGCGGTGCGAGGTCTACTCGGTGTGCGGGCCGTTCGGCGTGTGCACCGAGAACGCGCTGCCGTCCTGCACCTGCCCCCGGGGGTTCCGCGAGCGCGAGATGGCCCAGTGGCTGCAGGACGACCACACCGCTGGCTGCGCCAGGAACACCGCCCTGCAGCCTTGCAGCGCCGCCGCCGCTCGAGACGGTGACCGGTTCTACACGATGCCCAACGTGAATCTGCCGAGCAACCCGGAGAGCTCGCCGGCGGCGAGTGCTCACGACTGCGAGCTCGCGTGCCTTCGCAACTGTTCTTGCACCGCGTACTCCTACAGCGGCAGCGGCTGCTCGCTGTGGTACGGGACCTCATCAACCTTCAGGACACGACGACCGGCAGTGGCACCGGAGCCAGCAGCAGCATCTCCATCCGCCTCGCTGCGTCCGAGTTCTCTAGCAATGGGAACACCAAGAAACTGATCATCGGGCTCGCCGTCGGGGGCTTCGTCGCCGCGGTCACCGCCATCGTTCTGGCTACGATCTTCATCCTGAGACGCAGAAGGATCAAGTCGCTGAGGAGGGTCGAAGGATCCCTCCTGGTGCCGTTCACGTACCGCGACCTGCAGTTGGTGACCAAGAACTTCTCAGAGAAGCTCGGCGGCGGCGCCTTCGGGTCCGTGTTCAAAGGGGCGCTGCCTGACGCAAACGCGACGCTCGTGGCGGTCAAGAAGCTGGAAGGCGTTCGGCAGGGGGAGAAGCAGTTCCGTGCCGAGGTGAGCACGATCGGCACGATCCAGCACGTGAACCTCATCAGGCTGCTCGGGTTCTGCTCCGAGGGGTCCAGACGGCTCCTCGTCTACGAGCACATGCCAAACGGGTCTCTGGACAGGCACCTGTTCGGGGCCAGCCATGCCCATGGTGGTGTCCTGAGCTGGGACACCAGGTACCAGATCGCTCTGGGGGTGGCGAGGGGGCTGGACTACCTGCACGAGAAATGCAGGGACTGCATCATCCACTGCGACATCAAGCCCGAGAACATCCTCCTGGACGACGCGTTCGTGCCCAGGGTCGCCGACTTCGGGCTGGCCAAGCTCATGGGCCGCGACTTCAGCCGCGTGCTCACCACGATGCGGGGCACGGTGGGGTACCTGGCGCCGGAGTGGATCGCCGGCACGGCCGTCACCACCAAGGCGGACGTGTTCAGCTACGGCATGATGCTGTTCGAGCTCGTCTCGGGCCGGAGGAACGTCGGCCAGCGCGCGGACGGCACGGTGGACTTCTTCCCGTCCAAGGCCGTCAGACTGCTCTTCGACGGCGACGTCAGGAGCGCGGTGGACGGCCAGCTCGGCGGCAGCGCGGACGTGGCCCAGGTGGAGCGGGCCTGCAAAGGTGGCGTGCTGGTGCGTGCAGGACGACGAGAGCCTGCGCCCGAGCATGGGGATGGTGGTGCAGGTTCTGGAAGGGCTGGTCGACGTCAACGTCCCGCCCATCCCGAGGTCGCTCATGGTGCTCGCCGATCCGGCCAAGTACGCCGTCGAGTTCTTCTCAGGCTTGCCGTCGACCTGAGATTGGGCCACTTTTAGCGCGGCATCGAACGTACAGTAGTGCGTCGTGTATATAACGGAGTATGAGATAATGAGTTCTGCCAAGAACTTACTCGTGCCACGAACGTGCCACGAACCTGTGGTGGCATAGAACATGTGCAGGTAGCCAAGAAGATTAGATTTTCGTATGGTTACAAAACCATATATTCACTTATCCGGATGAGAAATATGTTATGATAGTAATTCTCACTACATGAAAATTAACCATATACTGCATGTAAGATTTTAAATCTACCCGAATGTTTCAGTAACAATTTTATGTCTTCAGTCGTTTACTATTTTTCATCAAGACCTTTTTCCCTTGGGCTCTCTCCCTCACATGCGTGGGCCTAGTGGATCGCGGCCCGGCGGCGGTTCGGGCACCACATGGAACGGGCCAGCAGACTCGGTGGCGCGTGGGCTGCGAGCGTGGGTGACTGGGTGTTCCATATGGATGTTTTTTTAGGGTTTTTGTTTCGTTTTTTAAATACTATCTCATAATATGGATGTTTGAGAAGGCACCGACAGGACTGTTACAACAATCGTGATTTCGTTTTGAAACAAAAATCGTAATTTTTTTGTTGCTGACAAAAATTATCGTGATTTTTTTAAAAAAAAACATATGGAACAATTAGGCATGATTCTTGCAAAAAAAAAAAAAAAAAAAAAAAAAATCAAACAAGCCCTACTAAAATTTAGGGACCTTATAAAAATGAGATATTTAATTGTATGACACTAAAAATAATGCATCTCCTTTGTATGGTCACATTTTTTTAAAACTTACCTGTATAGCCCAAAATGAAAACGTTTTTACCTATACTTATGGCCTTCTGTTAACATCTAGTGTTTAACATTATTAAATTCAAGAATAAAAAGACCATTTTATCCCTGTAAAAAACGGCGGCGAAGTGGTTGCGAACTCAAGGTGGAAGCGGTTTGCCCATGGTGCGCCCACATGAGGAGCATCCCTTTGGCCATGGCGGTGGGAGTTGCACAAACAGCCTAGCTCACTATTAACATATTTGTTGGTTACACATTCAACTAATATTTAGTTACTCTATTATCTAAACATGTTTGGATTCAAAGAAAACAATCATTAGCAGCTAACCATTAGTCGTATGAATCCAAATAAGACTCTTCATAACTCCCAATCGAAGAGTCTATATGCCATCTGCCTATCTCCAACGACTCAACGTACATTGCCACTCACACAATGCTGCTAGAGAGACAGCTGCAACACGAGAGGCATGTTTATCTAGGACCGCCGACCCTTATATAATAACCTTAAACAAATTCTTCAATAAAACATTACTATATATTACTATGAGTTAAGGAAAATCTGTGCCATATTCGGAGTACAGTAGTGAAGTTAACGTTGATGAACCGATACATCACTAAGCTTGTACTCTTGCATGCATATTGCATACTCTACGCCGCACATAGGAAGACGACGAGGGGCTGAAGAATCATATGGAGGGGTGAACCCTCTCCCTGACTCCCTCGCTCAGTCACTCCCCAGCAGGAGGACTATAGAGCTACAGGTCGATCGAGCCGCAGCGAGACTAGACGGGCGAGGGAAATAGTGCACTCGTGTTGGTCTGGTGCTGGTGGAGTGTCAACGTGCACTCCGAGGCGCGCTCTGGTGCTCGCCCTCGCCTCGCATTTACTAGTCGCTGCAGCAGGGCACGCGCATGCAAGCGCGCGCGCGCCAACAATGACACAGACACAGACACATGCATTCATTCCCATTCATTCATGCATTCATCCGTTCGTTCATTCATTCATTCGCCCTCGCTTGTTGCGCTGCTCCAAAATTCCAAGGACTTGTCACTTCCAGTCAGCCTGCAGTCGTATATGCATGCTATTGCTGCTATCATCGCTGTGCTCTCTCTCCATCTGCCTCTGACGATGGTGTATCTGGCCCTAGCCTGCAGGCGTGGCAGCGTATTTACGCGCCCATCGACTCACCGGCCACAGCAGGCACGCCGAAGACTGGCCTCTGCTGCCGATGACCGCGGGTGAATGAAGGAAGGAACGAACGCTAATGATGGAGCAGTGATGCTGCGAGAGCGAGACCGCCGCGCACGTACGGCGCACAGGAAGGTCGGTCGGTTGGGGCAAGATCGGCCGGACCTTTCGGGCGTAACAGTGTGGGGGAAGCGAGGGAATGCCAGCACGCACGGCCACGAGAACTGAAAAGTACGGGCGGGCCTACGGGGACGCATGCGAAGGGCAGCGGCGCCACATGCTCTGGCACGCATGGGTCTGTCCGATCGATGGAGATGGAGCCGAGCAATGCAATTGGTATGCAGTGCAAGCGAGGCGTTGGGATGGGACGGCTCGCTTCTACATGCCGCGCATTCATTCTGATCTCCACTCCCAAGGTCCGGCGATCGGTCAGCCGCGGGGGGCCTGGCCTGGCTGCCTGGGATGGCGAGGACGACGACGCAGCGAGGCAAGAGCTACCGGGCCGGGGGAGCAATAACTCCGTCGTCATTCTCCCACACCCTGCCTGCCCCTGCTGGCTGCTGCCTTGCCCCCGTTTTGTCCCCCTGGCCTGCTCCTGGCCCGGCCCGTACACACGGTACACTAGCAAGCACCCCACCGTTGCGTTGGGCGTTTAATTGGGCCCCTCCCCAACACCCCGGCCGGCCGGTGGCCTGCGTGCGCTCGCTGTGCCCATTCATTCATTCATTCTCTGCTCAAAATTCATTCATTCATTCGTTCCTTCATTCATTCATTCCCTTCAGCATTCATTCATTCATTTCAAAACGACACGGCTTGTTTTGTCGTCGTTCGTTCTTGCTCTTCTCTTCATTCTCTTTTCTTCCTTCAGCATTCATTCATTCATCATTCATGACGACCAGACCACCGTCGCTTGTTCCAAATGAATCAGTCCACCTTGCAGCGGCAAAGCGCAAACGCCATGGCGCGCAGTGCAGCTGAGCTGCGTGCACGCACATGACGCTAGTGTACGTGCTATGGGAGTCTAACGCAGAGGCAGGGCGAGGAGGCACACGGCGCACAGGGCCGCGCACAGTGGATCGAGCCCGGCCGGGTGCGGATCCCGAGCGAGGATGACGGTGGAATGGAGATGGAGGGGGAGCTAGCCGCTACGCTCTCCTATAGCTCTCGGTCGCTGGGGCCTCCTGCCCTGGCTCTGGCTCTCTGACTCGGGTCGGGCGCTGCATTTCCTCCGGCTGACATGGCGCGCAGGCCGGCAGATGGGAGGATCAGTGTCTCGCGTAACTCCCCCGCTCCGATCCCTGACGTTGACAAGTCAGTCCGTCGTCTAGTAGTTGTAGCCGTCGAGCGAGGCGAGCGAGTAAGTTCGGTGATAGTGCTGGTAGTACGCCTTGAGCCGTCTCGTCTCGTCGTTTTGGCCTTTCTCAAAAAAGTAAAATCCTGTCAGAAACCAGAAAGTTTTGAACGACATGCACGGTGAGAAAAATGCTTCCAACCAACCCCGAGCATGCAGCACGCATGTAAAACCCAAGTGGTGAAGGCCGGTGACCACATGAATCCCACGCAACAGCACTATCCCTTTCCGCTCGCTCCCGCACACTCTTTCGCCCATGGTTGCTGTCCGCGTCCCCCGAACCGTCCGGCTGCCCGCGAGGACCACGCGCGCGCGGCGCGGCGGCCGCCCGACACGAGCCCCCACAGCCCACGCCCACGCCCACGCCGCGCGCGCCCGAGTCCGGCCGGCCGGCTCTCCTGCTAAGTCCTAATCCTCTCCGCCGCTAGTTGTTTGGGCTGTTACCAACGCAACAACAACCCGGAGAGCGGGCGCGGTTATTGCCTGCCTGCCGCAGGTGTTGCGCATGTTTTGACCCGATGAAAATCACACGGCCCGCGCGGATGCAGAGTGCTGGCGGCATCGAGCCGGCCATCGACGACCACGGCTGCAAGTTGAAGTAAATCACATCGATCGCGACCACGGCACCACCACGACGGTATAGCAGATTCACAGAGGAGGACTAGTCGCAGATTGCACCATCATCACCGTACGTACCCAGGGGCCGACGCGCGGCCGGCGGGTGGTACCACCGTACGCGCGCACGCCGATTAAACTTCATGTGAAAACCGCCGGCCGGAATTAATGGCCGAGCTAGAAATGGCAGCCGCCCACCTGCCGCGGTCCAGCCCTCTCTGTGCCGGCCCCTGCGGCAAAGCAGCACACAACCTGTCGATTTGATAGAAAGAATGCAACCAGGACCCGGCCGGCCGGCTCCCAGAAGTTACGAGCGATCGAGAGCCGGCTGCATGCTCCCAAGCAAGCAGAGGGAGAAGCAGTACTCGATCGACATCTGCTGCCATTCATCCATCCATCCATCGGCCGGGTTAAATGATCGATCATCGATCGAATGGGATGAGTGTCTGGAAATTCTCCTAATCATTCGCTACGGCCGGGCCGGGCAGGGGGCGCTTGCTTGCTGAATTGTCATCATGATGAGCGTCTGGTTTGTCCATGCATGAATTGTGGCCATCACGGTATTGAATGTGGGAAGGGGGGTTGGAAAAGGACGCCGGACGGACGGCTGCCTCAATCATTCTCGCTAGTACATGCCGCATTCAATGGGTGTGTTTGTTTAGCCCGCCGCCCAGCCCTGGCGCCTGATCCCCACCCTCATTGGCCTCATTGGCTTGGCAAACAGGAGGGACTAGAGAGGACGGTGGCCCACACCATCTCCCACATTATCGTTCGAAACAGTGCGAGAAGCTAATTAAGGGCGTCACTAATGGTTCCTAAATAGCTCTAGTCTATTGGTTATCAAATAGTTAGCGGCTCCAAAATAGTAGTCTATCACGATCTCTTATAAACAACTCTTTCATAACTTTCCACTACATTTGTTTTTTGTTTATTATTTTTATTAGCCTTATTTGCCTACTCCTTTTGTTCCAAATTATAGTTTACTTTGGCTTTTCTAGATACATTGATTTTGCTATGCATCTAGTTATATGCTATGTCTAGATACATAGTAAAATAAATGGATCTAGAAAAGCCAAACTGAACTATAATTTGGTTTCTTAGGGAGTAGCTATTTGCAATCTTTCATTGAGGACCCCTAAGGGAAAAAAGTATAGTATGTCTTTCTAGTAGTATGTCTTCACATTTAGATTTTGGTAGTTTGTCTTTAGTTAAACTATTTAGAATTTGGTAAGTATATAGAAAAAAGAATACATTTTTATGACACTAAACAAGTGTGTTTTAAAAACATATATTATACAATGGATCTAATCACATTTTTTGTTCATATTTTAGAACCCAATCAAAGTATTTTTGGGACATGTTGTCCCATTCTTATCCGAACCACACAGTCTTGTTATATATACATGCATCTAAGTTATGGAAACAACGGGAAGGGTTTCATTGCTAGATCAACACCATTATCTTATTTGGTTTCATTATGAACCATAAATCATCAAACCATAGTGTTTTATGCTTGATAATTTGAAAAGGATATGTATTAGGTCCATGCATGATTCATTTAAAACCTGATCATCCTTGAAGAAACAAGGCACCCTTGTGAGGATTATTGTGATTATGGTAATTGTGTGACAACTGACAACATAACAATAGGGACTAACAAAGGTTTATCAATATATGTAGGTACATATTTAGTCCTACCGTGAATAAAAGACGGACTTGAGTGAGCACAAACCCAAGGGAAATACAATATGAGGTTCTAGGGTGAGCACAACAACACTCCAAGGTATTCTAGATCAAAGATGGGCTAGCAACACGTAGTTCATCTATGCTAGAGACGCCACAAGCACATCATTTGCTTCAAATTGACAAGGCAACAGTAACATATATAGACACCCATCAAGGTGAAATGGAAATGAAGGTGTTCAATCATTTTCATGGCCTCTTTGGAACTGCAGTTGAGAGGAAAAATGTAAATAATTTGGTGGCTTATGACCAAATTTGACACATATAAGAACTGGGAATGTAGCTAAATATTTTGTCTCAGACTAGATGGAAGTTTGAAAAAACAGAATACTTCTACACATCAAAAGAACATCTTATGCAAGTATCAAAATTTCTAATGCATTCTAGGATATATATGGTGAGCACAATTGTGTAACTACATTCTAGGGCGGTATTCCAGATAAAAGATGGTCCACCAACAACACACAGTTCTTCTACGCTAGGGCACTTGGCCCATCACGCCACGAGCACATCATTTGCTTCAAATTAACAAGTCATATACTAACGTAGGCACATATCAAGATGAAATGGAAATGAGGGTGTTCAATCATTTTCATGATCTCTTTGGAATTACACTTGAGAGGACAAGTGTAAATAACTCTGTTGTTCTTCTAAAACTCTTTTTTCTACCACCCATAGATTTTGTTTTGAGGACTCAAATGGGTTTATGCTAGAGTTTCTCCGAGGCTGTCGACCGATCTGAAAGGATAAACCATTGTGGGTGTACCATGTGATCTTGTCTCAAAGCGTGTTTGATGGTTTTATCTCACATTTCCACAAGTCAAAGCTTATTTTCTTCCACATTTTAGCAAGAGTCTATTAACTCTAAGGTGCTCAAGTGTGAAGAAATAAATTTCATTATGAAAAGAAATAGTTGGTAGGCGTCAGTGGGCGAGACCGCGCGGCTCCGCGGCGTGTGGTGGCAGCCTACAAGTGGTTCCTCATCGGACGGCGGCTCGATGTGGCTTCCCTCCACAGGTTCTGGGCGAAAGCTTAGACCGGATTTCTCTGGGCCAGTGGCGGTAATTTCCTTCTTGAAGGCGTCATTGAAGAACCTCTTGCGGCCCGACTTCGCCGACGACCACTCCGCTCAACTCTTTTTAGCACAAAGATTCGGGGAAAAAGCCTTGCCAAGCTCGGTGTTTGCTTGGCCGGCGATGGTGGCACCTTCACGTCATCCACCTCCCCTGGAGGCATCGTTGTAGAGTTCGTGTGTTCTTATATTTGTTGTATTTTCTTTCTTTCTTTCTTGTTTTTCGTGTGTGTGTGTTTTGTATGGTTTTAGTCCGGTTTTTCAGGATTAACCGGACGACAGTTTCCTCCCGTTCCTAAAAAACGAGACTTTTTTTTTTGAAACGAGTAGGTGGGGAAGCTCCCCACCCCCCCCGAATTAGCTTTCAAAAAATAGTTGGTGTTAGATATTTACACTACACATTGTCAGTTTCAACACAAAAGAATATTCTATGATTTGAGAGAGCAATGTACATATAGACCAAGATATATTTAGAAGATTTGTAGTATTTCATTCCTTTCACCATCCACACTTATTATTTATTATTTTATGTGAACAAGGTAGCATTTTACAAATGATATGGATATAATCTTACACATGGATTAAAAATGGATCTATGGTATATTCACAAACGTAAGTGTATATCTAAACAAAGATAACAAAAGCAGGAACTAGCATTGGAAGTGAAAAGAATAGTGTCCTTTTGTAACGAGAATAGAACTATATAGAGCACATTTTTTATTTCCATTTTTTTTTTTTTGCTTATTTGAAGGAGAACACAATTTAGTTTTATTAGTAGATATTTTTGTTAATTCCCAAGATCAGTGCGAAACTAAGAACTTTTTTTGTTTAGGTAGACGTATTTTTTGCTGGACAATTTGTTTACATATATTGTTGATAGAGGTTACTTAGTACTTAGCTTGGCGACCGAATTATATCCTACTAAATATGAATGTTTTTAGCTCATTCCAGGTCATTTAATTATGTTTTGGGAAACTGGAGACCACAATTTCTGAAAATAATAGGATATCATGACGATGTGTTGAAATTTAATTTTTATAGATAGTAACATCAGAACTTCCAAATAGCAGTGCAATTTGACCTTCCAAAAAATAATTCTTCAGTCCCTTGTTAACTGTGTTGTGCTCACGTATATGGATGAATCAAATATATTTAACCTCATAATCAAATACATATATAAGAGATTACTAATATATGTGATACTTAATAACTATCATTACATACACTAATCATTAAATAATATATTTTAATAGTATTAATCAAATATGTACAAGAAATATCTAAACGACACTTTAAAAAGGAGGGATTGATGAGGGAGGGAGGAAGAGAGAGGCATGCGACGGAAGTGAGGGCGTCTCCGATGGCTTAGCCATTACGAACGTGGATAGGAAAAAAGTAGGAGACAAAGTTTTTTTTTAGAGAAAAGAAGTAGGAGACAAAGTAGTCAATAAGTACGAGCAAATAGCCTATCTATGTCATGTATTCTAAAAATTTAAGAGAGGATCATGTGGAGTCACTAGACCAAGGTCTAAACTAGTAAAAAAAAAAACTAATTTAAGAGGGACCATTTGGATTCACTAGAACAAGAAGGTCTAAAATAGTAAAAAAAAATCTCTTACCTCCACTTCAGTTAAGTACGTAGGTAGCACCGTTGCGCGAGATGCAAATCAAAATCATATCATTACGCTATCTGACTCATGTGGCTATTATGACTGCTTTGGTACCAGATAAAGATAGCTCTAAGACGCTGTATAAGTCCGCAGCAGCCTTGAGCCCATGTAAATGGCCCTACAAGGCCCCGAGCAGCAAGGGCCTTTTCTTCTTCCATTGCCCCCGCCCCCAGATTGCGCGCTCTCTCTTCCTCACTCTCGGCGACGACCACGCCAGGTGCCCAGGTCTTCTTCAGGCCCAGGTTGCTTCGCTGCTGCTCTACACCACTTCCGCCGGGTCTTCTTCGGACTCTTCGCCGGCGACGAGCAACACCAGGTATGCCCACACCCTTGGGTCTTCCCTTCCTGGTTCCTGTGCTGTGCGAAACCAAGCACCCAAACCCTAACTTGCTCTTTGTATTCCGATCTGATCTACTGGGTCCGCCACCCCTGATTTATTTGGGTCCGTATTCCTCATTTTTTGGCAAAAGAGGAAGTCCAGCCAGATTCTCTATTCTCCCCTGATTTCCAGCAGCTTCCAAAACTTTCTAAAGAAAACGAGACACAAGCAAGAGTCTAACACACAACAGCTTCGTGATCCTTTGTGCCAGGGCAGCAGCAGACGCATGGCTTCGTCGGTGCCGGCGCCATCAGGGTCGGTGATCACCGTGGCATCGTCTTCTTCCGCAGCCGGCGCGGCCGCGATCTGCGGCACGGGCTCGCCATGCGCCGCGTGCAAGTTCCTGCGCCGCAAGTGCCAGCCGGACTGCGTGTTCGCGCCCTACTTCCCGCCGGACAACCCGCAGAAGTTCGTGCACGTGCACCGTGTCTTCGGCGCCAGCAACGTGACCAAGCTGCTGAACGAGCTGCACCCCTTCCAGCGCGAGGACGC
Source organism: Hyparrhenia diplandra (assembly GCA_015847255.1). Taxonomy (NCBI): domain Eukaryota; kingdom Viridiplantae; phylum Streptophyta; class Magnoliopsida; order Poales; family Poaceae; genus Hyparrhenia; species Hyparrhenia diplandra. The sequence goes on from JADLZK010012123.1 coordinate 33,064, forward strand.
CGTGAACTCGCTCGCCTACGAGGCCGACATGCGCCTCCGCGACCCCGTCTACGGCTGCGTTGGCGTCATCTCCATCCTCCAGCACAACCTACGCCAGCTCCAGCAGGACCTCGCCCGCGCCAAGTACGAGCTCTCCAAGTACCAGGTGATGTACATGATGATCGTTGACATATATACCACATGTGTTGTAGAGATCACATGAGCGAACGTACGTGTCTCGCTCTCGCGTCGGCGGCTAATTGTTCTTCCTTATTGCAGGCGGCAGCTGCAGCTTCTGCGTCCACAGCACCTAGCGGGCCGCAGGCGATGGCAGAGTTCATCGGCAACGCGATGCCGAACGGCGCGCACAACTTCATCAACATTGGACACTCGGCGGCGCTCGGCTCCCTCGGAGGCTCCGCCGCCGTGTTCGGGCAAGAGCAGTTCGCCAACGCGCAGATGCTGTCCAGGAGCTACGACGGCGAGCCCATCGCGAGGCTGGGGATCAACGGCGGCTACGAGTTCGGCTACTCGACCGCGATGGGCGGGTCTGGCGCTGTCTCTGGCCTCGGGACGCTCGGCATCAGCCCCTTCCTCAAGTCCGGTACCGCCGGCGGCGACGAGAAACCCAGCGGCGGTCAGTAGGCGGTCCGTGTGATCGATCCATCCATCTCCATCCATCTTGTCAGGTTGGGTTTGTTTTGCATGCTGCCTGCACAGTTTTCTTGTCTGTTTTGCCTTCTCCTTCCTTCCGAGTAATTTGGGAGTTTCCTTCCGAGTAATTCGCGAGTTTGGTGGACTACGGTTAGTCCGTTTTCTTTGCTAGAAGCACAAAATCATGCATGACTACGGAGCGTTCTTGTTCAAACAAAACATTGCACAACTGACTGTTTGGATCTATATACTATTGATGACTAGCTGCATGCTATATGTACTTGAGCACCAGAGCTTCTCTCTGAACCTCTTATCAATACAGAATCCAGCATCTGTTTTGTCAAACTGTTTTGCTTTTTAGATCGGGTAGTACTTGTTAGTATATCCATGCACAGCACACGGTGTGGTGAACAAATCTCTTTTCGACCAGATTTGTGTTGATCCCGTGGTGAGCCTAAACAGATTTTTTTTTCATCTTTTTTTTTTTCTTTTTGATAACGATGCTCCTGTTAAATAGTTGAAACAGAATAGACAATATCGTATAGAAAATCCCGGAGAATATCACAATCTCTTGGCACAGTCCTCTGATTTTCTACAAGTATTTTTATTAATATATAAATAAATAAACTGTCTATGAGGGCACACACAATTTAGTGGACGTGCATCAATCATGATATATCATATGGTGGCATGCCTTCTAGTGTCCCGTACGTGTACGTGCTGAGCTTCACATGCATATATTCCTATCCGCTTGCATGTACTAGAAAGTTTCCTATGCCAAAAATTAAGCGATTCGTAGTGTCAAGAGCACGCACGCACACGGATGTTCTCCTGTGAAGCATCAGTGTCAGCAGGTATAGCTAGCTTGCTATAGCCAGCGACAGTAGTACCACTAGGAAAGGACTGGCCGGTATATATATTTTTTTTTGAACGTAAAACTTTTTAAGAACTGTCATTTTGTTAATAAATTATAAAATTAGTAGAGCTTGTATAAAATTACTAGAGCAGCTCGCTACTAAGACAACTCGATTGGAATGTGCTGTCAGCTTGAACTGTACTGTACTAATATAAGTAGCCACCACAGGCCACAACATAGAAGCTTCTGTGTTGAAATAGTAGCAGTATATTCTTTTTGTCTATTCATAAGCGGAAAAAATGTACAGTCCGTGCCACCCTGCATTTAGCATGCAGTTTCTATTCACAACAGTTTGAACAGTTCCCATTTTTTTTCATGTCTAAGAATCGTGCGTACTACATTTTCGGCCATACTAGTACACTCCATTTCATAGCCATATTGTTAAGGTTTTGTTCAGCTGTATATATACCAACTGATGGACATTTGTAATTGTTTCTTTTTCAGGTTATTATTGACGTGTGAAGAAACGAAAAAAAAAAATCCATGAAGTGCTGAAGACTAAGTTGAGTGCAAGGATTATCCTAAATGTCGTCCATCCTGAGCATGGAGGGCTAATTTTCAGTCGGTTTTACATGAAGATCGCTTGTATGCTTATGTTGTTTAATTAATTATTAATTCCTTGTTTGTTATTAATTGCCACCTCCCTCTCTAGCCTCCATCGATCCACAAGATCGTCAGATATTCCATGCAATCATCCACAAGTGGCGTCTTATGTTGTTGCTGTACTGCAAAAAAAAAAAAAAAAAAAAATGGAAGCTTGTCCCGGACTTTTTTCCAACAGTCGGATGACTAGCGTCCTTTGTTTCTAGTTTCTGCTCTCTACTCCATGTATTGCTATTGCTAGGTTTGCTATACTATGAAGTTGACCTTTGAGAAGGTGCCTGCAGTTTCTTATGAAGACGTGATGGATCGATGCATCTGTGATTCTGTGTGAAATACTGTGATGCTCTGCGTCTATTTGCTTTGACCTTTGCTGAGCTACGATGGATTGAACAAGGCATGCTAATGGCCTAGAGAAGCTAGGCATGTCATTGCATGCATGCATGGAGATCGATGGAGATCCTGAATCCTCACTGCTAGCTAGCTTGACTTGACATCGGCAGGCATTTATGCGCTCGCATCGCATGCATCCTTTCTTCTTCTTTCCCCCGCTGGTTTTGCTTGCAAGAGAGGCCAAAACGGCAGACGACTATAAAAGTCTCTGCCCTGACCATCTCTCTGAACCTGAATCTCCTTTCTGCATCTTGGTTGCAGCACCGTACCCCTGCTATTGCGTGGGCGCACATACATGATCCTAGATAGAGCTAGGAGTAGACGGCAATGGCACGAGCTACTCCACCCCCCGGATACTAGGGCCGGCCGCTTGCATGCATGCAGATCAGTGTTAAATGGCACCTCGACCGATCGAGAGCCATCAAAATGACAAAATGTCACGTCCTGATGCGCTACTGGTCAACCCAGATTGATCCATCTTTTCTTGGTGACCCCAAAAAAGATCGCAGCGCTCAGCTTTAACTGGTACACCCTCCGTCCCAGAAAGAACGACGTTTTTGACTTTTAGACATCGTGTTTTGACCATCCGTCTTATTCAAAAAAGTTTAGGGGATCATGGTCACCTGGTAGGACCCTAGGAGTAGTAGCACGCAGCGCATCTGCCCTGTAGCAGCAGCAACAAACACCCGTTGTTGCCAAGCCATCAAAAAAAAAAAATGGATTAACAAATCGTAATGAGGGTAGTAGCATCATTATTAATTTTATTTTTTAGCAAAGCAAAGCAAGCCGCGCGCATGGCAATGGCAGCCAGCCAGGTCTGCGCGCGCACCGCGCTTGCTTGCTGGCTCTATTCCATGCATGAATAAATGCACGAATAGTTGCTCTGTGCAGCAGTGGGCGATGATACGTTGCACGAAGCGAGCATAGCATCGAGCATCGAGGTCGGCATGGCACGGCGCATGCATGCATGCAACATGTATCGCCGCAGCAGGCAGCGGGAAAAGCTGTTGCTATGCGCACCAGTGGTTAGTTTCCGTCCACCGTCCGGTCAGCTGAACGATCGATGCCGCCTCTCTCTCACACACACGCACATCCGAGCTGTCCGGTGCATGAGTGGTTCGTTCGTTGACCATGGTGTGTTTAGAGCCCTAACTTTTCTTCAAAATTTCTCAAATTCTCGCATTAAACATCAAAAGACGCATACCTAAAGTATAAATTTATAAAACGTATATAAATAAAAAAAACTAATTGCACAGTTTAGATGTACATTGCGAGACCATTCTATTGAGCATAGTTACTTCATGGTAGGATAACATTTACCACAAATAAACGAAACGTGTTATATTGCTTTTCAGTTCGGAACCGTGTTTTTTCCAAGGTTGTAGACACACCCCGTAAAGCTCGGCTAACTGAAATTTATTGGGCTGTTTGTTTGACACGGCAGAAGGCATTTTCCACGACACTGGGGGCCGCAGGATGACACAACACACTAACACAGGTAGCAAAGGGAAGGATGAGAGGGGAGTTGGTGCAAGAAGCAATGGATGCATGCATGGCATGGCGACGCGACGCCACCACCCATGATGATCAATGAATGTGAGAAGCGCGGGCAGGGGCAGGGGCAGGGCCGCCCAAAAATGTCGTCCTGCAGGGGAGATTCAATGCACATCCCTGCATTCATAGCCAGCGCCCCCCGCAAGCACAGTCGCTTTCCCTAGCCAGCCCAGGCCCCTAGTCTCTCGCAGACGCGCACAGTAGTACGAAGGGCCAACATTTTGAATTGCAGTTTAACATTTCAGTGATCAAAACAGCACAGTGAGGGCCAGCTTTTTTGCCACTGACGCGCACTTTTGAATTGCAGTTTAACATAAATGTAGTGATCAAAACAGCACTCCTCGTGAGTTTGAGAATTCACAATTCAATTGGGATCTGTTGCATGTTGATTGCGACTGACGGGCCGGGCGTGCGTAGTACAAGTACTCCTCGCTGCCCTTCCAAGCGGATTGTTTAGATGGCGAGACGATGTCGCATGATGGCTGGGGCGGGGGCGATCGGAGGGCCGGCGGCAATGATGGCGATCGACGGTGGCACATCTAAGTGACCATTAGTTATTTTTACATTCATTCAAATATATTCAGCTGCTGGGGGGATCGGCGGGTTCCGATGGGGATGTTGCATGGATCGACGCGGGCACGGGCATGCACTGATGCAGAGACGGAATGGACTGAACAACAAGCGGATTGTTGCGACGACGAGACGAGCGCAATGATGGCTGGGGCGGGGGCGATCGGAGGGGCCGGCGGCAATGATGGCGATCGACGGTGGCAGCGAGTGACCATAGCGCAGCACAGTGCGGGCGTACGCGCAGCTGCTGCAGGGTGCAGATCATCGGCGGGCGGGCTCCGATGGGGATCCTGTGGTGGTCGCGCGTTAAATGCGAATGCTTCGCCGGCCGGCCCGGCCTCCCTCTGCGCGGCCCCCTCTGCGCCCCCCTAATACCCGCGCCGCGCGCGGCGTCGCCCACGAGGCCTGGTCTGGCCACGCCACGCGCCTGCCTGCGCCTCTTGTGCCTGCCTGCCTCTACCCTGTGCCTGCGCTGCGTCCGGCCGCTCTCACACGTCTCCTCGCTCGCTCAGCCGGCCCCAGCTGCTCGATCAGAGTCAGAGGCAGAGGCGCAGAGCGCTGACCCACGCACCCGCCGCGCGGCGCCAACATCCCTTTTGCCGTCGTCGTCCAAACTCCCTGGCGGGCCGGCCGTTGGATCGAAACGACGGCCCATCCATCCATCATCATCCATGCCGGTTGCCGCCGCCGCCGCCGTCTCTCTCCTCCAGTCTTGTCTGATTGTCTCGCTCGCTTCCTCCTGCCCCTGCGCTGGCTCCACGGCCCATGGCCACTGTTGCCACGCACGCTCGTTCGTCGTTTCCCTCGTTGTCTTTGCGTTCGTCGGCTGGCGACACACACCTCGGTGAATCGGTGATGATGACGAGTGACCACTGACCACCGACGACTTGACTAAGCAACGCCTACAGTAGCTCCTGCGCGGATGATGGGATCGGTTCATGCCTGCAGCGCTCGGTCCAAGGGACACTACCGATCCAGCGCAGTCGACGCGTCTCGTCAGGCACGCACAAACGTGCGTGCTGCGATCGGACAGGGGATAACTCGTCAGATCATCCACGAGACCACGACATGTTCATCACTGCACCCTGCCCGCGTTCGCGTTGGGAACACTAGTACAAGAGAAAGTCAGCCGAACACACGCTTTGATTCGATCGCACGGTGAAAACTGGGGAATTAGATACATCATCAGATAATAATAGGAGCGTTAAAAACTGATGACTACTAATTATGATGATGCTATTTTAATATATAGGTACCTGCAGAGATAATTCCTGGCCGGTGGCCCGCGGGGCCGGTCGGCCGGCCGACACGCGGACACCTACGGTAGTGATGTGATCTCGGCAGTCGACGTCGTGATTGGTTTCGTGGACGCTGCTGCTGGGTGCGCCGTCGCTCGCACTAATCATGACACTGTTGTTATCAGCAGCAGTACTAGTATGGAAATCTCGTACGTACACACTCAGCCGGTTGCTTTTGCTTGTTATCATCCACAGCAACCGGACGGACGGCTGAGTATAGTATCAGATCAGTTGCTAATCTTGGATCGGAGCTGGAAGGGATGGGTGCTCTCGCTGCTCAGCCAGCAGTGTCCTTTGGCTGTGTTCAGAGCACAACTTCTCTCTAAAATTTCTAAAATTCCCATCACATAGAAACATTAAATGTATCTAAAAAGCACGATATGTACTAAAAACTGTTATAGAATGCAAACAGTCCACAAAATGGTAAAAAAAAAAATTTGTACAGTTTAGATGTATATTGTGAGATGATTAACATCTTCAATTTAATAGTGGATCAAATTAACTGTGTTATACTTACCTGTGACATTTAGTACAATATTTACCACAAATTGTACAAAACATGCTACAATGTTTTTTTAGTTCGGAACATTGTTTTTCAGGCCAAATCTGGCCAAAATTGGTGCTTTAAACACACCCTGTGTTTCAAACAACGAGAGAAAATATGACCTTCCGAACGTTTGCTGTACATTTCTGCGTTCTTCTTTCAGTATGGAACGAGTCTGGGTGGTTTTACCTTAGTCTGAACTTATATCATGATTTTGAACTTTATATTCAAGAGGCCCATTAGCTCAGTTGGTTAGAGCGTGGTGCTAATAACGCCAAGGTCGCAGGTTCGAGACCTGCATGGGCCATTTGTTTTTTTTTCCAATTTTGGCCCATTATTTTTTTCCAATTTTGGCCCAGCTTGTGATTTTTATTTCGAATTTAGCATTTTCCAATTTTGTCCCAGCTTTTGATTTTTATTTCGAATTTAGCATGTTGTGAGTTTGTCAGGTAAGGCAACCAACCAATTTGAACAGCATTTCATGGAAGTCTTTTTTTTTTTTTCGATTTTTTTTTTACTAAAAGCACGGCCTCGCTGTTTATGAGTTTGTCAGATCAGATAACCAACAAATTTGAACAGCATTTCATGTTTTTTTTTTTAATTTCTAGCATGTTTCTGAATTTGTCAGAGATAGCCAATGAATTTGAAACAACATTTCATGTAATAAGTACTACCATAATTACAGTGGCCAGAACATGGTTGACTCAATAGGCACATGGTGAAAGATTTGCTGAAGAAGAGATGGAGAGAGTGAGCAAGATCTCAAGTCGAGAGTGGGAGACTTTGGCAGGATGGCGAGAGGACGTGGGCAGCATTCTGATGTTTAGCCTGAGGCCGTTTAAGTCGATCGATGTAGTTTGGTGGCTATTGGAACAGCATTAAGCCCGCGTTTAGATGGTGTGTTTCTCTTTGTTGGATGTAATGTTGTCGCTCAAACTGGTATCCCCATTCCCCAATGTAAACCACTTTTATGTTTTCAATATAATCCGGGCTGGAAACGGTCTTAATTTGTTGTAAAAGAAATATAACTCTTTCTTTAGGCATAATAATATCTACCAGTTTGACGATGTTTGATTAAAAAAAAAAAAATGACGATGTTAAAACCTCAGTATGTACGCAGAGTGCATGAGCTGAAACCTGAATTTGAAGCTCTGTTACAGAACCTCAGTATGTACGCAGAGTGCATGAGCTGAAGTCTGAATCTGAAGCTCTGTTACAATTGTAGTGCTGCAACCTATATGGTGTCTGAACCAGTGATAATGAAATAGTGAGTTAACCACAATTGTCAAATTGAGAACGCTACTGCACAACAAAGTGTATCAAGTCAGGTGCAAAATGCCATTTTGCCCCACTTACAACCAACTAATAGTACAACAAAAGGTTACAAGCTTAACAATTACACAACTAAGAATTCACCATGGCCTCAATAGCAGCAAGAGCTCCAAACAGTCATCTTCCATGTCATCCCAATCAATCCCCTCGACATCCACGTTAGAAGTATACAAAAATGTTTGTGCAGGAAATGACTGCTTCTGACCTTATGAGTTTCACACATGTTATTGTCCAGCATTGCTCTTACTTCGTTGGTTTTGATGGTGTTGGAGATGGAGGCTTCAAGTCAGGGTACTGCACAATAAACTTAAAGGCTTGTGACAGCTTGTACAGTTGTATAATAGTTCTTGTGGTCACTGGTCAGTTTGCATCATACAATCATAAAGAGTGAAGAACCAAAGGATATAGATGAGTGTAGATATCTAAAGAGCAGTCTGTCATGTGTCTACTTTATGTCAGCAAATAGCATTTGCATTGGAATTCTTTGTCCTTGCCTGTAAGTAATTTCTGTGGACCAGAGTCAAGCCATTTATGTGCCTCCAAAGTTCCACTATCTAACATTCAGATAAACATAAATTTGAGCTTTAATGAATCACTAAAAATATGCCGTGTGCTGTCTTGAGTTAAACCTGAAGATACGTCAATAGTTCAAGGTCTTGACTTGAGTAAGGCATGTGGGTAGCTTGGACTAGGAGTACAAGTTTGTAATAGTTGTGGTATGATGTCTCTTCTATGAATAGGTTGAAGTTGGAACTCTTTTCATTATCTTAAAAATAAAGCTCATGCTGTGATTACCATGATCCAACTCCTTCCTAAAGTACTAACATATAAAGCTTTAAAAGAAATAATAGTCATAACTCTAGCCTATCCCTAGAAGCATATACCAAATATAAAAGCCATGGCCAGTTCTTCCCGGAAGTCTCTTCATTATCTTAAAAAAATCGGCTGTGCTATCATTACCATTATCTACTTTCTCCCTAAATATCCATATAAAGCTTTAAAAAAGAACTACTATAGTCATCACTCTAGCCTAGAAGCATAACAAATGCAAAGGCAATGATCTCCGTTGATTGTTCTGTTTCTATAAACCATCGGCCATCCTTGCCTAATCTAAAAAAAAAAATTGGAAGACCAATCTACTATTCCTTGTTCCTAATCTTACAAAGTTCACTGTCAGTACAAAAGAAAAGCAGTAAGACGTGTGTGAATACTGGTGCCATTTTGAATAATATAATAAACGGGAACCAGTTGGATGTATGAAGAAAAATCTAGAATAAGCAGGTTAATTTCGAGTGTGGTGGAGAAAAGCGAAAAAGAATGATACATTTGGATATGGCAATAATGGTTGCATGTTTTGCAGCAATTGTACTTGCATTGGAATTTTCATAAACATCTTTGGATTCATTGCCTGTATTGACTACAAACCTGCTTTGGGGAACAGATGATTCATCGCTTCCCTGCTGCTGACCGTATGTTCCATCATTGCTTGCATCTGTGTGAGCTAACTTTGCATCCTTCTTTTTCCTCGGGAAAACATGAACAGATGGGGAAGATAATTTTCTTGAACCGCCTAATGGAGATGAAAAGACTTAGAAAGGAAAAAAAAAAAAATGAATTGTGTGTTATTCCTAACATAATACTAGAATGATATGTTACCTGCCACCCTTCTGGGCCTCTCAAACCCCCTTTAATTGCATAGGCTTCCTTAAAACCATTCTCGACCAGCAGCTCAGCAACTTTCATAGAATTACCATCAAAGCTACCTTACACAGCAAAATTTAAGTTGGTAATGTGGAGGAGAAAATTCGGTAAGTGCTACTAGATGGCAGCATGTCAAGAGACCAAAGGTTCTGAAGGAAGTTAAATATTGACTACTCTTAAATATAATTGCTTTGGTATGAAATAAAAATATAAAAAATCTAAACGAAAGCTTCCATTAATCTTGTTGAAGTAAAAAAACCCAGAGAGATGAAAAGTTACATGGCATCCATTTTGGTTAGGCTGTTTTTTTTTTTGAAAAAAAGGAAAATAATATTTCTTCTAGATTTATATATTATTTTAATCATATGTAAATTTGAAACTGATTGGATAGAAATGCTAATAACAAATCTCCCTCCTAATGTTTAAGTTCCCTGCATCTACAAATTGTGACTTAGTGGTGTTCAGAAGGAATTCTTCATTGTTCCTGAGAACAATATACACACCAATCACTTGTATTTACCAAGAACTTTGCACAATTCAGACTTTAGGAGTTGTAAAATCAAATAGCTATTTAGTTTACACAGGACACAACTATATGCAATTTATTTACTAGACGGTGTACAACTACTTCCGCTTCTAAAACCAAATTATTTCAATGCTTACACTTAGAGTGCACATCTAACAGTATGTATACTATCTTTTGCAAAATGCGGCTCCAGTGTGATAGACACATTTATTATCGCCCATTCAATCTAGAGAGACATAAGACATTGCATTTGGTACTTTAGGTAAATGATTCAATCAATTATCCATGTAGCACTCACTTGTCAAGGACGCAGACGACGGTGTTGGTCGGGTCTGGAAACCTCCCTAGCACCTCCTTGACAAACCCCTTCTCGTCCTCCTCGTCGAATTCCACATGTACGGTGGTCTTGTCGACAAGCTTCAGGTTGGGTGGCGCCATGAACCGCACGCTCTTGCCCCGCCTGATGTCCAGCAGCTGCGCCTCCGGCACGTCGCGCAGCTTGCGGAACGCATCGATGGCGCTCACGGGCTTGTACTTCTTGAAGACGTACTCCTGCGCGAGCGGGATCACCACTAGCCACACGAACACGACCCCGGCCACGAAGAAAGGGTTGCGGTTGTTGAAGTCGTCGATTGCCACCACGATGGACTCGAGGCTCACTTTCCCATCGCCCTCCGCCGCAAGGGAAGGGAGCGGCCAGGATGCGAGCGCAGCGCTAACGGGGATAACAAGGGCGTCCCGCCAAAGGGCCGACTTCGGAGCCAGGGTTGCGCCCTTGGAAGCGTTAGTGGGGATTTCGGAGGCATTGGCAATCTTGGCCGCATTGGGCAGTAAAAGCTTGTTCTTGCGAGGATTTCTTGGGGCATCGAGAGGATTTGGGTGGTGGGAGCTGGAGATTCGAAGGAGCGAGCACTGCTCTTGGAGTCGGAGGAGAGCCATGGAAGCGCGAGGCTGAAGCTCTGTGCAGGATAGCAGCGCTTCAGGGGAGAAGATGGATTGCCACACGAGCCACGATTTCAGCGATTCAGCGTCTTCAGGCTATCCGATTACTACCGATAAACTAGATAAATTATATGGGCCTTGGCTTTTCTGCTCTTGTCCTTTTTTTTTATTTCCGTGGGCTTTTCTGTGAAGATGGAACACTGATTTGGGCCATGTAACTGTGTATCATGGGCTGATCAGCCCGTGTGGATATTAATCTTTTGGGCCGATCTGAGCTGTTAACAACTGCGCGGAAGTGGAATTGGGTAATTGGGTTGCAGCTATGCCCTGGTCACTCAGCCTGCTTGCATGCTGAGCTCTACCGGCGGTGGCTTTGCTTCCAGAGCTCTACCTGCTTGCATGCAGAGCTGTGATCTGAATTCTATGTTCAAGTAAAAAGTGTAAGTTTCAAGCAAATATACGAGACAATGAATCCTGGCTAATTTAATTGCCATTCATTCACATAGCAACAATCTAGCTTTATAGACTGATGACAGCACAACTGAAGAGATTCAAAATGAGTTGTTTAGTCTCAGGAACAAGGAAATACATACCATATTTGCACCACAGCAGCTAACAGATCGATCCGGTGCATATATAGTGGGTAGGTGAAATTGTTTGCAGCCCCTATTTCGCTAAACAAAAACTTGAAGCTGGATCACCAGATATCAAACTAAGAGCAACTCTCTAGAGTTAGTAAAAATAGTTAGCAAAACGTATGATTTAGCTAACCTTTAAAATAGAAAAATCTGTAAAAATATATATATAACTCAAACAATATTTCTAGTATGGCGAGACTAGATAGTTCTAAAAATAGCATACATAACAAGACTTGTTCTTGTTGCACTTGCTCTAAGTTTCCACCTTGGAAAAAATGCTATTTATATACTTTTTTAGATTCACTATTAAGCGCGTAGTCCACCCATAAGCCTAGGTAGTCCATTGCATCCATAGCCCCGCCACAGGTAGGTCTGCATAACGAGCTAGCTCGGCTTGTTCTGATTCGTTAAGATAATTAGCAAATACTTCATCTCGACTCGACTCGTTAAGCTCCCAAATTCGATATAAAAATACACAAAATATAATATGTGCATTTATCTGAAGTTGGAGAATAGTAATAATACACAAAATGTAGCGCCTTCAAGTGAAAAAAAAAAAAATCAATATGTGCTAACATATATATAATGCACCTAACACAAAACTAATATAAATTTGTTTTCTTTCCTGGATGTGTTGCTTATTTAGCTTGCGAGTAGCTCCTGTTGGATCATTATAGCCAACAAGCTAAAATCTTCGCTTGGCTCGTTATCCTAACAAGTTGAGAGACAACTACGAGCCGAAAGCAAGCTAACGAGTTTCGATTTTTTCATCTAGCCTTAGCCACAAGCAAAGCCATAGTCGGGCACACTTGTAACTTGAATATTGTTTCGAACATGGAGTGACTAATACCCGTGGTTGAGTCAAAAGCACCAGCGTCCACTGAACTTTTATGTGTATGCCAATTAGTCCATAAACTTTTTAATTATATTTCAAAACCACTTATGTTTGTTTAGTGCCCTTTTCACACTAGTACAGAAGGGGCTATAGTCCCGTTCCCAACCTCCTTTACTCCCAGTTTTAAAACCGAGACTACCCATCCGGTACTAAAGGTCTCACCTTTAATTCCGGGTCACGCTTAATCGGGACTAAAGTCCATTTTCACAACGAAAAAAATAAGTGAAATCTTGGCGCCCCTCTCTTGTAATATGTGAGATTCAAACCCAAGATCCCTTGCATAGTGCATAGATTCCTTACCAACTAAGTTGCATACCACATGTGATAAAGTACTAGGCGCACTCCTTTTAAATTGACCCATAGGGGACCTTTAATCCCGGGTGGTAGACCTTAGTTCGAGTTGGTAACACCAACGGGACAAAAAGGTCACCCTTTAGCACCGGGTTCAACAATAATGCTCCCTTTAGTTTTGAACTTTAGGATAACCGAGACTAAATGTGTGTACCGAAAGTCATCTCTCTACTAGTGTCATTTCATATGGTCGATGACCTTCACGGGCGTTCAGATCCGGCTGAGTGTGCCACCAAATAACCCCCTATGTGGCACTTGTGTCTTATGTCGCACACTCTAATGGGTTCTTCCACACACAAACTGGCTAGCACTACGTTAGAGTCCATGCCATTTAGCATGAAGGGGACGTGAAGGCCCTAGCAAAGATGTCGCTCACTACTACGTAATTGATTTTACAAGACACTTCGTAATCATTTTCCATGGCGGGCTTTTTAAAAAACCGTCATGGTTAATATTATGATTAACCATGACGGTTATTTTTATTAACCATGGCGGTTTTTTTATAACCGCCGGTAAAATCGATTAACCGTGGCGGTATAAAAACCGCCACGGTTAATGTGGCCCAACCACCCGGCCCAAAAAGCCCCAAAAGAGCCCAAACTCCATACACGTATATATACAGAGAGGGAGGACTTAGGGTTTCGCAGACCGATCCGGTCGCGTCCCATCCCTCCCGAACCCTCATCCCCTCTCCCTCCCTCCCTCACTCAATCCGCCCTCTCCCTCCTGGCCCTCTCTCTCCTCTCTCTCCCTCTACCGGGCGACCACGGGGCCGGGCGGCGTGGGCGGAGGTGGCGGATCTCGGGGGCCGGGCCGGTGGATCTCGGGGCGGCGGTGGCGGGCTCCCCTCCCACGATCGAGATCCAGCGTGCGCTGGTGCGGCCCCTTCCCCGAGGTCGCCGGCGCGGAGGGCGGGCGGAGCGTGCGGCGGGCGGCGGCTGGCTACTCCTCCCTCGGAGATCCGGCTCATCAGACTGCATCCCGACGGCACGGCACGGCGGGTCGAGGCGGCCCTTCCCCGAGCTCGCCGGATTGGCAGCCCGCGGTAGTTGGATCCGCGGGCCGTGGTGGCCGGATCTGCGGTCGCGGTGGCCGGAGCGGCCGGGCGACGCGGGCAAAGACGGGCAGTGGACGATGGGCTCGCTGACGGGCCCGGATGGGCTCCTCGCGGGCTCGAGGGTTTTTTATATTTTTTTATTAATGGTGGTGGGCAAAAACCGCCACCGGTTCATTTATTTTGGTGACCCTACGTTGGTGGCGTGCGGGAAAACCGCCACCTAAAAATCTATTTTGCCCACCACCAAAAAATCTGTTATCTAGTAGTGGCCGTCACATGTGACCACCTAGTACTCTTTTTGCGGGGTGGGTTCATGTAGTGTCGATGTCATGATGGGCATCATGGAGGCCTCCCTCTCCATGCTCTTCTTCTTGGCCTCCATCCTCACACCGCTGCCCATGTCTAACATTGTCTCCTCTCCCTTGTACATGTCCTCCACAGTCTACACCAACTTGGCCGCACTCCCTCTCCGTTGTTTGTCACCAAGAAACTCGCCACGTCCATCTCCCTTGCCTCTTTGCAAACCCCCCCCCTTGCCTCGGATATCTAGTGTCTAGGAAGAGCCCACACACATATTCTGTGATGAATCGTCTATGTAATCGGTCCATGGGCGCAAGGCGTCACAAACTAGGAACACGTAGAGATGCTATAGATGGCCTTGACATGTGGTAGTCACAAGACGAAGAGGGGGGTCATGGTGATAGGGTTGGGGCTAGAGCCGTGCAAGGGTCCAAGGTGACCATGCGTTGTTGGCATGCGGTGTGGAGAGGACGAGATCAAGCACAATAACGTTGTCATCAATGCTTCTTTCCCTCCTACGTGTATTGTGCTCCCCTCGAGCTCTAGAGCACACATCCATCTCTTGTATATTGTGTTTTATTGTTCCCTACTTCCATGCATTTGTAGTGATATACTTATATTCATGTAACAATGCCCAATTTCACTATATGGAAGTTGTCTAACTAAAGTTAAGCTCTTGCTACACACAAGATCATGAATGTCACCCTCTTCTATTTTGATTTTTTGAAGCCTAGAACTACCTTAGGTACTTTGGACCCATCATCATGCATAGATGGCCTGGTGTGAACCAAGGCCCACTAACAAGCACCATAACCTTGAGCTTGTATCGATGTACTTCAATTGGGCTTCATTTGTTCCTTCTTTGCATCTCCTTCAAGGTCACGGTGGTAGATCCCCCATCTTAATGTTCTTGTGTTGACCGCTCACCATCGTGACTGGATCGCCTTTTGAGCCTTGGTTGGAAAGGAGGCTGGAGGCATACAACATTAGAACAACCGTCCTTTTGTCATCGATCCACGAGCCAAGTCGATATGATCTCTCTCTCTCTCTCTCTCTCTCTCTCTCTCTCTCCCTCTCTCCCCCATTTACTACTATCCACGAGGGGTCTTCTTACAAAATTGGTATGGGCAACACGTGTAACACGTGCCCTAGTTAAGTTTCCTGTTTAGTTGTATACATGTTAATTCTCAAAAAAGTTGTATACGTGTTATGTGATAGGTACGGGCAACAACACTTGTTTGTAGGGTTATACATGCCCAAACAAGATTGGGTCGATCTATAGTGATGGCCGGTTCGTAGGCTGTGCATTGAGACGCGGTGGGCGCCACGACTAATGTGGCTATATAACGAGAAACCTAACCAACAAAGGCTCATTTCCTTGGAGAAAAGCGCTCCGCCGCAAGCAGCCGTTTTTGTCGCAACTCATGCTCCGCCGCCACCGCCACCGCCGCACCTAGTGTCCCTCTCCTTCTTCCTCTCCCAAGCATGTCTCCGCCGAGGGTAAGAACAGGATGGGATGGGATCCATCTCTTTAGTTTTCTATAGTTTTTCTTCAGGTGTTTAGGGTTTAGTCCAAATAAGTCTTCAAGCAAAATCGGATGATTTTTTGTTGGGGTCGTGTTTCCTACGATGACTCGATGATTGTTATGAAGAGAGATCGCTATTGCAAGCGCCGATTTCATCGGCAGCGCCAAGTTGTGGCCATTATCTTCAAGGGGAGGGGTGTGTCCGGGTGCCCCCAATGAAGAAACCAACTCCGGATTATCGATCTTAGCGCGTGGGTCGCGAAGAAGAATTCAATGTTGGAAGGTGATGAATCTGCAACCTATATTGCTCCTGAAGATGCAACTACCGATATTCTTTTATGAATTCAGATGTGTCGCGGGTTCCAAAGCATTGGATCTTGCAGCATGCCCAATGTTTTGGGGTTGGTCATTGATTCGGTATAAGGATTGCATTTTTGCTTATTTATTATTTCAATTTTCACCTATGTTTATTTTTATTTCAATTTTTTCATATGTAATTAGAGAATTTATTGTGCGTAGTTTTAACTTAATATAATCCCCTTTGGTTGGGGAAAAAGTGGGTATATAAGTTTTTTTCCCTTTGAGACATTCACAGGAGCAAGCAGGTTGCACCGTAAGAATTTCTTGTTGAAAGAAAGGCAACTTTTACCAGAATAAAAATCTTCTCGCGTTTATTTAGGCTGGAGCATGAAGATATAGGAGAGATAATCTCAAACAAATCACATCTGCAGCGTCACCTACCGTATCGTATCGTAGCTGGATTCATATCACCATCCCAACTCCCAAACGTATCAGTTTAAGACGGGTAGGCAGTAATATGGATCATGATTACTCACACCTTGTAAATTCCTCATCACCAGTTCAATCTAAACACGACTACTGGTGGCCTACTACTGGTTGTCTTAAAACAGAGAGTAATAATGGTACCAAACCTATATACTACATGGCACCAGAGTAGCTCGATTTATACATGGAAACACACTAAATATATATGAGTATATATATAGCACGATGAACAGCTAGTAAACTTTCCATTCGTGTGGCAACAACTATCAAGTCGTATGGAGAGAAGAAACCAAGTCAGCCCGAAAAATCACACCTACCACACGATCGATCGACATGGAAAGAATTAAGAGCGCGTCCAGGTTAGATCGATCGAGCGGTGAAATCGTTCTGTGCTGACACAATATAGCTAACAAAATTAAACGACCCGATCATCGATCGTCGGCTAGATTGATCTGTCGTTTCCTTTCTTGATCTCCAGTCTACTACGAACCGATCAGTCCAGTCTAACTATTCCCTGGTTGGCTCAAGAGATCACGTACAGCTGCTGTGCTGGTTAATTTTGGTTTTAGATATTTTTTTAACAGATATATTTTGCAACGACGTAGAGCGATCGGCCGGGCCGGTTGCTGTTGCCGGCCTGTTGCTGCGCGGAGTCCCACTGATCTGGATCGAGTTGCTTGCCGCGCAATCTCGCGTCCCCGACGCGCGCACGCAACCATCTCAGCCCCCCTCCGCTCCGCGCGCTATTTAAGCCCACTGCCCACCCACAAGCAGATATCACACCACACCACCAAGAAAGCAAATCGCTTAGCTAAGCCCTACTACACCCCAATCCAATGGACTCCTCGTCCTCCCGCCGCCGCGCCGCCCCCACCTGCGATCTGCAAGGGATAGGGGACGGCGACCTCGAGGAGGGCGAGTACGTCCCCGGCCACTACCACTCGTCCTCCGACTCGGGCACCGACGACGACGATCGCATTGATCGTCGTCGGTCGTCCGGTCGCGAGGCCGACGACGACGACGAGGTCCACCCGCGGCACGGCGGCCGCATGCGCCGGCTCGACGACATCATCGCGGTGGGCGGCCGGGTCGGCGCCGGTGCACCCCTGCCGCCGGCGTCGCCCATCACGCCTTCGTCCGAATCTGAAGGGACGATCAGCGACCACCGCAGCAACTCATCTGGCGGCGGTGGCGCGCGACCGGCGCGCATGTTCGCGTGCCACGTCTGCGGCAAGGGGTTCAGCAGCCGCAAGGCAGTGGACGGCCACATGAGGTCCACGGGAGCGGGAGCGGCGCGCGCCATGTCGTGGCGCAGGCGGCGCCGTTCACTGGCGGCTGGGCCGCCACCGGCAGGCGCGGCTGTACTGGGGGCAAGCCTGCTTCAGCCGCGGCGGCCTCTCTGAATTCGGAGTCGACGGGCCACTCCACGGCCATCGTCGCGGTTCCACAAGTGCAGCAGCAGCCCTTGGAGCCGGTGCCCATGGCGTTCGCGGTGACGACGACCAATCTGTCGCCGATGCCTTCTTCCACCAAAACCAATCTGTCCGGGGTGGACGACGAGGGAAGCAGCGCCAGCGCTACCGCCACCGCCACCGCCACTGCGCAGCCGATGCATTGTGATGAGCCCGTGGCGGCGGCGGCGGCTGTGGTCACTGGTGCAAACCCTTCTTCCACTGGTGGGGCTGGTGCTGGTGCTGCTGGGCTCATCGACGACAAGCTGGCTGCGGCGTCTGATCATGCTCCCGTTCCACAAGTCCACCGCCAGCCTGTGTCACTGCCTCCTCCAGCACCGCAGAAAGCTCACTTCGCCGAGCAGCCACTCGTGCCGCCACCGCCAGCAGCTGCAGTCCAGCTCCAGCAAGGCGACCAGCTGGTGCCACTGCCCCTCCCCGCTCTGCCACCGCGGGAGTACAGCTGCAAAGTGTGCGGTAAGACCTACCCGACGCACCAGGGGCTCGGCGGCCACGCGGCCGGGCACAGGAACAGGCAGAGGGAAGAGGAAGCTATGGCGGCGGCCGCGGGGATGATGATGCTACCCAACGGCGGCGGTGGCGACTACCTCGCTGCGCTCCGCCGTGGACGCAAGGCGGAGGAGCCGCACGCGTGCTCGAAGTGCCACAAGGTGTTCGCCACCGGGGTCGCGCTGGGTGGCCACATGAGGATGCACTACACTGGCCCGCCGATCGTGCACAAGAGCAAGAAGAGGTGTGTAGAACTCGTTCCCGCAGGGACACCGCGGCCGCCGATCGTGAGCGAGGCCGACCTTAGGCTCGCGCTGTCCAATGCTATAGCTGAGCAGCCGTCGTCGTCGGCTGCACCTGCACCTGCCGTGGCGGGCAACGGCAGACTGCGTCTCTTTGGCTTTGACATCGGACCTCTGGGACAACAAGCGCCGCCATCAGAGGAACAAGGGTCCGGGTCCGGCACGACGGAAGAGGGTGGTTCTTCGTCCGCCGGTGAGCAGCAGCACAAGTAGGCGGCGACACAGTGGGAATGGAGAAGGCGGCCGGCCACAGTGGAGAAGGATCAGAGCGTATGGGCTCTCCCGTATGTTTAAGGAAGTTTTAGGTTTTTCGTCATGATATATTTCTAGTAGAAGATTGGCCGATCGATTATAGTATTATATATTAGGATTATCATAGTTTGAGATTTGTGATTTGGTATAGGGGAGAGCACCCTATGATTTTGTACCCCCATGCATACAATTATTTCCTTTCTTTTCTTTTCTCTTTTGTTTTGGCAAAAATAAAAAAAAAAATTCGATTCATATATGCATGCAACGCATGGTAGATATATATACTTAACATATGCACATATAGGTATATAGTAAGCGCTATATATAGTCATGATTCTGAAACCACATTTTATATATCCATGCAAGTTTGGTGAATTTGTAAATGGTGCGCCGCCGGCCGGCCGGTGCAGTGTTTTTTCACTGGGGAAGAGTTGTGTCACACACACACTCATCACATGGCAAGCTTCATGATCACAAGCCAAGCTCGAGCTGGAACAACGCGTGCTTATATTCAGTTATTCATGCCTGATTTTCAACAACCCCCGTGGCCGGCCCCCGCGTGTTTTACTCCCAAAAATTTTAAACCAGATCGATTGCTTGATCTTCGAACAAGATTTGTTCAAAGCATCGACAGTGTTATATTATTCATCATTGTGCTCCTGGCTCATGCTGCGCGCCTACTTGTCTTATTTGAGTTTCCACGGAAGATCCAAAATGAATTATCTTTCTTGGCTTTATAAATATTTGAACCGCTAATGCACGAGTTAATGAGTATGCAAAATTGCGTTGCCATGTTTGTGTGACTTGACGTGAGAAATTACCCTGCATATATGAAACAGGACCTACTATAAACGCAATCAATTTGCATGGCAATATAAATAAAGTGAAGAAAAACAAACTCCCCCGTACACCATGATCCTCACTATTTGGGATCGTTACACGTTAACAAAACTTTTACGAGTGGTAATGGAAGCATTAATTTCAGCACACTCTGAAATCAACCCAAAATCATATTTACATATGCAAGCGTCTAAAGTGGGGCATGCATATAGCAACAGTAACAACTAGTTGAAAGCAATCATCACGTCACTAGATTTTAATACGAAAGACCTCCGATCCAAGAAACCATAAAGCCACGCTCACTAAATCTTCTTTCACTATTTTTTTTTTGTGGGATTAAGTAAAGAGAAGAAAAACAAACTCCATGCCATGATCGGCACTTTTTTTTTTTTTTTTTTTGCGGAACATGATCGGCACTATTTGGGATCGTTAGGTTAACAGAACTTGCGAGTGATAATGGAAGCAATAATTTCGGCATTCACATATGCAAGACATGTTTAAGTGGCGGATATATAGCAACAGTAACAACTAATCGAAAGCAATCATCACGTCAACCAAAGACACTAGATTTTAATATGCAAAAACCTCCAAACCGAGATAGAAACCATAAAACCAGGCTTGCCAAATCTTCTTTTACTATTTTCTTGTGGGATTACAATAAGTTCATCTCCAAATATCACTAGAGGTATTCATGTAACATGATTTAAAAATCTCGGACAGTAAGAAGAAGATTTTTGGGGTTGCTTACTTAGGGTGCAAAAGTCGAACCTTAATTTATTTGGTGGAACTCAGATTGAAGACATCAAGATTGTGGATATTTCACGTACAATAACTGAGGACGAATCATTGATGATCTCTTGCAAGATCATAGCATAGAGTTATCTCTTCTCTCCACACAAGGGATGGAAAATACTACCACTCTCTCTTGTCTCTAGGTGCCATCTCGAGTCGATCTCCACACAGGAACCCCTTAAAATACTACTACCACTCTCTCTTCTCCACGGAGCCTTTTTTTCTCTCTTGTAAGCCAAGAAAAAGGTGCTAGATGTACATAAGGTTGATCTAATTCATTGAGTTGCACCTATTATTATATGTGGGTCTACTCACTACGAGCAATTACTCTCCTTAATGGCCGCTCATGAGGAGGATTTCTCGGCAGACGCTTATACTAATATGGTAATTCTTTTTTTTTGTTTTCACTCTAGATGGATAAACGGACCACAACGCAATCGTTGTCCTCCAGTAGATCAATGAGCTAAGGTCAGTCTCAATGGATGCTTTCACCTTCCGATTTTCAAAAATGTGAAACTTTGATATAAAATAGGCTCTCTCTCAATGCGTAGTTTCATGCACACTTTCATAGACTATTTTTAGACTTGTAGGTTCCACAACCTCTCCATTTTCTCTCTTCCCCATATAGAGCACCACAGGGATGAAACGAACGGAGGTTCTCAATGCGAGTTTTATATGGTTTCATAGACATTGGAAACAACGCTAGAGAGTTTCACCAAGATGAAACTTTTTCCTTCTCTCTTCCCCCATGCAAAAAGCTGATGTGGCACCCTATTAAATGTATATGAAACCTCTCCATAAAACCCATTGAGACAAAGGCTAATGACATTTAGTGGCGGGACTCTCCAATATATATGAAACTCTATAGCTCCCGCTATTTCATCATTAATTTTTTTTGTGAGGGAATGTTATTTCATCGGTTGCACGGAGGGTGGGGAACACGGTAGAAATCAATGAATTATATGGAACACGGTAGAAATCAATGAATTATATGCACATGACGCACGACATAAATTAATATCATGAGCAAAAAAAGAAGAAAGAGCAAAGCCCTAAACAAAATAAAGGACATACAGTTGAGAAGAGAATGAGAAATGAAGAAAACTTGCTATGTTATTGTTTTAGCTAGAATATATACTCCCTCCGGGATGGTATTAGAAGTCACTTAGGACAGCGACACCTGCCTGCGCAAAACACAATTTTGACCTCTTATTATTATAAAAATATTTATGGAGATGTGATATATGTATACTTTTATCAAAATACTTTTTAAGACAAATCTACTCATATAATTTTTACATTTACAAACTCAACAACTTAAAAGTTATTTATGATTTATATTCCCGATGTTTGACTCAAACCTTGTCCAAAAACGACTTCTAATACCATCCCGGAGGGAGTATGATGTAAAAAATGTTGGAAATCTGAGGCCCAAAATTCAATTGATGGAAGAAGAAAAGGAGAGGCCGTACATTCATGGTTCTGGGAACACGTTGCACTTGCACTTGATACTGGTTCTATGAATCAAAGAAATGAGATCTAGTTATATGCCCTCTTTGGGAACTTAAGCTGCTATGGGCACCATTGGGCAGGATCTACGAACATACTCTCTTTGTCCTAGGATAATTGCTCTTCTGAAACTCAAAAAAAAAAAAAAAATCACAGAATGTTTCCTCGACTACCTCGTCGTCGTCGGGGTTGGGGCCTGTGTGGGCGCGGGTGCTGAGCACGGGCGGCGCTCGCGGCACGCTGGCTGCTCACGGGCGCCTCGGTCCGGCCCCCACAGATCAACAGCCATATCAGCAGCTCGGCAGGATCCTATCGGGCCGAAAGACTTGTCGGCCGCCGGACTGCCGACGAGTGACAGATAACGTCTTCGTTCCATTCAGTTACTCCGATGCCGCGGCGGACTTAACCGAACTCACAAATCCGGCGCGGCCAGTCTCCTCCTCTCGGGTATTCCGATCGCCCGTCCGGCCCAAAACAGGCTCCAATGCATCGGCGCCTCTCATTCCTGCGGAGCCACGAGCACGGGCAAGCCCGGGAAGGGAGCTCGGGCCGAAGACCAAGCTCTCGCATCTCGGTGCAGGTGGGCGGCCCATCCGGCTACAAGCGAAGGAAAGGGTTGGGAATAAATAGAACTTGGCTCAAGTGCGTAATCAATCAAAAGACAAACAACTTGTATTCTCTCTTAATTTGAATTAAATTAGGTCGAGATTCGATCGTTCCTACTCTCTCTCTCCTCCTACCTACTCCCTTTCTTCCCCAATCCTCAGGTGAACCTCGTCGGACCACCGCCGCTTGTGGTGCGGGTCTTACATTGGTATCGGCTCGTCGATCCGGCCCTCATTTTGGATCCATATCTCCCTCCTCATCCTCACTTTACCCGGCGGCGGCATCTCGGCGTCATGGGCCCGAGCGTGAAGCCCATTTTGCTCGACTCCAAGTTCGGCGAAGTGTTCAAGCGCCGACCAGCTTCAGTCTTCGTGGGACTCCAAGCTTCCTTGAGACAAGGGCGTCAAGCGCTGCGTCGCGGGTGGAGCGGCTCACGGCCAGGGAGGATGCGGTCGCGGCGTTCCGGCGTCTGGAGCGCGTCACCGCCACAGAGACCACGAGAGCAGCGAAGGTGTCGATCGGCGACTTCACCGCTCACGGAGGCGTTCTGCGTCCGCGCCCGGCGGCTTCTTCGCCCGCATCCGCGGACTTTGGGCCGGATCGCTACGGGGCGGGCCGCGCCGTCTTCGTGCTCTCGAAGTCTTTGCACCGCCCACCGCCTCATCCGCGGCGCAACACGCTGGGTACGGGGACTCCAAGCGCGCGTCGCGGCGTCGAGACCAAGGTGGATGATCACGGAGTTGGTGCGGTTGTCGAGATGCGCGACGGCGCTGGACCGCATCGATGCTTCGGAGGGCGCCGCTTTCGGGTGTTCGATGATTTGGCGCCCATGGGTCGGGCCGCGATCTGACGTTCGCGCGACTTCAACATCTCCCTACGACCGTGCGCTCCGGGATCGTCGGTTCGCGGGGCGGAACTGCCGGCCGGCGGCTACAATTTGGGGCTCCGCTACATCGCCATGGGTGGCGGCGGCCTCTCCTGGGACGGGCCAAGTCACCTGCGGCATCCTCCGCGGCGCTCCTCGCCCAGCGCCGGGTGACAGCCGAACCGCCCGACGGGCACCGCGTTGGGGTATGGGTCGGTCGCGACCATCACCCGCCCTGCGATGCAGTGCGTTTCAGCGACCTCCTCTTCCGTTCCACCTCGTATGAACCCAATTCCCTTCCCAATTCGACCTCCACCACCACCTCGGTCACAAACCATATCGAGATCCGTCAGGCCCTCCGATCCCACCCAAACACTCAATCATCCAGTCCACCAAATCCAACCCGGTTTCATCCCACACCATCCACCATACCATGCCGATATGAACCACTACACTTCCCCTACAATCCTTATGGCCGCCCAATCCCACCATACCGGTCACGCCTCACCACATTTTTCCCCTTCCCACCAAACCTTAGGCCGTCTCCGAAACTTGATTTTCCAAAGTTCGATGGGGAAGATGCCCGTTACGGATCACATGTGCGAAACTACTTTGATATGTACAATGTTGAGTCACACATTTGGATCCGAGTAGCCACAATGCATTTCACAGAGGAGCGCCAGCGCGGCTCCAGTCCATCGAGTCCTCCTTAGCCACAACAGATTGGCCCACATTACGCTCTCGATTCACGAGAGGTTGGTAGGGATCAACATGAACTCTGGCTGGCGTAAAATGTTCCATATCCGAATGGCGGGGTCGGATCTCTCGATTATGTCAATAGGTTCACCGAACTAGTTGACCAGCTCAAGTCTTACAATCCAAACCCGGATATCCTATCCTTCATTCAGCGATTCATAGATGGTCTTCGTGATGATATTCGTCTTTGTACTCATGGTTGCTTTCGACCCTCCACTTATTTGGATACGCCTACACTCTTGCATTGTTACGGGAGGAAGCGGCGGACTCGTCGGTCGGCGCAAGGGCGTTCGTCGTCTTGACTTCGGGGATTTTTCGTCTTCCGCCGACTCGGGCCCCCGGCTCTAACGGTGCGCCCGGTCGTGTTCTTGATCGCCTACAAGCGGATGACAAGGCATCAAGCTCCAAGTCCCACGAAGACAAATTGGCCACTCTCAAAATTACCGCCGTGCTCGGGTCTTTGCATGCGATGTGGTGACAAATGGGCGCCCAGTCATCGGTGTGCCCTCAACCCACGGTTGCAAGCATTACCGAGGTGCAGGAGTTGTTCGAGGATGAGTTCGAAATCCGGCAAAGATGATCCTCGGCTGACGAACCCATTCCCGAGGAAGAAGCCCCCTTTCGGTGTTTTTACGTGACCCCGGCGGCTTCTCTCGTCGGTCCGTCGGCATTATGACTATGCAGTTCATGGGCTCTCTAGCCCGGCAACACAAGATGCGATTACGGTAGACTCGGGAAGTACCCACTCATTCATCGGTGAATCTGTTGCTTCTTCGTTACATGGAAGTCAGGAGCTGTTGCACCCCATGCCAGTCCGTATTGCTGATGGAACTATCATCTCCTGCACGTCAGTCATTCCTGCAGTGGAGTGGAAGTTGCAGGGTTACACTTTTCACTCTACTCTGCGAGTCCTTAAGTTGGGATCCTATGATATAATCTTAGGCATGGACTGGTTGGCAACATTTTCACCAATGAAAGTAAGTTGGAAACACAAGTGGATGTCTATTCCCTATGGCCGTGGTTGTTGTTGCAAGGGATTTTGCCGCCAGACTTCGGCAAGTGATGAGCTTCATTTGTTCGATATCTCTTCCATTGAGCCCAAAGCAGCCCCAACCATCAGTCTTTGCCCGCTATTCGATCACTTCTCGAGGGTTTTCTCGGCTCTTTGCGAGCCTACCGCCTTGCCACCGAAGTCGGGCTTGTGATCATTCCATCCCACTCGTACAAAGCGCACGGCCCCAATATCGATCCGACAATACCGCTATTCACCAACACTCAAGGCGAAATCGAAGGACGTGTGTCTCAAAGGCGCTCAACAGGGATGATTAGGCCAAGCAAGAGCCCATTCTCTTCCCGGTCTTCTTTGGTTAAGAAGAAAGACCTCTCATGGCGTAAAAGCGTCGACTACCGCGATGCTCAATGCACCGACAAAGTGAAAAGTAAGTTCCCAATACCCGTTATCGATGAGTTGCTCGATGAGTTGGCGAGGCGCTTCGCTATTTCTCGTGTTTGGACCTCCGCTACCGGGTTTAACCAAATCAGGATGGCACCCGCGAAGAATATAAAAGCGCATTCATGACACATTGGGGTCAATTTGAATATACCGTTATGTCATTTGGCCTCACCGGTGCCCCAAACACTTTTCGGGAGCAATGAATTCGACACTTAAGCCAGCGTTACGTATACGTGTCATTGTATTCTTTGATGACATCTTGGTCTCTGGCCGGTTCCACGGAAGATCACATTGTCCATCTTCGCCGGTCTTTGAACCGCTAGCCAACGATCGGTTAATCAAGCTATCCAAATGCCGGTTGCACAAGAGTCTATCGCCTACCTTGGCCATGTCATCGGCAAGGGACGGCGTCCAAGACGGACCCATCAAGCTAGAAGCGGTGCGATCATGGCTCGAACCTTCGATGCAAAGCGCCTACGCGATTTTTTCTAGGTTTGGCCGGTTACTACAGAAAGTTCGTGAAGCATTTCGCTGTCATAGCTCGTCCTCTATACGACTTACTCAAGAAGGGAACACTTTTCGTTTGGACTCCGGCTCACTCTTCATCTTTTTTTTGTGTTGAAGCAAGCTCATTGCGGCACCGGTCTTGGCGCTCCCAGTTTCAAGCAAACCTTTCCGGCTCCAAGCGGATGCAAGCGATGGCGGTGTCGGTCTTCGTTTCTCCTTCAAGATGGTCACCGTAGGATCGATGGAAGCCTAGAGAGGGGGGGTGAATAGGCTTAACCCCTGAAAATCGCCCCGTTAAAACTTTCAAGCACCGTCCGATAACAAAGCGCGGCCTTTGCCGCGTAAAGGGCGGCACCGCCGCGTGTAAGAAACCGTAGAGTGACGTAAAATGGAATGGACGCTTCTACGCACCGGTGGCGGCATCGCCGGCCCCTCGGCGCAGACGCCAAAGGGTCACTTCACGTAAGTGACCTCGAAGTGGCTCTGCGTGCTTCCACTTGCTTGGAGATGATTCACCTAGGTTCCTCGCACACAAGTATCTCCACGTAACACAAGCTCTAGCCGCGTAAAACCTTGCCACAAAGTAGATCGGGTCGAAGCCCTTTCTCACAAGACAAATATGCAACAAAAGTAATGAGACAAGGTGACACAAGGATTTGACCCGTGGTTCACCGCGCCACACAAAGCCGGGCTACGCCCACGTTGTTGATGTTGCCACACAAGGCTTAGCTTGCCCACCGCTTGCTTTTTCCCTCGTTCACAAGTCTAGGAGTTAACCCTAGAGATGTGGGGTAATGTATTGTCTGTAGATCGAGGTTACAAACCTCCCAAGGCTGCCACACGACGGGGGGGCAAGCTCAAGGGCGACGCCTAGCCGTCTAGGAGCAAGCTCCAAGAGTAAAGAACCCTAGGTTCCGGCCAAACGCGGAACCAAATGCTCTTTTGAGTGGGGAAGTCGTAGATCCGGTCTCCAATCGAAGTTTTGCAAATTTGTTTCCCTCAAGAATCCCGGTGGGAAGTGAGAGATTGAGTGGGAGCTCAAGGTGCTTCAATGGAGGTGAGAGAGAGAGCAAAAGGTGGTCTCCTGGCTGTTCTGGTCGGGAGGAAGAAGAAAGTGAGCCAGGTGACCGTTGGGGAGGGGTAGAATGGGTATTTATACCCCCCACGGTCCCCAACGGTGCGATTAAGTGTGGCACGCCGCCTTGATCGACCGGCATCGCTTGCAGCGTAGGGCTTATTTGCAACCCAGCGCCCGACTGATGTGCCAGAAGTGTGAAACACGGTGATTTGCTGGCTGGTCAGGCTTGGAGTTGTGTGTGGTGTCTGGATTTGATGTTTAGAGCACTTGGTCCACAGATACCCGAGAATCCTATGATCCCTCTTAATAGTGCGGCATTTCCTAAACTCAAGATTCAAAATATAAAATGATTTAAATGCCTTGATCAGGAAACACCATCATCTAGCGTATTTGGTACCTTTGGACCTGTTTACCAACTCCATATTTTAATCCCCTCGCATGTCATCTTCGTAAATCTCATTAGTCCCCTAATTCGGTGGTCATCAACGCCAAAACCCACTTAGAGCTTGATTGCACTTACAATCTCCCCCTTTTTGGTGATTGATGACAACCAAATTAGAGCTTACATAAGATGTAAAGTCAAACTTAGATTACGAAGATCATGGATGTAGAGCCCTTTACCCAAATATGTAAGTGAGATTTGAATTCTCAATATTGACATGAAAAGTCAATTTTTCACATATTTTAGGTGTAGTAAGGCCTCCCCCTAAATGTGTGTGGGAGATTTGAATTCTCATTTTGACATGGAAGTCACATCACACATTTAGAAGTGGTGGAAGACCTCCCCCTACATCCATGATTGCTGTGGGGTGCTTAAATAGTGTCATACAAATATATCCGTGATGCATATGACAAGATAATGAACTAAAGCACAGCAATTATGTGCATGTCATTGCTTTGATGTGCGCGGCTGCTTCGCCGCGCTGAGGGTGCGGCACTGCCCGCGCCTATCAAAGCATAGACAAAGACAAATGTAAACATCAAACCACAGCATATGTGACAAGATTAACAAACTAAACCAGCAGCAAGATATATAAACCAGAGTTTAAGCAATCAAATGACTAAATCCGAGAAATGAACAAGTCATAGGTGGCATTATTACATAAAATAGAGTTTCTCTCAAACTCACACCTAACAAGCTACTCTCAAAAGATCTAAACTCTGAAGATCTGCTGCTGCTCCATCCTCGAACCATCTCCAGGGCGACGAAAAAGTTTGACCCCCCTCATTTCTTCTAATTTTCTCCCCTTTGGCGTCAAGCACCAAAAGATCATAGAAAAGAGAAGAAAGAAGCGGAGTCACTCCTCCGGTGTCCTCAAAGCCTTTGGAAGCCGTGTGTCCTCGTCCTCCTCGGAGATAGTAGCGGCCTGCGTGGAGCGGCAGTGGAGCGTCGAGCTGGAATCTCGCCGCCAATCGAACCAAGCATGTCGGACAAGTCTCGATCTGAGCCGCTAGTGGTGAAAAGCTCGGAAGGTCGGTGTATCGAGGTGGTCTAGGGATAGACGGAGGAACCGGGAGTCCTTGCTTCTCCACGACACTCTTGAAGGCCTGTCTCACCTCCCCTGCGTAGCTCATAGGTCTGGCTGAGAAGCATATGAGCAATGTCCAAAGATTGCCTTGTGCCACTTCTTCATCTTCCCCTTGGACTTCTTTGTGCCTCCCGGGCCTAGAGCTAGATGGCTCCTCCAAGTCCTCTCTCGCCCGGTGAGGTGCCTCCTGGCGATGATCGACTCGCCTTTGGTCTTCCCTCCATCTAAGCCATGGGTCTTCTCAATATTGTAGACTGTGTGAAAGCGGTCCTTGGGATAGATGTTCCCGAAACCCTCTCAATCATGAACATGATGTAAGGAGCATATGGCCAGGTTCCTCCTAGCATCATCCATAGCATTGGCTAGTTGTCTCCAAATGAACTTTCCAACATT
The DNA here is from genome assembly GCA_015847255.1 of Hyparrhenia diplandra. Classification (NCBI taxonomy): domain Eukaryota; kingdom Viridiplantae; phylum Streptophyta; class Magnoliopsida; order Poales; family Poaceae; genus Hyparrhenia; species Hyparrhenia diplandra. Next base: position 62,469 of record JADLZK010012123.1, read on the forward strand.
GAAAGTTTCATCATTCTGAAATGAGCAAGTAAGTTCCTAGCATAGCCATTGATGTCGAAGTTTGCTCCATCCTTTGGATCAATAGTGCACTGCGCAGAGGTTGTTCATCACATAGAAGAAATCCTTCAACCCCTTCCTTCTCCCAAGGAGTGCGGGATCAGCCCAGCCAGTTTCGATGGCCTTGGCATCAATGGGGTCAATCTCATGTATGTCGGTGTACTCCCCGTGATCGCCCCCAAAGCCAAGTATCGACGAGAATGTGACAAAGTCAACTCTGTAGTGCCTCTGTCGTCATCCCGGTGAATAGTGTCGGATGGCTGCCCCAGTAGTAGGTGGCATGAAACGGCGAGGATCTCTTCATTCCAATCATGCACGAAAGACATGATGTGCGTAAACTCAAACTTTTCACAAGCTTCTATTGCTTCATCAAAGGCATCCTTCTCCCTATCTCTCATCCTCTCAAAATCAATGTAGTGCATGGTAGTGATCTTGCTCTTGGTGGAGTGGAGAAGGACCATCAAGTAGAAGTTGGAGTGAAAAGCTGCCCAAAACCTCTCATCAATGCCTTCCCTGCTGCTCTTACGCATAGACATTTATAGCTCTTGCATCCGCAACCTCCCTTTGCTTCTTCGGATGGCGGCTACGAGGAATTGGTGGGTCATTGACGGGGCGGTCATCTCAAACACACCCTCAACCTCTTTGCATGTAGGTTTGTTATCAAACACTAAGGGGTGATGCGGAGTGCCTTGTTCACTGCGGGTACAATGGTGTACCCATACCGCTGGCTTCTTTGCTCCTCGAGAAGCTGTTTGCTCCATCGCCACCTGCCTGTTCAGATTCTTCCTTCCCGCCCCTTCATCAATCACTTTGACCCTACGCTTTTTTCTTGCCATGGGGATCACTTCCGGGGTCCATCTATGTCAAAGATAGGATTATGGTAAGAAACCGCCGAGAATAGTATGCATTGTCCAAACATATGTAGGAGAAAGATTAGAAAAGTGAAAATTGATGACAAGAGCAAGTTGTCGGGGTGAAATCGGGGGCGCTGGCGCTACCTTGCTGAGAGAGGGCACGCACCGCCGCTCCCCCTTGCTCAAATCATCAATCTCTACTTTTCAATACCTTTCTAACACATCTATCGACTCAATATACATGCCTATCACAATTTCATAATCCGGATCTTAAAACAAGAGAAATTTCCCATGGATTCAACATAGTTATGAACTCTAGTAAAATATTTCTTTGGTATTTCAAATCAACCAATTTCCCATCTTAATTTGATAAGTGCTCGAGAAGCTTATCTTTGTTTGAATCGCCAAGAAACCGTTAGGTTTCATGTTGGGGTCACCAACATCCTCATCCTCTAAATCACTTAAATAATTAAAACACGAAATTTATTGATTCCAAACCACCAAATCACTTTCTAGTGTTCATACATCACTAATCAACATAAATCCAAGAGAAATTTCTACTCAATCCATAGATCGGGCAAAGAGTTCATGGTTAGGGTTAGGTTGTACCTCGTTGATTGAAGGGAAAGGAGAGCGCTCGGGGAGAGGGGGAGCGGGCCGGCCGGGAGACGAAGAAGATGGCCGGCAGCGGCGGCGCGACAAGGCGCCGGTAATGGCGGCGTAGGCGGCGGCGGCGGGCGGAATAGCGGGCGGCGGCGCGCTCTTCCTCACGCCTTCGGGAAAGAAGAAGTGGGCGCGTGGGGAGGAAGTCGAGGCGGAGGAGAGGAGAAAACCGGTTGGGCGGGGGTAGAAAAGGAAAGAAGAAAGATTTGGCCCAAAAACGGTTCGGACAGAGGCGGTCGGGCAACCCTAGGCGCGCGGCTGCTGCCCGCGCTAGGACGCTGCCGCTCGCCGCGGCTCGCTGCAACGCGCCCGCGCGAGACACGCGACGCATTGCCGCACCGAAACTTTCTTGCCCCGCTATATATTGCCACTTTTGACTTATTTCTCCTCAAATTTGATCACAGAGACACCAAAATTCATTGCCAGGGGACATATCATCAATACGAGAACTATGGCATTGAATTTCGGATTAGAATTTGAAATCTTTTGAAACACAATATGAAAGTTTTCACAAACTTTTCCTATGTCGATCTAGTGTCTCAAACAGATTGCATGTGTGCTTGAATTCAAATCAAGTTACGAGAATCGAGAATGTTTAGCTCACTACGCAAAGCACAAAACCTTGACTCATCGAGAGGCTTGGTGAAGATATCGGCTAGTTGCTTTTCGGTGCTCACATGGCTTAATTGTGATATCTCCTTTGAGTTCGTGGTCTCTCAAGAAGTGATGACGGATGTCTATGTGTTTTGTTCTAGAGTGTGCTACTTAGGGTTATTTGCGAGTTTGATGGCACTCTCGTTGTCACAAAGAAGAGGTATCTTTGTGAAATGACATCCGTAATCTTTTAAGGTTTGCTTCATCCAAAGTAGTTGAGCACAACATCGCCCGGCTGCAACATACTCGGCCTCTCGGCGTGGAAAGGGCTACACAATTTTGCTTCTTAGAGCTCCAAGACACTAAGGACCGCCCAAGGAATTGACATGTCCCCCGAAGTGCTTTTTCTATCTACTTTGCAACCGCATAGTCGAATCTGAATAGCCAAGTAGATTGAACTTGGAACCCTTGGGATACCACAAGCCAAGGTTAGGAGTGTGTACTAAGTATCTCAAGATTCTCTTAACAGCCACATAGTGACATTCCTTTAGATTGGCTTGAAAACGAGCACACATACACACACTAAGCATTATGTCTGGCCTAGATGCACAAAGGTAAAGTAGGGATCCAATCATGGAGCGATATACCTTCATGTCCACGGCTGGACCCTCCTCATCAAGATCAAGATGTCCATTGCTTGGCATTGGAGTTTTGATTGGCTTTGCCTTAGCCATGTCAAACTTCTTTAGCATATCGTGGGTGTACTTGGTTTGGCAAATGAATGTCCCTTCCTCCATTTGCTTGACTTGAAACCCGAGGAAGTATTTTAGCTCACCCATCATGGACATCTCGAACCTCTTGGTCATTGTCCTACTAAATTGCTCAACATACACATTGTTAGTGCTACCAAATATTATGTCATCGACATATATTTGGCATACAAATATATCATTGCTAACTTTGTGAGTGAAGAGAGTAGGGTCGGCTTTGCCTATCTCAAAGCCTTGTTTGAGCAAGAATTCCTTAAGGCATTCATACCATGCTCTAGGTGCTTGCTTAAGCCCATAGAGTGCCTTATGGAGCTTGTAGACGTGGTTGGGAAACTTGGGGTCTTCAAAACCGGGTGGTTGCTCAACATATACTTCCTCTTGTAGTGGACCATTGAGGAATGCACTTTTGACATCCATTTGGTACAGCTTGAAGTCATGATGGGCAGCGAAGGCTAGAAGAATGCGAATTGCTTCTAGTCTTGCCACCGGTGCATAGGTTTCATCAAAGTCCAAGCCCTCTACTTGAGTGAAGCCTTGAGCCACCAATCTTGCCTTGTTTCTTGTCACCAACCCATCTTCATCTTGCTTGTTGCGGAAGACCCACTTGGTACCAATGATGTTAGTCTTGGGTCTTTCCACCAACTCCCAAACTTCATTTCTCTTGAAGTTGTTGAGCTCTTCTTGCATGGCCAACACCCAATCCGGATCCTTGAGAGCATCATCTACTTTGGGCGGTTCCAAAGAAGAAACAAACGAGAAATGTTGGCGTAAAGCAGCTAAATGAGATCGAGTGGTCACTCCCTTTCGAAGACTCCCAAGGATGTTGTCAACGGGATGATCCCGTTGAACCGTTTAATAAATGAGTCGTGGGTGATCAACGCCTTCGGCTTGTTCTTCTTGATCTTCATCATATTCATCATTAGCTTCAAGTATTGGTGCAAGATCAAGTGGTTGAATGGGTGATGTAGGTGGATCGATTCTTTGCCGAGGTAGGTGGCGCTGCACCGCCAAGCGTTTGTAGCGGCTGCGCCGCTACTGGCACTTCCAGCGGTGTGTGCTGCACTTGGTCTTTGAGTACGTCGGCCGAATCTTGTGCAAAGAACAACCGGTGGATCCTCCTCTTCATTTGCTTGATCTTCTTGAGGCCTTATGTCACCAATAGCTAGTTGCTTGATTGCCTCACAAGGTGGATCCTCCTTTCCTACAACACTTTGATCAACTTGCTCTACTTGAGAGTCGTTAGATTCATCAAATGTCACATCTATAGTGATCTCAACCCTACCCAAGGTTTGATTGAAAACACGATAGGCATGCTCATTTGATCCAGTAACCAAGAAGAAAACCTTCATCAACTTTAGGTGCAAACTTAGAGGTTCGGGGCCTTTTGTTCAAAATGAAACACTTGCACCCAAACACCCTAAAGTATGACACCTTTGGCTTGTTACCGGTTAAGAGTTCATATGAAGTCTTCTTGAGTTTCTTGTGTAGATAGAGACGGTTGATGGCATGACAAGCGGTGTTGATAGCTTCGCACCAAAAGATGTCAGAAGTCTTGTACTCATCAAGCATTGTCCTTGCCATCTCTATGAGTGTACGGTTCTTCCTCTCTACTACACCATTTTGTTGAGGGGTATATGCAGCTGAGAATTCATGCTTGATGCCCTCTTCATCAAGATACTCTTCAACTTGGGTGTTCTTGAATTCGGTCCCATTGTCACTTCTTATTCTCTTGTGGGGAAGATTGAATTCTCTTTGTGCCCTCTTGATGAATGTCTTCACCACCTTCTCTTGTACCTGGCACTTATCAAAGACAAAGAAAACCCAAGTGAAGCGGGAATAATCATCAACAATAACAAGTCCATATTTGTTACCCCCGATGCTAAGGTAGGCCACCGGTCCAAAGAGATCCATGTGTATCAACCCAAGGGTTGAGTAGTGGTCATCAAGCTCTTTGGTGGGTGAGGTGCACCTACTTGCTTTCCGGCTTGGCAAGGTCCACATATCCTGTCTTTGTCAAAGTCAATGTTTGTTAGTCCAATGATGTGGTTGTCTTTTCAAGTAGTTTGGCCAAGTTCCTCATGCCAACATGTGCTAGACGGGCGATGCCATAACTAGCCCATGCTAGATTTTGCCATTAGACGGGTATCAAGCTTAGCCTCACTTTTGTTGAAATCAACTAAGTAAAGCTTATTCTTGAGTTTTCTGTAAAGACAACAGAGGAATCCTTCCTCGCGAAAAGACTTCCACACCTACATCCGTAAAGAGAGACAATTGTAGCCTTTCTCACACAATTGTGAGACCGACAACAAGTTGTATCCCAACGAATCAACATGCAATACATCTGAAATATTATGCTTTCGGTTGTGATAGCAACGTTACCAAGACCGATCACACTTCTCACATCATCATTTCCAAACCTTATGTTATTCCTATCGTCATTGGTTTGGGAATATGATGAGAACATACTCCTTTCTCCGGTCATATGATTTGTACAGCCATTTGTCAAACACCCAACTTGACCCACCGGAGGAGTATGCCCGCAAAGCAAGTTTAGTTCATTAAGTTTAGGTCCCCAATATTCTTGGGACCTTTTACCTTTGTCACAAGAACTTTGGGAACCCATATAGAGGTGTTGCTATAAAGCTTCTTTTTCACGCCCAAGTACTTTTGCAAACACCTCCCCTTCTTTGTTTTGCCTTCACTTCAAAGCAAGGATTGGAGTTCAACTTGCTTGCTTTAGCCTTCCATTGATAGGAGTAGCTTCTTGGAGTAGCCTGCACAAGATTTTTCGACTTACGGACCTTCTTCACAGCTTTTTGGACCCTCTTCTTGGGTCTATTCCGAGCTGAGGCAGTGTAGGTGACCTTCCCTTTAGTTGGGGGCGGCTGCATCAAAGTCCTCGGCACTTGCCGCGTGTGGCGATCGGTGCAGCTTCGGGTTGGCTTGTGTCCGGCGCTGCGTGCGGGTCTCTCTGTACCCTTGTGCCTTTGCTCAAGAATTTTACACATTCAACACCATTGATCATCTTTCGACCATTGGTCTTGTTTCCTTGTTTGTGTCCAAGTCCATCCTTGATTCTTGGATTTCTCCCATCAATGTAATTGGGCTTCTTTGGAGCCTCAACTTTATTGCTCACTTCGCGGGCTTTCTTTGTTTTCACCTTCTTTTCTCACCATAGCCGTGAGCCTAGTGATCTCCTTCTCCATTGCTTTCATGTTGGCAAGGTTAGTGGTATAAACATTCATATCAACATTATAGCATTTACCACAACCTTGACTAGTGGAGGGAGTAGAAGTATCCTTTGTGGTTGAGAGATGTGAGTTGCTCTCCCAAAGAAGGCTATATTGAGCTTCAAGCTCTTTTGTGCTTGTTTTGCAAGTCACAATACTTCCCATTTAGGGCAACCATAGCTTTCTTTGTGAGAGCATGGTCTCCTTGCTCATTAGCTAGGCTCTTTTTGCAAGGCAACCACCTCACTCCTCTCAGCTACAAGAGCATCCTTGTTGTCAACATAGAGTTTTTCAAGTCTATCCAATTGACTATCTCTAGTTGCCAACTCCCGCTTGGGTACTTTCTAAGTCCGCCATTAGTTGAGCAAGAAAAGCTTCTAGTTTTAGGATCTAGGTTCTTGGTGAGTCTAACATATTCTTCATCATCACTAGATTCATCTTCACTAGAGCTTTCACTAAGATCACTAGATTCATCACTAAGAGAGGGAGAGGGTTTGGATTTAGTTTTTACCTTCTCATGCTTGGCCATGAGACAAACATGAGTGGAGTCAAGGTCCTCATCCTCATCATCGGACATGTTGTTGAAGAGCTTGGGTGTAGAGGTTTCTTGCATGGCAAATGTTGCAATGTGAATCTCCTCTTCACTTGTCTCTTTGGTTGAGTCCCACTCATGACCGATGTGAGCTTCACCCATGTTCCTTCCCTTCTCTTGTAGTCTTGCTTCTTATCTTTGCCATTGTCCTTCTTGTATTTGTTGTTCTTGTTCTCATGTGGACAATCGGCAACAAAGTGTTCTGTGCTGCCACAATTGAAGCAAGTTCTCTTTTTCTTGTTTGGGAATCTTCGTTGCACCATTTTGTAGCCATTTGCCTTCATCCCCTTCCCATACTTCTTCATGAATAGGGCCATATCATCAATCTTCTCGTAATCAGCCCCATCATCTTCATCATCACTTGAGGAAGAGATTTCATCAATATTTTCTTGCATCTTCTTCACTTCCTTGTCTTGACTTATGGATGCTTGCTTGCTGCCTTTTGTCTTGTGTGATGAGCATGACTTGCTTGTCTTGGATGCCTTTAGAGCAACATCCTTGATCTTGATGCCCTCAAGCTTGGCTTGCAACTCACCAAGCTTCTTTCTCTCATTTGCTTCTTCCATTTGCATATCATGAGTGATCAACCTTCCAAGCACATCATTGGGTGTAAAGTGCTCAAACTTCTTCTTGTCTCTAATCAAGGTTACCACGGTGGGATTCCTAGGTGTGTAGGCCTCTAGCATAACCTTGACAACCGTGTGGTCATCAAGATCCTCATCTCCAAATCCTCTAATCTTGCCAACTAGGACCATCAACCTATCAAACATTTCTTGTGCACCCTCACCATCAATGATCACAAACCGATTGAGCTTTGCCTTCAACATGTCAATCTTTGCTTTTCTCACTTTGTCAACACCTTCATGTGCAAGCACCAAGGTGTCCCAAATCTTCTTTGCAATGTTGACATTCATCACCCTATTGTACTCATTTCCTTCTAGAGCACTTAGGAGTATGCTTGTAGCTTGACCATTGATGTGGGCAGCAGCTAGCTCTTCATTTGTTGGCGCCTTTGGGTTCACAGGTGGTTGAAATCCACTACACACAACTTCCCAAAGACCGGGGTGAAGTGCTTCAAGGTAAGCCCTCATCAAGTGTTTCCATTTGGCATAGTTGGTCCCATCAAATTTGGGCAACTTCCCCCACGGGAACATTGATGTATGACTTCTTGTCGCGGTTAGTCAAATAAGAAGAGTAATTGAAAGAGATGGCAAGCAAACTTGTTGTTGTTGACGCTGCCCTCCTCCTTCTTGCTTTCCTTCTTCTTCTTCTTGTTGTAGGAGACATCGTCATCTCCATCTTCTGAGCTACTTGATAGCTCACTTGACTCGCTTCTTCTTCTTGCCTTTGCTTTTCTCTAGCTGCCCTTCTAGCGACCCTTGCCTCACGGATCATCTTTCTTTGCTCTTTTTCTTTGGAGCTTCTACGAAGCTTCAAGCTAGCTTGCTCTTCTAGCTTCTTCCTTTCTCGCTCTTGTCTTCTTGCGGCGGCTCGCGTGCTTGTCGCGGCCTTTCTCGGGATCGGTAGCGTCACCCATGATGGTGCTCGCTAGCCGTGCAAGCTTCGGCTCGGCCGCCGGCCTCCCGGCTCTTCCGCAGCCCGACGGTGGACTTGCCTCCTCCTGGATTCGATCCTCAGGTGCCTCCATACTTCACGCGGTGAAGCGTATGCGGTAACCGGCTCCGATACCACTTGTAGGATCGATGGAAAGCCTAGAGGGGGTGAATAAGGCTTAACCCCGAAAATCGTCTGTTAAAACTTTCAAGCACCGGGTCGAGATAACTTGAGCGCGGCACCGCGTACGTAAAGGCAACTACCCGTGATGTAACCGCAGAGCGAGGTAAAACCGAGAATGGACGCTTCTTCACGGTGGGGCTTGCCAAGACCGCCGCGCCCCCTGGCGGCATCGGCCGAGGTCACTTCAGAAGTGACCTCGAAGGAGCTCTGCGTGCTTCCACTGCCTTGGAGATGATTCACCTAGGTTCCTCGCACACAAGTATCTCACGTAACACAAGCTCTAGTCGCGTAAAACCTTGCCACAAAGTAGATCGGGTCAAGCCCTTTCTCACAAGACAAATATGCAACAAAAAAGTAATGAGACAAGGTGACACAAGGATTTGACCTGTGGTTCACCGCGCCACACAAAGCTGGGCTACGCCCACGTTGTTGAGGTTGCCACACAAGGCTTAGCTTGCCCACCCGGCTTGCTTTTTTCCCTCGTTCACAAGTCTAGGGAGTTAACCCTAGAGATGTGGGGTAATGTATTCTTTGTAGATCGAGGTTACAAACCTCCCAAGGCTGCCACACCGAAGGGGCAAGCTCAAGGGCGACGCCTAGCCGTCTAGGAGCAAGCTCCAAGAGTAAAGAACCCTAGGGTTCGGCCAAACGTGAACCAAATGCTCTTTTGAGTGGGGAAGTCGTGAGATCCGTCTCCAATCGAAGTTTGCATTTGTTTCCCTCAAGAATCCCTGTGTGGGAAGTGAGAGATTGAGTGGGGAGCTCAAGGTGCTTCAATGGAGGTGAGAGAGAGAGCAAAAAGGTGGTCTCCGGCTGTTCTGGGTGGGGAGGAAGAAGAAAGTGAGCCGGTGACCGTTGGGGAGGGGTAGAATGGGTATTTATACCCCCACGGTCCCCAATCGGTGACGATTAAGTGTGGCATCGCCAAGATCGACACGCCAACATACCGCTAGCGTAGGGCGCTGCACTAAGCACCATTGCGCGGGCATCGCCGCCACCGACTGTGCCAAGTGTGAAACACGGTGATTTCCGGGCCGGGTCGGGCTTGAGTTGTGTGTGGTGTCCGGATTTGATGTTTAGAGCACTTGGTCCACGTGATACCCGAGAATCCTATGATCCCTCTTAATAGTACGGCATTTCCTAAACTCAAGATTCAAAATATAAAATGATTTAAATGCCTTGATCGAAAAACACCATCATCTAGCGTGATTTGGTACCTTTGGACCTCGTTTACCAACTCCATATTTTAATCCCCTCGCATGTCATCTTCGTAAATCTCATTAGTCCCCTAATTCGGTGGTCATCAACGCCAAAACCCACTTAGAGCTTGATTGCACTTACATCACCCCTTGGCCTTTGTCGGTCGGGCAATCGGGCCCTCGATCCCGTGGTCCGTCAACATATGACAAGGAGTTCTTGGCTATAGTAGTTGCAATAGAGCAAAGGGCGCCCTATCTACAACACAATGAGTTTATCATTTTCACGCATCGAGAAGCCCGATTCACATTACGAACCCGCCCGGTTACATACTCCGTGGCGGTTGAAAATGTACACTAAGCTAGGCCGGATTACAATACCGAAGTTATCTACAAGCTCGCATCAATAACCGAAAGCCGCCGATGCCCTATCTTGACATCCCGCTTCCCCGCCATTACAAGCATTGTCCACGGTAACACCAGCTTGGATGACTGATTTGATCGCCGGCTATGAGCAGGACCCTGCCACCAGTTCTTTATTGCAGCAGCTCATTCTTAAACCTGACTCTCGGGCTCCATTCTCCCTTAGTGGTGGCATCATACGGTTCAAGGGCCGTATCTGGCTGGGCAGCAACAAGCCACTTCAGCTGCAGGTGATGTCCGCTCTTCATTGTAGTGCTGTTGGCGGTCATTCGGGTTTCCCTGTGACTCATTGCAGGATCAAGAAACTTTTTGCTTGGCGGGGCATGAAAACGGACATCAAGCGCTTTGTCTCGGTTTAGGTGATGCATTCGGGCAAAAGTCGATCGAGTTAAGTATCCCGGTCTTTCTCTCGCCCTTGCCGCCCGGACGGGTTCTGGGAAGTATGCGTGCATGGATTTCATCAATGGCTTGCCCACCTCGGGCTTTGCCAACTGCATCATGGTGGTGATCGACAAGTTCAGCAAATATGCACATTTCATGCCCCTGCGTCACCCTTATTCTGCCGAGAAGGTGGCCCAAGTTTTTCTGGACAACGTATACAAGCTCCATGGCATGCCCAAGTACATCGTTTCCGATCGTGATCCAATTTTTACAAGCAACTTTTGGAAAGAACTGTTCCGGCCTGTCGGGGTCATTCTATGCTTGAGTTCGGCATATCATCCGTAGTCCGACGGCCAAACCGAGAGGGTCAACCGGTGCCTCGAGACTTATCTTATTTGTTGGGCCCATTCTTGCCCTCGTCGCTGGTCCAAGTGGCTTTTCTCGCCGAGTTTTGGTACAACACTTGCCGGCACTCCGCTTTGGGGACTTCTCCTTTTGAGGTACTCTACGCCACCCCCAATTCACTTTGGTATCTCTCGATGAATCTGTTTCTTTGTTAGGAAGTGGCATCCAAGATGGCTGAACGCAAGACGATGCTAGGCTGGCCGTCCGCCAAAGACTTGCTACGTGCTCAACACCGTATGAAGCATCAAGTCGATAAAACCGGTCGGAACGATCCTTCAACATCAAGGACAAGGTTTATCTGGCGCCTCCAAACCGTATGTGCAGATCCTCGCTTCGCTCCCGGATCCAATAACAAGTTTGTGCTTCAAATATTTTGGTCCATTTGAGATCATTGGCAAGATTGGGAGCGTGGCCTACAAGTTTAAGCTTCCACCATCCTCACCGCTTCACCGGTTTTTTTTCATGTGTCGATGCTTAAGCTCCCCCTCTTCGTAGCCGGTATGTTCATCTTTACCCGATCCCCGACAATGCGATGCGGATCCCGAGCGGTTCTCTGGCGCCGCCGCAGCTAGCCATGTGGCCCGATCTTGTCTCGCAAAGTGCCGATCAAATGGTCCGACATGGATGTTGACCTTGCATCCCGGGAAGATGAAGACGCTATCATGCAACAATTTCCGGGCCGGCTTGGGGACAAGGTTCCCAAGGGGGGGTGTCGGCGCCTCTCATTCCTCCGGAGCACGAGCACGAGGGCAAGCCGGGGAAGGGAGGCTCGGGCCAGAAGACCAAGCTCTCGCATCTCCGGCCCAGGTGAGGGGCGGCCCATCCGCCTACAAGCGAGAAGGAAAGGGTTGGGAATAAATAGAACTTGGCTCAAGGGAGTCAGAATCAATCAAAAGACAAACAACTTGTATTCTCTCTTAATTTGAATTCGCCGTCGAGATTCGTCGTTCCTACTCTCTCTCTCCTCCTACCTACTCCCTTTCTTCCCCAATCCTCCGGTGAACCTCGTCGGACCACCGCCGCTTGTGGTGCGGGTCTTACACAATCACACACCTTAAACCACGGCTCAGCACGTGTCTCTTACCCACCTGTGCTTACCGTCTCCCCTGCACCCCACGCCGCATCCGATCCGACCCTGATATCCTCCATCTCGCTGGATGAACACGTTTCTGGAGGACGCTTTTCACTGAACCATGGGACCCTGTACCGGCCGGTCCACCATGCAACTGTTCTACTCCACTACCAGTACCACCTGTCTTTTTTCCCTCCCTCTTCAACGCCTCGAAGCAGCAGCAGCAGGAGGAGGAGGTCTGCAGCTCGGGAGCGGCCATTTCTCCGGTGGCGAGAGCTCTAGCTAGCTCTTGCAGCGCTACAACTCTCTGCTGCAGCCAGGTACGCGTGTTTCTAATCCAGGGGCCGGGGATTAGCTGAAGATTACTCCTATCAGTGGCGAATTCTATGCTTGCCTCTTTCTTGGTTTCTACGCTGTCGAGCTCCGAAACCAAATCGAATTTCTTGGGCGCAGACTGTAGAGTGTGATAGGTTTGATTTCGCGCCATGGGGATCGAGGAGCACTCAGTGTGCTTGTCGTGCGACTCAGGGTCTTGATTCCTTGCACAGTTCCAACACTCGGGGTCAACTTCTGACAGCATGATTTTTGGGCGGGGAGGTTGTAGTTCTAGATGAAGTGCATACTGTAGATCCTTCGAAAACCTGCACATACCGTACGGCAGGGTGACTATAAAATGACTCCTCATGATATAATACAATTATACAAAAGGCTGAAAGAATTTCAGGTGCCAGAACTGACAGGTACGGAGAGGATTATTAGATTAGATTTACTACACACTGCTAGTGAGACAGGGAAGCGCATGCTTCGGTATGGGAAAAAATGTTAACCGCTTCTCTCTAAACACAAGAGCTTAACTAGGTTCTTAATTATCTCTGACAGAGTAAAGAGAAATGGATGCGGATGGTAGCTCCAAGACAAGTCGCCCAGTTCGTCGTGCTGTGAAGGTGGTTCACCAGTTTTAATTTCGTCTTTCTATTCTATGGCCCAGCGAATTGTTGAGAAGAATGCTGCGTGTTAACATCTTTCTGTACTTCTGTCTCTTCATCCCTTCAGAAGCTCAAGTTTAAACCGAAGGTGCCTCCACAGAAGCCAAAGAAGAGTGCACAAAAGTAATCTCTTTATCTTTTTATTTTTTTTGAAGGGAAGTAATCTCTCTGTCTTTGGCTGCTAATGGTGACGCTCAGGTCTTTTTACATCAACTGTATTACAGTTACCATAAGTGCAACACATTTTTCTGTTTCAGGCCACCACAGCAAGAAGACCCTAAGCCAATTGATGAAGAGTTGATGAAGATATTGAGGGTGGGTAACTGGTTATCCAATTTCCGTATCATGATTTCAGATAGCATTGTAGTTTGGTTAGCGTGGAAAGAAAAGGAGGAGCATGTTCTTTCCATATCTGAACTTATATTTGTTCTTTTCAGACTCGCCAAGTGGCTGCAAAAAGTTCACTAAATACAGAAGGTATTTACTGCCCCGAGATCCTACTGTTAGGAAAAAAACATGCCTTTTCAATCAGATCAAAACAAATGTACATACAAGAGCATGTATTGTACTGTCATAGATTTAGTCAGTAATACCAAAATAATTGGACTGAACATATCATTTGTAGATGATCGTGCAAGGCGGAATACCCCCTCGACACCACCTTCTGCAGATGCTTTTAGCTTGTCACCCGCGCAATTCGGAATGCAAAAAGACAATCAATTGGTGAGTGCCCCAAGAAGGCAAGAACCTGTCTGTAACCTTGCTGTATTATAAAACACCATGTGTTTGTTGGCAGACTTATGAACTTGTCTTCTGTGCTGTGTCTTGTCTTGTTTCTGTGTCAATGAAGCCACTCCAATTTCCTAGATCCTTCCCTGTTCCTGTTAATTCAGGTGAATGTGAAGATCCATAAGCTTCTCTGTTCTTCTCAACAATACATTCCGCTAAGAATTTTCATGGGAACATTCAACTCTTGACAGGAATGCTTTACAAAGAAGACAGTGATGACGACGATGACGATGATGGTAGTGACAATGTTGAGTTGCAGGAGACTCTGCCAGATTCAATTGAATGTGAAGCTTTAACACGTCCAGCAGAGGAGCTTGATTTGCTTGTATGAACTTATGATCTTTGTCGCGTTCAACAAAATTCTGAGCTCTGCAAAGTTATATATATAATGTCTGAACACCCACATTATTCACTTGCAACTTTAGCAGCAACAAGGTAGCAAAGAAAGAATGTTCCTCTTCCAGCTCCCAAAATCTCTTCCTTTGCCTAGAAGGTCGTCCAGTACCAGTACAATTGAAAGACAAGGAAAGGCCACTGGCAAGGAAGTGAAGGAAGGATCCAACTTGCAGCAGCTGCCTCAGGGTTATTTGGGAAAAATGCTGGTATACAAGAGCGGCAAGATCAAAATGAAGTTAGGAGATATCATGTTTGATGTCAGTGTACAGATTTCTCATCTTTTTGAGCTTAGCAAGATATTGCATATATTTTTTGCTTAAATTCATCCGCTGCAGGTGAGCCCAGGAGCAGAAACTAGGATGATGCAACATGTAGTAGCTCTGAACACTCGAGACAAACTTTGTTGCTTACTTGGAGAGGTTGAGAATCGGCATGTTATTGTGACTCCTGATGTTGATTCTTTGTTGAACAACAAATAGAGATTAGGTTGATCTGTAGCAACCTGTAGCAGCTTTGTCACATATTGTGTGTAAACTTTTAGCTATGCAGGGTTAGGTTGCCATCTGTAGCAATTGTATCAGCCTTCTCAAATGGCGTATAGGATTTTAGTTGTGCAGTGTTGTGTTCGTTTTACTGTGATTGTACTACTGTGTTAGTTCTAGAACTGCCCCTCGCAGTTGATGAATGTTTGTAAGAATTGACATTTGACCTTAGTGGTATTGGAGGAAAATAAATCACATCCTCTTACCTCCTTTAGCCATTGTTCTTGTGTGCAAGTGTATTCTTTTAGTGCAAACTTAAGGGATTCCACAATATGATGTTCATACCATAGTTCAAAGTGTGATTCCCAATGCAAAGAAAAGTAAACTAAAAATACCGATCTAAATGCTGGATAAAACAATCAAGAATGGTTACAGAAGGCTAGAAAAGAACTTGGCCAACCATTCCTTGCGAAGGTCTGGGCTACGCACAAGGAAAATCTTGCCTTCGACCTCATTTTTCAGAAAATATTCGAATGCAGTGATTGACATCCTCTCATTGTAGCTGCAAGCTGTAATCGCTTTCCACAAGTCTTCGGCAAAGTCTCTGGGCTTCAAGCTTTTCACAACATCTATTAGCTCTCCAATCTTCAGAACTAAGTAGCGGATATCCTCATTAGCTATATTCTGCTCCATGGGATCTTCAGAAATCTTAGTATCGTCAGAGTGAGTGTTTTGATCCCTTTCCAGCTGAATTTCAGTTGCTGATGGATCATATCCATCACCGAAGATGAAAGAAAGCTCATCATAGTCTTGAATAGGCCTATTCAGAAACCCTGAATCCATCGATGCAGAACCAAGTGATTTAATCCTTTCTACCCTTCTCCATTTCTCCCTCATAGCTGTCAACTTCCTATGAACATCAGCAACGCAGCACTCACGCTGAAACCGCTGAGAAACAGCCTCTGCAACTTCTCGCAGGGTATCCTCCTTGAACAGTGCGTCTTTTCCCTTACGATCTGAAGCCTGCTGCATCAAGTAATTGGTGAGGAACTTGGTCCTGTGTTTGCTCCATATGAATCTCCTAGAACTCTGGCTGCCACTGAACATGCCGTCTGCCTCACTTTGAGAAACTTTTGGATCCACTGAACATGTTCTCTTGCTGCCCTGCTGAAGGTATGGTCAGTGAGAATGATAATTCTGCCAGTCATTTTCCATTCCAAGTCATAAACTGGTGTGTGAAATTATAACATATCAAGCTATCGAGCAAACGAGTTATGCATAGATTGCAAAGGGGATCTAACATTCTAGTCGGAAGAAATCAAGAAACGCATCACCTAAACCACATGCAAGAAACAAATAAGTAAACAAATAGCCAGTTAATAGAGTACCATTCTGGAAAGCGGCGGGCATGAAGCGGCGATTGGGCCACGCCTGGCTGAGAACCCGGGCCACTCATTGCCGGCGAACCCAGAACCGCCGCGCCAGCTCGAGGCTGCTGTCGCAAACCGCCAGGGTCAGAAATCAGAAACTCTTATTCGCAAGCAACGGGAGGGAGGGGAAGAGCGGGAGAAACGCACCGGAGCGTCGCCGGTGGTAAGGAAAACCGGCGGCGGCGGGCGAGGAGGGGAGATTGAGGACGAAGGCCATGGCCGTGCATCAGCTTGGTTCGGACGGCGAA
This sequence comes from Hyparrhenia diplandra, assembly GCA_015847255.1. Lineage (NCBI taxonomy): Eukaryota > Viridiplantae > Streptophyta > Magnoliopsida > Poales > Poaceae > Hyparrhenia > Hyparrhenia diplandra. The sequence goes on from JADLZK010012123.1 coordinate 78,774, forward strand.
CGAATTTTGCAGGTTTTGCCGTGGGCCGTTGGGTTCGCGCCTGCCCTTTGGGAATTTATCTTTTCCCCCACACAAAGAAGCCAACAGATAGTTGTTTTTTTTTTTTACAAAAAGAAGAAGTAAAGTTGCAAGCGCCGGTGCCTCCCCAATCCCATTCAAATCTTCCATACAAAATGTTTTTAATTGTAACATTTTTGCTAATTGATTCGAACTCATTTGAAAGGATGAGCATGCATTCTAGATGTATTCTCGCAAAGGGATGTGACAGTTTCTGAAAGTGAGTATTTCAGAATTTACAGACATTTTGAAGCACTTGTGTGCTAGCGGATTAGGTAAAATTAAACTAAACTTTATCCTAATCTACTCCGATACACTTGAATGGATTTAGGTGATTTATGTGAATACAAGTCCACTCTAACACACATGAATTTAGATGAATATGAATGCATCCAAAACAAAAGATGAGCGCTTTTTCTAACAACCTTTCCCAACCGACCATTTTCACACATGAAAAATCAAGGATTATATAGTAACTTATTAAAATAGAATTCTATGCAGTGGTGGCCCTTGGATTTTTACCACAAGGTATGGCGCAAAAAATTCTTATACAATTCGGTAAACCATTTCTCAATGGTTAAAATTGTATTCTAATTCGTAAAACACTTTTATTCCAAGCCTTAAATTCAAAGACTGAGTTAGGAAATTACAACATAAATAGTTTAACTGAAATAAAATTGTTTTAAACATAACCTTAAATGCCACTTTCTAAATAACGTGAATGTCTCGATTATATCATATCCATCCATTTAAACGAAAATATCGTGAATGTGACTAGACAATCATCCAAAATACTATCACCTAACTTATTCCTTGACTTTGTTTGCAATATATCCAATTCTGAAAATACCCTTTGTTAAATCCCAAAAAGTATTTAAAAGCACATCGATTCGATGTTTTTTTAACCGCGGAAAAGTATTTAATTTGATCGGACACGCCACACGTGTCTGTGCGTCACGCTCGGCCTGAAAGAAACGAATTCCGGGGACAAAAAGGAAGGAAGGGAGACGCGGGAACTCCAACAGCTGATCAGAGTCGGATTGAAGATTTCCCGCGGCCACCGGTGTAGCCCTCTTCGACTCAGAGTCGAAGTCGATCGCCGGTGTAGCCTCTTCGACTCGGAATCGAAGTCGATCACGATCAGGGTGCGCGCCAAAATCAGCGAGCCCGCCGACCTTGCATTGCCATAAATCCCCAGCAACTCGATTGCTTTCTCTCATCTTGTTCTCGCACATATTTGCAGCCCTCCGCCTTCCTGCATCTCGTCTCCATCCACAGCGCGTCCGATCCGATCCGATGGCTTGCTCCGTCATCCAGATGATGATGCCTCACGAGTTGTTTGCGCCGGGTCAGTGCCGCTCCGCCGCACCAGCTGAGGATGACGGCCGCTTCCGTGCCGGTGGCGGCTCCAGCGCCGCCGCCGTCAGAGGAGCTGCGGCAGTCGGACCTCTACTGGATCGGCGACCTTGGCAAGGGGCGGCTTCGCCAGGGTCTTCAAGGCACGCCATTGCCGCACCGGCGCGGTCTTCGCGCTCAAGGAGTCGTTCGACCCGGACCCGCGCGTCGTGAAGGAAGAGGCCGAGGTGCTCCGCCGCGCCGCTGGGGCGCCGCACGTCGTCGACTTCCACGCCCTGTTCCACGGGACCGGCGGCAAGGCCACGTTCGTGCTCGAGTACATGAACGCCGGGTCTCTTGGTGATCTCCTGCGGCGGCGCGGGCGGCAGGGAATCCCGGAGGCAGCCGTCGCCGAGGTGGCCGCGCACTGCGTCGTGGCGCTGGCCCAGCTCCACTCCCGCGGCGTGGCGCACCTCGACGTGAAGCCCGACAACCTCCTCGCCAACACCCGCGGGGAGATCAAGATCAGCGACTTCAACCTCTCCAAGATCGTCTACGGCGGCTCCGGCGAGTGCCTCCAGGTCCCCATCACCGGCGGCACCACGAGGTACCTCAGCCCCGAGCGGTGCGCGCGCAATGCCCACGCCGGGCCGCACGGCGCCATGGCGGCCGATGTCTGGGGCCTCGGCGTCACCGTCCTAGAGCTCTTCTTGGGGCGACTCTCCCTCTTGCCCGGTGTAAAGAGTCCGTCTGACGAGGAGCTGGAGAAGGCGATCTGCGACGGGGAGCCTCCGTCCGTGCCACAGGATGCGGAGGCGTCGGCGGAGCTGCGCGGTTTCGTGGCGGCCTGCCTGCACAAGGATCCGGCGCGGCGCGCCACGGTGGGTCAGCTGCTCTCCCACCCGCTCGTTGCGCGGCGCGACGCGGAGGCGTCAAGGCGCGCGCTGCAGGAGATCATCGTGGCCACTCTGTAGACTGTAGTAGGTTAAGGACTGGGCGCTCAATTCACCAATGATCAGAGATGTACAGAGTGGCCACAGACCACTACGTTCACAGGTATCCCAGAGGACCAGTTCAGTGCTTTTGTGATCTTGTGCTGTTGGCAAATCTGGAAACGCAGAAACGCTTTTGTCTTCAGAAGTGAACACACCACGGTCAGACAACTCTTCCTTCTATGCAAATCTGAAGCCCTCCTGTGGCGAGAAAGAATGCCCAAGAAATCCAAAAGGTGATAGACGAATGGATTAAAGCTCTAGACTTAGCGACTCCTCCTCCCCTATGTAATCATCTTGTTCACAAACAGGATCAGCGATCCCTCTGTAACACAATGTAAAGTGCCATAATCAATAAAAATCAGGTGGGGATCCCATCCCCCCCCCGTTGAAAGTTTCAAAAAAAAAAAAAAGTAGGTTAAGGAGAAGCAGTTGGTCTGTGTAAGGTGATGATTAATGTTAACTATATGTCTCTTTGCTGATTTGACTGTACTTCATAGTTCTGACTTCTGAGATTAGAGAATTTTTACGGTGCTTGGGAGGAACCACGGTTCCTCCCGTTGAATTTTTTTTTGCCGGTTCCTTCCGGTTCCTGCACCTAATTATAGTAATTAAGGGTAGATTAGTACTTTCCATCACAGCTTCTAATCACAGCTTCTCTGTTGAAGCCACGAACTCCCCGTCTCCCCCGTACGGTTCCCTCGCCGCCCTCCCGCATCACCGGCCTCGCCCTTCCCCATCGCCGTGGTTCCACAATCCCTCCGCCCATCTCTCCCATCCAATCCTCCTCCACCCCGATTGCCGGCAGCTCGGGGCTTACGTGGATCGCCGCCGCGTTCCAAGTTGCGCCAGCGGTTTTGCCATGTCCCGTGAGAGAGGTTAGGGGGCAGGTTCTCCCTACCCGATGGCCCCTGCGCCAGCCTGGCTATGAGTACTCCGGGTCGACGAACTGAAACAGCGGGGGGTGAAATCTGATCTGCAAGTGGCTTGTGCACTTGTTCTTGTCACGGAGCAGGGAGGGGTGCGCCTGCAGGTGCTCGTCGTCAGGTATGATATCTCTGCCTTTTGCCTGCTCTCCATCTACATCTAGTGCCAATCACCAAATTCATGTTCCATCTTTTGGGAAATAGGTAGAATCGTGAAAACGTATCAATTTTATGGATCTTCCTGTGGAATGTTTCCTGTCAGTATTCTAAAAATCCAATCCTGTAAGCAATATTTCAGTCTAGAAAATTCAGGAGTAAACCAGCCAGTTTAATAGGGAGAAACCTGGCTATTTCTGGTTCTTGCTATCATCAGTACCTTCAGACCATCGCATGCTGTTTAGCCTCATATAAACCAAAAGGAGTAGGAGGATTATAACAGACGTGATTTTCCATCTGCTACCATTTGGAACAGTCTGATTCTGTGTGGCAGAACCTCAAATTTAGCTTGGGGCATCCAGCTATTAGTAATATGCTTTCTTCTACTTTGAACGCTGGTCCTCAGCATAAGAATTCCACCAAGGATCACATAATCACATGGCAAGCAGGTACCATGTTTAAACCAAGATTGCCAGCCTTCAGTGACATAAGCATTACTTAGGATCTTGCATTGTTTAATTATTCCAAATCTTTACCGAGTTTAACCATCCTTGCACTAGTTCTATCTGATTTGTGTTGAGGCTGAAAAACTCGGAGAGCGTGTGTTGTCATCAGCTTCGGCTCTGTACTGTGAGTTGGGAGTTAAAAATAACAGCACAAAATTGTTTACTTCTTTAAGCTTAAACAACATAGCCTTTTTTTCCTTGCAACATAATGGTGCATTCTAAGCAGCATAATGATGCCTAGAAATCCTGAGGTATTAAATAGGTTTAGACACATCTCTTAAAACTTTAGAGCTTGCCTAGGATTCCAAGCTTATGTTGTTCAGCTGTGGCATGAATCTGTAGCTCAGTTTCTCGTCCTGGTTCTGTGGTAGTATTTGATTATCAAACCCTGTCTAAGCTCCAAGTCCCAGTTCTAAACATTTTTGCAGAACTGATATTTTCTCCAGAAATGGCACTACAACTTTGTCTTCGGTTGATATTATTTGTCTTTAGGACTGAACATCTATCTTTCAAAACTGAACTAAAGTTGACATTTAAATTTGGGGCTGTTCATTTGGTGGTCAGATATAATTTTTGGCAAAATGCTTTTTAGGTACTACAATTTTTTTTTTTTTGTGTGTGTGGCAACACTTATCAGACCTACATGTATGATGCAGGACAAAATGGTTGATCTGAGTGAAGAGGCTCTACTGGATTATCATCAAATTGTCAGCAAGTTGTTCCGTAGTGAGGAAGAAGGCTATGTGTTCTACAACAGCTACGCATTTGACAGAGGGTTTTCCGTGAGGAGATGCTATGTGGAAAGAGACACGACAACTAAGGAAATATGTCTAAGGAAATTTGTGTGCAGCCGCCAGGGGTTCCGTGATGATAGGCACATGGATAAAGCGATTAAGAAGAGGAAGCCACGGAATTTGAGTCGTTGTGGGTGTACAGCCAAAATGGTGATTAAACTGAATAAGGAGACGGGTCAGTGGTATGTCAAGGATTTCATTGATGAACACAACCATCCATTGGCCTCACCAGATTTAGTGTGTCTGCTGCGGTCTCACAGAGGAATTAGTGATGAGCAGAAAGCTGACATCATTGAGATGGAGATCGCGGGAGTTCGTAAGCACCAAATCATGAATATACTGGAAATGCAATATGGTGGATACGATAAGGTTGGATGTACATCGAGGGATCTATATAACTTTTGCTATCGATACAAGATAAAGGCAATAGAAAGAGGCGATGCTGAAACAGTTATTCGTCACATGAAGCATAATCGTGAGGAGGATTCTGATTTCTTCTTTAGATATGTTCTTGATGAGGAGGGGCATCTAAAGCACTTGTTCTGGTCTGATACTCAGTCTCGTCTTGACTATGCAGCATTTGGTGATGTTCTTGTTTTTGATAGCACATACCGGACAAATCGATACAATTTGCCTTTCGTGCCTTTTGTTGGGTTGAATCACCATCGGAGCACAGTTGTGTTTGGTTGTGGCCTCATATCCAGTGAAACAAGTGAGTCGTACGAGTGGCTGTTGCAAACATTCCTCACTGCCATGGCTCAGAAGCATCCAATATCTGTGATCACAGACGGTGACCTAGCAATGCAGAAAGCTATCAGAATTATATTGCCTCATTCCAACCATCGGCTGTGCGTATGGCATATAGAGCAGAATGTACTGCGCAATTTGCATAATTCTAAGATCAGTGAAGAGTTTAGAAAATTTATATACGATCGGTGTTCCATAGAAGAGATTGAGAGGAAATGGGACAGTTTCTTGGAAAAGCACAAAATTTCAGCTAAGCACGAGTGGCTGTATCAGATGTACGAGATGAGGAACCTGTGGTGTGCTGCATATCAGGTGAGCCGATGTTTCTTAGGCCTGAGGAGCAACCAACGCAGTGAGAGTCTTAATTCCAAACTGCATAAACATCTAGATAGGAAGATGACACTGTTAGATATGTATGAACACTATGAGCATTGCTTGAACAATCTGCGTCGAAATGAGGCGTATCTAGATGCTCCGGCAACTAATTCTGATTCCTTCACGGAAAAGCTTGCTGATCCTATGGAGAAACATGCTGCTAGTGTTTTTACACCTAAAGTGTTTGCATTGGTGAAGAAAAAATGGTTTCGATAGGTAATTACGTTATATGGGACATTAAAGATGGATATGATTTCACGACATATGTCATTGGTGTGAAGAACAGAAGGGAGTGCAAGTTCCAGGTTCAATGTGAAATCGACGATGAGTCAATATTAAAGATGATTTGGTGCTCTTGTCGTAAGATGGAACGCGATGGCATTCCTTGTGGTCACATCTTTTGTGTCTTGAAAGTATTGCATGTAGAAACAATTCCAAGTTGTTGTGTGCTCAAGAGGTGGACCGTGACGGCAAAAGCTGGATTTCCTCCGATACGGAAAAACAGCATGTACAATACTTCTCGAAGCCTAGATAAGTTTCGTGAGCTCCGCAATTTGAGTCGTGAGGCATCTTTCAAAGCATCCTTGTCAGATGAAAGCTCATATTTGTACATGAAGCGTGTTCTGTGTGAAATAGTTGGCAGCGATGATGTTGGTAATGCCCAAGTAAACAATGAGAGCTATGGTCCAGTGTTAGCGCAGACTTCGCATGCTGAGTTACCAAATGGGGCCATGGTTCTGGATCCTGTGCCCATAAAGCCTAAAGGTGCACCAAAGAAAGGCAAACGAATTGAGGCATTTTTGAGAAAAAACGACAAAATACTTGTAGCCAGTGTAAGCAGAAGGGGCACAACCGGCGTACATGCACCGAGCTAAAAGAACAGGTATGGATATTTACAAAATTACCATCTATGTTGTTGTGTCCGCTTTTCTTATAAATCCAACATGAGATTTCATTTTTGGTTTGATAAATGATTTGTAGGAAACGATGGACCAGGTGCTGGAATGACGTATCACATACTGGGAGAGGAACACGTTAATGATAGGTAGGTTATTTTTGTCACTACGGAATTTAAAACATGTTTGTCTTTACTAATTGTATTATGTTGTTGAAGGTGAATCTTGCAGTCGCTTTATCTTAATATTATTTAGAAGGGCAGACATATAGCATATTGTATGATGCAATATCCATAATTCACTAGTGATTGTTTGCCATACAGAGGAAGCTTTCTCTAACAAACATCTAATTAATTTCACTTTTTATCTGTGACCTGAGCTGAACAAGTGATGTGCCAACATAACACAAGTACATGCACTAAACTTGACATATATTGTTTGAAATTTGAACAATTTGTGAAATCAGATTGATAGCCTAACTCTAATACAATATTGCCACATGGATGTACCTTGATACAGAAGTGGTTTCTGAGGTGAACTAATGAAGTTATGACAATCAGAAATGGAAAGTGCTACAGAGAAAAGGGGAATTCAAGTTCCAAGAAATACATGATTACTATCATCATGTGTGGCTTCAAGTGTTCTGGGGCCGACTGACGAAATGGAAATTGAAGGCGTGCTTTACCGTATATATTTAGCTTTGTGTGTTATTAGGTGTTTCTTTATTGTTAGTTGTAGCTTCAGAGTCTCTCATTCTGGAAGCTCAAGTCATTTCAGTTTTATCTTCACGCACAACTTTGTAAACTGGATCCCCTATCTTTTCTTACAGTTTCTCCTATGAATATTTTTTCCTTGTATTTTGCTGTTATCAACACTTTTTCAATTTTTTTTTATAAAAGCCACGATTTTCCTCAGTTCAAAAATGGCATTATGTACAGATGTGTTGAGATATAAAATCGTAAGCTCTTCTGTTACATTATATAATGAAGCATGTTTTGTTACTACAACATGTTATTAAAAAAGTTTAAGTATCTGTATGCATGTTTACATGGTTTGCTTGAGTGGTTTTGGTGGAGGACTCCACGTCTTCAGCTCCCTAGAGCGCTCGGTTCAAAACCCGCATCTGCCATTTTTATTGTTTTTTTTTTTGAATTACCGTGGTAACAAATCTCTAATAATATGTGGATTTAGTTAAAAAACAAAAACTTGAAGGATCTGGGCCGTGACCGTGCACATGCAGCTCTACAAAGTACTTGAATAGATTATCACATCCGGTAGATAGCAGGTATTGTTCTTGAAAAAAAAGTAGCAGGTATTGTGACCACTTAAACTTGTTGAATTCATTACCATCGTTAAGCTAGTTGGGCCGAGTGGTTACAAGAGAAGATGCAAGATCATCCGCACCTAGCACATGGGTTCGAATCCATGTCTCCATTTTTAAGTTTTTTAATTTAATATTTTTGCACTCTATATTTTGCAACTTATCTTTACCTTCATATTCCCTTTTTTTTTTTTTTGCCTCCTATATTTAGTTTTCTGCAAGTTTAACCTTTATAGCATGTTTATGGACCCTTGTGTAAATTTACGGAATTTTCCGACTCAGCAGATACAGAAACCATTTAGATATTATTAGAATTATTTGATGAATTAGCCCGTAATAAACTGTAATAATATGTAGACTTGGTCAAAAAATCTACAAACTTGCATGACATCATGATTGACATGTACGATCACTCCAAAAAATTTATAAGGTTTCAAGCAATGTAGCGTTGGACATTGTTCACGGATGGTTATGTTCGCTCCATTGATAATGTGACATTGTGAGAGATGCAACTATTTGTGATGAGTGTGTAGTCTAACGTCATTGAAATCATTTGAAACTTTTACGGCATGCTTAGGAAATTGACTAACTAAATCATTCGATATGTTTGACTAGCAGATTTTGACAATGACTACACCCTAACAACGGACGATGAAGATACAATACAATTTCTCAGGCATAGTTATGAATATGCTGTTGTGGTTGATATTGCACAAATTCCTTTGATTGTAAAATTCTTAAAGCCAAATGTCAATGGTGGATGGCTATATGACGATGTAAGTATGCTCGATGCCTTCATTTCTCGTGTGTACATTGTTTGCCACCTTGTCGCTAATATGTTTCCTTATCAAATTTTGCAGGTGATTAATGTTTACGCATACATCGCTAATGTAGAAAACAAGAAAACAGCGTTCATTTCCACCTTCCAAAGCCATGAGTTATCAGGCGAATATGGTGAATTCGATCCTACAAAAGAAAAGTCGTGGATCAAAAGTGTCGGTGAAAGATGTGTAAAACGACAAATGGTTAGCGTTAATGCATCTACTGTTTTGTATACACATTTTCTAGCACCAAACACTCAACTTAGGAGACCTAATATATATTCTTCCAATGCAAGATATTTGTCCCCATGAATGTCTGGGGATGCCACTGGACCTTATTAGTGCTGAATAAAAAACTCAAGGAGGTCCAGATTCTGAACTCCCTCACAACTACACCTCATTTCCGCAACGAGGAAATGGAAAATACTATGGTAAGTTGCAGCCTTTATCTTTTCTACTGCCTAATGAAAGAAAGCACAGATTATTCTATGAAATCAACCATCTGGTGTTAGGATAGTTCTAGAGCCCTAAGCATTCCTACTATTCCACCTTGGTCACAGGATCAAAACAGCCCTCATTAAATTATCTCCCAAGGCTCAAACGCTTTTAGTGAGGAGCATCAAAGTTTTTCCCTTCAAGCTTAATCTGTGCTAAAAAACTCAGGAATGCTAATATACATAGACAGAGGGAATGGCTTAAACTTGTCTGAGATACCATCCAAATAGGACTTAACCAAACGCTTAAAGCATCCCAAGCATGCATTATGCAAGTTAGACTAGTGTCAAAACCATTCTTAAGTTCAAAAGATTATCAATCTATTCTATTGACCCCACCCCCACCCCCACCCACCCGGTACTGGAAGAAGACATCCATACACAGCAGTGGCTGATCTGTTTGAAAAGTAAAGAAAAGCAAACTTAACTGACAGCTGGACAAAAACAATAGCAATAGCAATACCTCAACTACAGGGACACCCATCAATCTTAACAGCCTCTTGCAATCATCACTGTGCTTTCTTGTAACCTGGAAAGGGATGGCAGAAATCATACATGCTCAGAATTACTCCACACGTTAACAAAAATTAGTACAAACACTCTCAAACTGCTTAATAGCCTTAAATTTTTTTTGCTAAAAGAGACTCAAACTCACAAATGTGATGCGAGATTAGAAGGATGCTTCATCTGATATGAATTCAAGAACACTCTTTATTGTTTATTTCTTTAAAGCTTCTTTAAATAGTAGGATCATTACCGTGGTTTTACTAATTATGAAATATGCAATAGGTTACAAACCTACAGAAGTGTATTGATCAATATATTGACGACGCTGCTAAGAAGGGCTTGGAAAAAATAACAGATTCAGTCAACCTTGCGGACTGGAAGAAAAAGGACTATCCAAACATTCCCCAACAAACAGACAAGTAAGTTTAATGCTGTACATATGATGGCCACCTACTCTTGTTGTGATTCACAAATCACCTTTACAATGTAGCTGTTCTTGTGGCGCTTTTGTGACAAAATACATGCTGGAGTGGAATGGGCGAGAAATGAGTCAAAATTTCTCACAGGTGCATGCACAGCTACAACTGAAAGTTCAGTTTTCCTGTTTCAAAATGTTTAAAACTTGACTAACCGTCATGGCTTCATCTTCAGGATCAGATCAACACTTTCAAGATAAAGATATGTACTAGGTTGTTGCATTCAAAAAGCAACAAAAGTGGAAGACCTTCATATAAGCAACCTATCAAGGTTTGTTTAGTGTCCTGCTACTGTTCTCTTTTATTTCATTAATATTTTTTTAGCATTCACGTACTACCGGTTTTCTATTTTTTTAGAAGGAAGAATATTTGGCCGAAAACCCACAAGAAGAGTCTGATAATGGAGATGTTACCATAATTGAATCACAACCTGGTGCAAAGAAACACAAGGCTGCAGCAAAGAATGCCAGTGGTACCAAAACAAAAGAATCAGGGCAATCATCTAAAGTGCCAGCGAAGCGTGGGACGGCCAAAGAAGAATGAACAAGAAACGATGCCTACAACAACGGAAGATATCATAGCCAATAGCAACACAGTTGCTCCAACGATGCATCGTGAAAGTCGTAGAGTTCCCATTCCCAGCCAGTTTTGCATGAGCCCATATAGGCAGACATAGTGGTCGGAGGGTATGCAAGCTCTGTTGTTGGCTCTGTTAATTCAAGTTCGTTATGTTAATTGACTTTCTTTCTATTTCCTTGGAAGCTCGTAGTACAAAATATGTAAATGCATAATTATTTAGCTTCTCATTGTACGCACTGAGCTGTTAGTTCCATGATGACATCTAATTGGTTTCTTTTCAGTTGCAGCAGCTCTTCCTCCTACCTCTGGAGTCAAGGCTATGTGATTAATGGAGCTATGGAACAACTGGCGCCACTGAAGATAGTTATTTTCCTCTATTTCCTGGCTATGTAAAAACAAAACCAAAATCTAGTTACCTACATTTGTTTTGTGTGACTCATCCTAATTTAGTGGACAATTCACTCCTTATGTAAGTATTGTGATATGCTAAGAATTCAGAACTAAATACCCAGAGAAAATACATATGAGGTCACTATGAAATTGTATCTGTGTCTATTCAGGCATGGAACTTGTGGAAAGATGGGAAATTAGAACATCTGGTGAACTCATTTGTTGTGGACAGTTGTTTCCCCTTGATGAAGTTTCGCGATGCGTACAAATAGGACTAATGTGTGTACAGGATGATCCAAGCTCCAGGCCCTTTATGGCAGCGGTTGTGTACATGCTGGAAAACAGAACTCTCGTGGCTTTGTTTATGGAATTTTGCAGCTAGTGGTTGCCGACTAATCCGGTCACAAACTCTGGTGGTATTGTAGCCTAAGGACATCATTGCTGATCAAAGATCTTGCAGTTTGTCTTGGAGTGAAATTGGACTAAAAAGTAGTGCAATATAAAATGCCCTATTGATTGGAGGCGACCAAATCATGTCAATGCTAATGGAGACTAAGAAAATGCTCGGTCGGTCAAGAACTACATCCAACATTCTAACATATTCTCTTAAAACTAAGTGTAAGGCAAATGGAAGCTAATTGGCAAGTCGACTAATTATGCCCTTATGCTCTTTTTATCAACAATGGTATTCTGAAATTTATTTTCTGAAAGCGCCAGCATGACAGTCATAGGTGATGACCATGCATGGACCATTGCTAGAAACTAGCACAATGCAGACTCTTGCTTGAACCACATCTGTCAGCTTGGGTCTGCACTATGCAGAATCAAAGCCATCACTCACAGACTGCACACCTATTGGCTCTGCTATATAGTAACTGTGGTCAAAATGAGGCCATTGCCCAATCTTTGGCGCCATAAAGAACAGAGAATCCTTGCTCAACTTGTGCGTTACCAACATCAAGACTGCACACCTGTTGACTCTACTTCTGTATGGGCGAGAGGGGCGATCCAATAAAGGACATACCTGTTGGGCGTTTGTCGTCGGTGAGCAGCTGATGTCCTCCGCTGGTGGCGCAAAGTACAGGTCCAGCACGCAGCTCTCTCTCCCGCGGCTCCCTTCCCTCGCTCGTCCAGGTCCAGCAAGCGTCTGAGGCAGCAGCAGCACCTCACCCCTCCTCTACTCGCTGCTATGCAGGCTCCACACGCCAGCACCACTGCCAAGCCGGTCCCGCCCGTCAGGGACCCCGCTACAGGGTCATCCCCTTCGCCGCACCGTGCGCCGCCGCCATGTTGGGGAGCCAGCATCGCGAGGACCAGCTGTGCCCGTCCTTCCCGCATCCGCGAGGACCAGCTGTCACCGTGCGAACCAGCATCGCGAGGACCAGCTGTCCCCGTCCTTCCCGCATCCGCCGAGGACCAGAACTCAGAGCAAGGGAAGCTTCGCCGGACAGCGCCCGAGTTGGGGAGCCGGAACGACGAGAGCACCAGCTAGAAGTAGAACCCTCCGACGAGCGACGCCGCGACCGCGGCGGCCAGCAGGAACGAGGCGGCCGGCGAGCGCGCGGCCGCCGCACGCAAGCGGCGCGGCGGCGAGGGGAGGGCAGCATGGGGGGGGCGGCGGCGTGAGCGCGGCGGCGAGGGGGCTGGGGATGGGATGGCGGCGTGGGGGCGGACGTGCACGGCGGCGGCGGCGGCGGCGTTTTTCCGTGCGACGGCGGCGCGTCGAATCGGATGAACTGTGGGAGCGACGGATCGGGGCTTTTTTTTTTTTACTTGACTTCTCAAAAGCTGGCTCAGCTTCAATAATTTGATTCACAAAGTATTTGTTTCTAAGGAGAAGCTGCTCCTCATTAACTTAAAAAGACCATTATACCCTTCAATAATTTTTATAATTCGGTTCGCGTCTGTGGTTCCTACCGCCACTTAGTTCCTCCCTGTTTGGTTCCTCCACCTTTTAACCATTGGATCGGCCAAAATGGATGGCCCATATTAATTCCAGGCGCACCGTAAAAACTCTCCCGAGATTAATATATTTTTTGACAACCGGTGTCCATTCAACTTGGATGCAAATTTTCGCTAGCAACAAAGACCTGGATGCATTGCAAGAATGGATTTTGATGTATGCTTATTGTACCTTATTCGACGTGCTTATTGTGCCATCCTTCCAAAGCCAAGCCTGGCCGCGCCGACTCTGACGAGAGGTGGGACGCGCGTAAGACGACCAAGCCAGCCACCGCAGAACACTCAGCCTCGTCACCAGGCCCTCGTTCCGCCGTCGACACCATCAGGAGCATCGCCGGACAGGGATCCCCGCGCAAGAACGCGACCTCGCCGCCACCCAAGCCCGGCCGGGCCGACTCCACTGAACCATTTTTTTCCTCAAGGAAAATTCCTTGAGGAAAAAAGTGGTTAACCCTAAACCCTCAGCCCCGTCACCAGGCCCTCGTTCCGCCGTCGACAGCATCAGGAGCATCGCCGCACAGGGATCCCCGCCGGGCCGACTCTATGGACAGGTGGGACGCGCACAAGAAGGCAGCGAGCCCAGCTTCATCGTCGTCGTCTTCACGCGCACCTTCCCCCGTGAGCAGCAGCAAGTGGCCGATCGGCCCCGCGACGTCCGCCGAGCGCTCGGACGTGCACAAGGAACGTCGCCCGCCGCAGGCCCGACCAGCGGCTCGAGCTCGACGACGGCGAGAGCAGCAGTACTGGCAGCAACGGCATGGACACGGAGGAGATACTATGGAAGCCGCGGGCCATGTACGCTGGACAGAACTTCGTCGCCGCTGCGCCGGCACCCTGGATGCTTCCCATGTCAACAGCGTTCTTGGTTCCCGTTGCATAGCTGCACCGCACGCACTCATGGCTCCGGCTGCTTGTTTCTTCAGTTAGCAAAAGCAAGTAGTCATCGCGTAGACTCAGTTAATGATGTAAACAGTTACGGCTTGTTCCCATGTATAAACAGCTAACGATTTACAGGTTTTCTAGTGTATCCAAAAAGCCTAGACATCTCACAATTTGAAACAGAGGGGGTATCCTCACAAAGAATGGATGTAAAGTTTCTGAAAGTGAGTTTTCAGAGTTTCTGGAAGTGGTTTGTGGCCGAACTGTTTCAAACATCCAACTGGCACTGTTGGACCGGCACGAACAAGTTTACCTCAGCAGCTAACACGATAGAACAACACATGTCGTGATCGCATTAGCAGCAACAATAAACAGTCACAAAGGGACCTGAGGTAACGCGGAATCTAAAAGCAGTAAGAGTTACCATATCCTCCCACGAAATCAATTAAAGGTTTATTAACTTATTAAAATAGAATTCTAATGGGGCAACCATCGAAACACATCTCAGCAAAATTTTCAATAGTCTCAGTCGCTTGAAACATTAGTGTAAAAGCAAAGCAAATCCGCAATTGAATGCAACCCAGCCCAAAATTGCAAGTCATCAAGAAGATAAACGAACATATTCTTTTGTACTGTGTTATAACTTAAACTTCTCATCTAAGACCTGGACTTCTTCTTCCTGCTGGATTTGTTGCTAGTTTTTGGCTGATCAGTATTTGCCGCTGGTGCCTTTGATGAACTGGTGGTTTGGCTTCCTTTTGAGGAACCACCCGCATTGGTACCCGCTGTCTCCCTAGACACAGCTCCTTGAGCACCTCTGACCTGAGCCCTCTTATCCTTCCTCTTTGGACGGTAACTGGATCGCTCTCTCCTTGGTAGCCATCTCTCTGGATCTGGTGGCGGCCCTGGGTTTGCTGGATCAAAACCTTTGGGGTATTTAGGCTTCCGCTTCCTCTTCTTTGCCTTTTGCTTCTTCACTTCCTCAGGAACATCTACCTTCATGTCTTGCGGCCCATCCACATGCCTTGCACCAGATGTCTTCTCCAAGCTCTCAACATTAACTCCTTTGAGGCCTGGCAATGGCTTCAGCTTCTTCTCGTATTGTTCAGCCTTCTCCAGGTTTGTGCGTGCTGAAGTCATCACTAACCCAGCCAGAGCTTCAACGCTTCCATGGCTCTTCACAAGTTCCTCGTACAACAAACAAGCCTCTTCATCACGACCATGGCTTAGCTTAAATGCAGCAGCCTCCCGTGTTAACATATCTAATTTGTTATCCTCGGTCATGGAATTCTTCCACCAGAGGATAGCAGAATCAAGTACAGAAGCTGCAGCATTGAGTCACCTAAGCGCTCTTTAAGAGCCACTAATGTAGCAACTGTTGCAGGCATGTGCTGGATGTCAGGTATTTTGGATAGTGAGTCAGCAGCAAGCTGAAAATGGTTGGCATTAGCAGCAATCTGAGCAAGTGCAAGGAGCAGCCCTTTAGAATTCTCAGGATGCTTCTCAGCATACTGGCTAAGAACATCTTCAGCTTTCTGAACCTTCTTTTCTTTCACATGAACAGCGGCTTGAAGTAAAACAGGGAACACACTATCTGGAAACATACCAAGGAGTCCACTGACCAATCCGTGTGCCTTCAGGGGAAAAAATAAGAACAGAAATGAGCAAACATTGAGAGCTCACAAAAAAAGCCCACCCAAACAAATGAAAAGGGTATTGATGATGATAATTTTCCAATGAGGTGGATCATATAAACACATGTTTTTTAATGCAAACGGCATTATACAATCAAACATATATTATATTGAACATGGTCATTTAGTCAAGGACTGAACACACAATGATTCCAGTTATACCAATTTGAAAACAAAATTTGTAGTATGTTCAACTGACTAATTGTAGGGCCTTTCTAAAATGTCAGGAAAGAGGTTCAGCATGAGCATGCAACAAATCCAATTTAGCAAGATATATGCTACTTTGCAATCCAATGACAACTGCTAGTTTCTTAACTAAAAAGGCAAAACTATTTTGATATGACTTGTCAGTCATCGTTCATGCCACTGCTAGTGGTTAGAATTATAATAACTTTATCTGAACATAAGGTTTAGAAATCTCAGAAGTATGAGAAGCGAAATTCAGATAACAGAATGATCCCACTACACCACTCATTTTCAAATAGGTGATTTCTGCACAAAAGGGAAGCAGGAGATGAATGAAATTTTCATACACAAACCTGATCAGTTTTATTTGCATGGAGCAGTAGAAGAACACGTGCAGAATACAGAGCTTCTTTCTGCCTTGGGGATAACTTGATGTCAAGGTTTTCAACAAGATGCAACTGGTTTGGAGCTGTAGTTGTTCCAATAAGCCGATCAAGCTTCTTCAAGCTATCTGCAGTATCTTTTGTACCTCTTAGTGAAATAAGGTTTGTTGTTGCCACGGCAAGTGATGATGGATCAGCTGACTGCCCGTTTATCATATTAACATAGGTTTGCATAGCTTCTTGAGATTGACCTTGTAGCTGAAAATATGATGAAGAAATCAATAGAATAGTGGTTGGCTTATGTAAGAGAGTTTCTCCAGATTTAGTTACCTGCTGCACATAAGCAAGCTGAGCAGACACGGTAGCTAATTCATATTCAATCTCTGCGCCGCCATAGTCTTCCACCATAAGCTCTTCTTTCCCAATTCTACAGAGCAAACAAGAGGAAATTATAATCCAGCCAACTGTTTACGCATCAAGGCGAATGGCCTTCATAATTTCACTAGCTGAGGCATCTCCATAAACAGAATATATGGGATTGTGTAGGAACATTTTAGCCTTTTTTTTATGGAAACAATTAAACTAGTTAACTACTGAAAAATACCGGTTTTCCTTGAATTCAAGAATGTGAAAATGAAAGAATTAGTTCAGTAAACTGAAGGGACACATTCAGTTTAGCAATCACTACGCTAGGACACTCACCTTTTAGCCAAGTCCAACTGCTCCTTGGCTTCAGAGTACTTCTTGTTTTCTATCAAGGAGCAAGCAGAATTGTATGCGAGCTCAAAGCTACGAGTATCCCTGAGTGCTCTCGTGGTAAGATCAACCTTATGCGCCTTCATAGCTGCCTGCACCTCAGAAGCCCTTCCAGCAGCAACCAGAGCAGCAATGATATTTATCTTCAGATCCATTGAGTCAATTTTAAATTTCTGAAGCTTTTCATAGCTACTCATGCAATCATTCATTCTTCCTAGTCGGTAAAAGATCTGGGATTCCAACTGCACAACAGCTGAAGTTTCTTCTTGACCTCTTAAAAGCTCCAGAGCTTCTTGCAGTTTGTTTTGCCTGTAGAAGCAGTAGGCCTGAATGATAATAATAATACTTAGTTTGATCACACAGATTGTTTTTAAAAAATAATGTCCTAAGATCAGATTTGGCAAAAAAGTTAGTGCATGGCTCTCCAACACTATATTTCAACTTAGATAACACCACAGAAGTAATTAACTTCAACGAAGCGCAAGGAACAGCACCTAATAGAGAATGAGTCTAGTCATACTTCAACTTCAGCAAACAAAATTACTGTTTCAAATGCAACAGGATCAGCCTTAAGAATTCACATAGAGAATGAGTCTAGTCATACTTCAACTTCAGCAAACAAAATTACTGTTTCAAATGCAACAGGATCAGCCTTAAGAATTCACACAGGTATTATAGACCATTAATTTAATGAGTGGAAGGAATTGAAAGTGTTGGTCCTGTCAAGGTGTGTTTAGCTAGATGAATAGATCTTGTATGAGCAATAGTTAAACTGGGGAATGTTAGAACAGCTATATAAATACACTAAACATAAATTATCTCTTGTGTTCAACCCAAAGGATGATCAAGTTAATTCATGTTTAAGTCAAAAAGTGTTGCAGCATGACATGAAAGCTCATTCTCGTTCAGCAGTTTCTAGCAATATGTCACAGGTAACTGCGCGCGTGAATTCTACTACCTTCCCACCCCTTGATGTCATTCTCCTCACATATGAATATAAGTTGGGCAGAGCACAGAACCACAGCATGATATGCAACGATTACGCTGAATCACATGACCTCAATAGCAAATTTCGCTAGACTCACCAGCATCAGCACTAAACTACATTGGAGGAGTTCATCAATTGAAAGATTCCGTTTCAATCACACAAAACAACTGATTTACTTTATCATAGGACATAAACCCATACAGATCTGGTCACTCCCGCATCCTCGCCACAGTTTAGTCCCTAGTGAGACAAGCAGGGATGACAACAAAGGGAAGGGACAGACCCATGGGGCGAGCTAATAGAGCAGGTGAGGACAAGTCGCGTCACCTTGTAGTAGCTGAGGTCGATCGGGAGGCGCTCGGCGGCGCGGATCGCGGCGAGCGCCTTGTCGATCTCGTCGGCCTTGATGTATGCCACCACCTTGCATCGCACCGCGTCCTCATCCCCGGCGCCGCCTTGAGAACTGCGGAACCAGTGGGAGTCAGATTCGAACGGGGGTTAGGGCACGAGACCTGGGACCCCGCGGAGGGAGGAGATGAAGTGCTCCACCTTGGTCAGCGACCTTGGCGGCCTGTTCGAAAGCACCGGCCTCGATGTGGCGGTGGATCGAGGTGAAGAGGTCCTCGACGGCGACCGGCTCCGCGGCGGCGGCCGCCTTCGATTTGGGCGGCATCGAGAGACGTGAGGCGTGGGTTAGCAAAGGGGCGAGGGAAGAGACTGCTCACACGAGAGCAGCACGCGCTGCGAGAAAACAGGTTGCGCCTTGTTATTTTTGCCAGCCCGTCAACGTTTTCCTTGTCTTCACCATTAATCAGAAAATCGTGCTTCTCTCTTCTTCTTTTCCTTCTTCCTTTCCGAACCAAATTTGTCCGTACCTTACAATGAAACCCAATACATATATATATTCAAATTAGATTAGACTCTATACCTACCATATGTAAGTTGTTCTTAACTTATAAGAAATACGGTTCATCGTGAATACAAATCACAAAGACACGAAGGGTGCAACCCAATACGTCTTAAAATCGAACTACTATATGTATGATTATTGTTAGACGTGAGTTATTTTTTTTAAGAGTTTGAGGGCAACATGTCCTAGCCTTTCAATTATTATCAAAATACCAAATTCAGTTTACAATGCATAGTCTAACGGTATAACGTTAACCAACGATTAGCTAAACACCTAAAACAAGTTACACGAGAGGCGGTCTATAGCGAGATTGAAAATAGCGAGATAGATAAAAAAACAAAACTACTGATAGCCAACTACTCTATCTGGAGAGCCCTTCACCAAGAAGAGAACAACCGCAACTTTTTGGGGTGGCATCGTTTGTATGCTTGTAGCCTTCTGGGAACTCCATTATGTTCATGTCCTGATAACTTGAATCACCATGACTCTTCCACCATCTTTTGGTTGTAGCTTGAACCGCATCTTGTAGTTCACACAACACCTTCATTGATTCTCGAGGTTTGTAAGGTAGCTACAACACCATTCTTGCTTTCTCTTGCGACTCAAGAATGATATGAGACAGTGATCTCTTTTTCCTTTGGGACAGAGGATAGACCAGCTCTTTAGGTGACCAATAATTGTGTACAAAAGTATTCTTTTCCGTTCTAAAACATTAAGATCATTCCCGAGTTTCTACATAGACCATAAAATAGTAGAGTTAACTAAATAATCAAAGCATTTCTTTTCTTACTTATCCAAATTTTTCCAATGTTGGCTAAGTCCAAACCTACATCAAAACCTAACAGCTGAGATAACATATTATAGCATCTCTTAGCCATGTGTTTTTGGAATTAACCAACATGTGTTTAAGTGTTTTTGGAAATTTTGATGATTTTCACATGTGTTTTTGGAAGCTTTTTTTTTTTTTTTTTGAAACAATTAACGTGTTTTTGGAAAAAGCCATCGTGGGTTTCCGCCTTTGACTATGGAATCAGGGATTTGCACGAGTAGGCCAGCCCAGCCCAGCCTTGAGGAGCCACGGTGCCCCTACGCGAGTGCACAATCCTTAGCCCATAAAGGCCCATGTGAATCCTGGTCGGGCAATCAGCCTGCTACATTGCTACGTGGGCCTAAAAAGAATTTCTGCCGTTACCCTGCACGTTGGATGACCACTTGAGCATCTCCAATAGTCTCCAATATTCATGAGTTTGACAACTTTCAAAACAGTATTAGAATGGAAAAAACATCAATCTCTAACGGTACCTATTACTTGACTTTCAAAAACCAAATTTGAGTCTACCTAGAACAATTAGTAACTCTAACGGTACACTATATGACCTCTCAATCTTAGTTTTTTGAGAAAAAGTATAAAAAACACTTGCTCCAACAGTACCAAATACTTGCTCTCAATCTTTGAGAGTCTGGAAAAATACTTCCCCATACACGTAAATATACGAAAAAAATAAAAGACCACTACGAGACGGGCACCGGGCACCGTTGAGGCGCGTCGAACCTGGTAGGCCGGCGCTGGCGCAGTGCCGAACCGGATTGAGAGCTTCTCGTTTGTCGTCGTTTTTTTTTTTTTTTTGAGGGATCGTCGTAATAGTACTTACTCCCTCTGTCGAGGCTCTGTGCCTGTGGTTTCGAGAATCACGTGACGTTCATGTTTATCCAAAAAACCTCGGCAAGATGAGTAGATGACCCCATCAGAGCCGCGTTGAAGTAGTTAGCGATAGTGAGACGGTGACGCAAGAGAATCGGCTGACCTGATTTGATCACCACCTCTTTTTCTTTACGACAAGTCTCTTCTCCCCTGGCGGCCTGCCCTGGCCGCTTTCCGGCTTTGGCGCACTCGCTCGCGTCGAAGCGAAACGGCGGCGAAACAACGGCTGCACTACTGCACGCAAGTCTGCAACCGCAGCCGGCCGGAGTCCACCGATTCGATTCCTTGTGTCCAACGCCGGGTCTGCATCGATCGCCTTTTGCCGACCGGACACCATCTTCATCAGTTACTATACTTGAGAGAATAGTGAAAAGAATTCTACGACTCGTCACAGAATTTCAAGTGTTTCTCGAAAGCGACAAACCTTGACGCGTGGCTAACACTACGGTGAGTGAGTGAATTACACTCTAAAAATCACACCTGGCCGAGCCAGTCTAGCTTGGGAGGAGGTTAGGTTACGTTGAAGCCAGCCAGCTGCTGCTTGTGTTAGGTTAGGTGGCCAGTCGTCTATCGCGCAGTGAGTGCTGGCGTGGCTCCGCGACTGTGCCCCATGTTCACCACGTCAACACCACCACCTAAACCTTGAGAACAACGTGTGCCTTTTTTCTTTTATTCAACTACTAATACAAGAGTGGGATTGGAAATCCTGGTCAGCTGGACTGCGGCGGACGCCTGATAGATTGCATCGGCAAACTTCCCTCTGAATTAATTCTCGAACGTCTGTCTGTTCCGGCGGCCATCCAATCGATGAGCTAGGCGACTTCAACGGTGGCCTACGTTCCATTTGTAATGATTTTTCTCTGCATTATCTGGAAGCTTGAGTTGGATACCCCTATCTCTTTAGAGTTCAGACACTGTAATCTAAATAGTAGACTTGTAGCGTCCACTTGGAGATAGTAGATAGATGATGATCCCATCAGGGCATCAGCCTCAGCCTCTACTTGCTTACCTGTGGGCTACTATGGCTCAACAGAACCTGTCACTGATGGCTACGTAAGTAGTATTCAATTTTAATCATGGGTTTAGCTTCCTTTCAGAATGACGGCAACACTGGTGCAGCGACTCCTGGGTTGATATTATCCAAAACAGATGTTCTCCAAAAAAAAAAAAAGAATTGATGTGCATGTGAAACAGACGATGCTTCGATTAACAAGATTGTTTTCTCCTTTTGCTTTGATTGTTACTTGTAACTGCTCAGTTGTCTTCTTGCTATTGCAATGCTCGCTTTCCACGTTTTCAGTGTGACAACTTGCATTCAATGGAAGATGCAGCGCTCAACTTAGGCATGTTTCAAAGAAAATCAATTGATATTTGTGACAAGCTGTAGTTCTTACGTATTCCAAAGAACAGGATAATCTTTGCTTGCCGTTCATTTCCATCACTGCTACTCTCAGTTGACTAGAACCAGGTTCTGCGTTTCGTCAATAACATGTTTATTCAAAAGATAGCCTAATAACTTTTGGAAAGCTTTATCTGTTTTTCTTTAAAAGCATTGGTTGTTATGCTTCATTTCAAAAATGGGTTTGGTTGGGTGTCTTGGCTGTGCAAGTCAAGTCCGCTTCTATGAGAGAAAAAGGGCAACACAGGTAAACAGACAGCACCACACCTTATGCATCCAGATGAAGCGAAAATCATTTGTTTAACATATCTATTTATATATAAAATACTTTGAGGATGACAGTCAAGAACTTCTGATTAAGGCAACTGGCAAAGGCATGGACAACCATACTGTATTTTTCAAATGATGCACACCCATATATATAAGGCAGCCTTGGTGCGGGAGAGACCTCAGGATTAAGCGATTAGCATATGTTAATAGTACTCATTAAATCGTGTGGTCGTTGCACGTCATCTAGCACGCCGGCATCTCGATCAATCACGTAGTACCCTGTATAGATAGAAACAGAGCAATCGATCGTGCATTTTGTAAGCAGAACCGAAACATGTTGGGTCGTTGGGTGTTCATGTTGCCAGCAGATTCCAAGCTGGGATCCAATCCAAAGATCGTGCCCCTCATCTTGTATCTAACCTTGAAGAATTTGTGGTCATCCAGTCATTCAGACCAGAGACATTAGAATGAATGAACAAGATGATGATTGGAGTTCGTGTTGCTCAGCCGGCCGGGGATGCTTGTCAAACTTTCCTAGCGACGAGACGACAAGGCGCATCGCATTGCCTGGTGAAAATCTGGAGAACACGCCTGCCTCGAATGTACCGTATTTAGCATCTAGAAAAAACTGATGGAGAAAGGAGTGGTATGGCGATGCCGTCAGGGGTCAGGCCACCGAGCTGACTTTTCCAGGCTAGCTGATCTATCTACCACGTACGCAACAAAACTGACTTAACAAGCAACAAGACACATAATCCTGGTCTGTCATCACAATCCTGATTGTATACTGTATATTTTTCCTAATTCGGTAATTCCTGATATTTTCTTTGTCCAATTCGTTTTTCTCTTTGGCGCACACACCCTACCGAAATGATTAGTCAGAGCCAGAGATTTTTTTCATATGGTAGACGATATTTTTTAGATAAAGGAAATACATTCCGGCCTCTATGTATCCGTTGGAAATGCATACACATACACGGCCCAACCTTATTACAAAGACTAAAAAGGAAAAGTGATAACTTAATTTAGTACGCAAAATCGGTACTAAATTAAGGTCGCCTACATCTAGTATCGGATCCACTGGAGGCACAAACTAGCGACAGCAAGCCCTCCAAACATAAGGAAGGTTGCAAAAACCGAAGACAAAACCCTTGACCTTCACAAAGATCTCTAAGACGAAGCTCCAGAGAGTATGCGACGCCAAAGGGGCTGCCGACGTCCATCCATAACAGGATCAGGGTTTTTCACGGTGATCCGGCATCGCCAATTGAAGGGATCAAGGGAGCGATCCATCCGTTGCCATCAAGTCAAGCAATCCCTTTGCAACCATATCACCAAGATCTACGGGTTGCACAAGTTGTAACGACGAGCTTCCACACATGACGGCGGTCGTATGATCCGACCAAGTGGTGGTACTTGACGACGACAACCCGCCCACGTATTAATTAGCGGCAACGCGCGACCTCGGTGGCGGCACGACGCGAGATAAGGTCGGCGGCGACCGGATCGGGTGAGTCGCGAGGACGGAGGGAGAAGTTGGGCCCAGATCGGATGCCGGTGAGCTCCTCGCCCCTTAAAGGTTGTCGTCGTCAATGATCCACCGTCTCCGTGTCGACGGTCGCCATCACCGCCGCCAGGATTGACGCGACAATATGGCAATCCGACCGTGGACGACGACGAGGACGTCCCAACGGCAAAGCATGCCAGCGGGACGCCAAGCAGGCGGGCGATGTGACCTTCGATGGCGGTACTTGGATCGTCTTCGGGGTGGGAGGTCACCTCGCGACCCGACCGCCATGGCCGAGTGGATCGGGCCAAGGGGGTGGATCCCGAGGAGCCCCACCACGGAGCACCAAAGAGCGGCGGAGGTGAGCCGGATCCCCGCGAACAGATCGGACATCCCGCCGCCCAAACGGAAACGCCGGCGACCGAGAGAAGAAAAAAGGGAGAGGGAGACGGGGATTCACAGGAAGAGAAAGGGTGCGAGGAGGAGCTTTGTTGGGCCCTCCACGCGGCCGCCGCCGCCCGGCGAGGAAGAGCGGCGGCGGCGGCGCCGCCCGGCCGGCTGCGAGGTGGAGGGGTGGGGGCGGCGGGTTCCCTCCCATATGGTAGACGATATAAAAGTCATCAAAGGTTAAGGGGTTCAGTTTGTCATACTAGGCAAATATTTTCCATGATAGTAACTAGTTAACTACTACAAAAGGAGAGAGGAAACCAGCCGGAACCCCAGAAACATCATCGGCTAGCAGCAAACATAGAGCTACATTTACGTCGCACGCACTATGAGAGTAGCAGTGGCCATCCCAATTTAACGAAAAAAAAAAACAGTTTAAAACGGCACACAAGGTACACATCCCACTAGCTGTAAACTGAACAAAACCATCAGCATCAAACGCTGTCAGGCACAAGCAACCGGGGCCAAATCACAAACGGCACACTAGGATCGGAAGCGATGGACCACACGCAAGAAACCAGCCCGAGCCAGCCGCCGGCCGGGTCCGGTCAACCGACGTTTCTACCCGTCTCCGGTCTCCGGACGCGGTGAAACCCATATGTGCCCGGCTCCCGGCGCCCGGCCGCCGCCTATAAAACCAGCGAAGGCGTCTCGCTCACCACCACCGAAACCCACCACGCCGATTCTCCAGCGAAAAACAGAATCACCCAGTCCGAGAAATGGAGGCCATGGAGGGGCTCATCCCGTTCATCTACAAGACGTTCAAGGAGCGGCGTGTCCGGAGCAACTACTCCCGGTGCAGCTCCACAGGCTCGTCGCGCGGCCGGTTCGGCGCCCGCGTGGACGACAGCTCGTGGGAGTCCGGCGGCAAGGTGACAACGGCGTCGGAGAGGGAGATGGCGGCGCACCGCCGGCACCGCTCCCTGGAGGAGCTGGCGGGGAGGTGGGTGCCTCGCCTGAGTGGCGCCGTCCGGGCGCGATACGGAGGGGCCGAAGCGTCAGGATCTTCTCCTGCATCGGCGGCATGTGAGGGACCGGCGGTGGTGGCGATGCGCGCAAGGTGAAAGGGGGTTTGCTCGTGCTTTATTTTATTTTTTTTCTTAGTTCGATTGGCGGAGGTGGTAGCAAAGGAGGGAGTAATCAATCGTGCAGTGGATGTAAACCCTGTACCTGTTACTGTTATTCAATCGATCAATCAAAGTGTACATATACTCGCTTTCAGAAGAAAAAAAGTGTACATATACTTGTGGATTTATGAAGATGCAAAATTGGAAATGATGTTTGCATGTCCTGTTTCTGTTTCTTTTTTCCTGGATTGATTGAGGTGCAGGAAGCTGCCAAATCAAGTCTTGAGCTGCAAAAATTCGAAACGAAACGAACATCGTGTACTCAGAGGCGGCTTCTAATGGTTTACATGAGTGTTTTTTTTTCCCCAAGGACTAATCCAGTTCTACGTCTAGACAAACTTAAAATTACTTTTGATTACCGTTCCACTTGAGGGCTATTGCCCCCAATCCTACCCAACCAAAAAAAAGCATTCAGTGAACGACGACAGAGCAAGAATACATGATCCATAGAAGATCAGTGCGAGAAATATTTGTACTGTACATTTTGATCTAGCAAGAGAGAGTCCAGAAATCCATCCCAATCGGTTCCCCCTTTTTCTTGTCTCATCATTTCTCTGATGTTACACACATTTTTATTTCATCAATCCAGCACGCACTTGCACTTGAGTGTCTTTTTTTTTTTTTTTTTTTTTTTGCCCGAGAGGCCTCTTCTCGCTAAACTGGGCCTCAAGTCGAGCACCATATTCGGCGGGTTCAAACGAAGAAACTCCGCAATGGCGGGCCGCCGCTGGAGCTGACAAATCTGGGAGCGCCCTAGCACTGGTGGGCCGGCGGTGGAAGTGGAACGCAAGGACGGACAGGGCAGCAGCAACAGCAAGGACGGCGCGCGCGTGACAACTGATAGGCAGTGGCCACGGCTCACGGGGTTCGTGCTCTCTGCCGGCCATGGGTAATCTCGTCCGACACCGGCAGCCACTCGCCGCGGCCACGAGGGGGCGCAGAGCCGAGCCGGACCGGCCCCCTACCTCGGCCGCCCCTACGGTGGGGAGGGAGGAGAATCTCCACTGGAGAGCCACACATCACACAGGACGTTGGTCTCGATCGGCCCGAACACGCGCACGTACGATCCGTCCGAGCCGCGCCCCACCGGCCGTGTCGCCAGGATGTCTGTCGTCTCAGCGTTCGGCGCCCCCGCGTCATTTGCACCAGCAGCATCACATAAACCTGCAAGGGCCCGGTGTTGTGTGTTACTGTTCCTACGAGGAGAGGAGGGTACCGAGCCGGAGTGCCGGACAGACGGTCAGCAGCAGAGGGCGGCCGGCACAAGGCAGGGAAGGAAGGCATGCATGCAGGATGCAGCTTGGGGGCCCTGTGATTGCATAGCACGGGAGTACTCCTATCTGACAGGGCCAGGCGTCACTGTCGAGGATCTCACGCATCTCGAGGCGTATCTCACGGCCAATTAAAACCCACCAGGGTGGGTCGATGCCGCGCAACCTGAAAAGGCTACAGCGCCGTCACCAATCACCCATTCATGCCATTTCCAGTTTTCCACCAACCCACTGTGAACATCCCACTAGTATTTCAAATGCCAGATTTCTTTTTATCTACTATATGTACATTTTTATTATTCTAAAACTCCTTTTCAATAAAATTCTTGTATGATTTCACCCAGCCCGGCTTCAACCACAGGAACGATACAGCGAACATGACGTTTATATCAAATTAATCCCCTTGTTCAAGATATTGGTATAAAATTTCCCCCATTTTCCCCTCCAGTCGTACGGCTAGGTTAATTGATTGTGCTCCTAAAACTGCGCGTACCATGTTGTACGGAAGGACACTTGAACGACCGGTGGTCATAGCCTCATGGGCACACGACCGGTAGCAGGGGACGGGAGCGAAGGCTTTTCACCGTAGGGCCAAACCCTAGCCCCTTTTATGCCAAAACTCAAGTCGCTGGCACTAGGCTGCACAGGGGTGTGTTTAGATCCCAAAATTTGGTGACGCACATTTCTCCGATGTTACACACATTCCACGTCCAGACAAACTTAAAATTACTTTTGATTACCGTTCCACTTGAGGGCTATTGCCCCCAATCCACATCGAAGATCAGAAGACGCGTTTTGTTTGTTAGTGGTAAATATTATCCTACTTATGATGAATCTAGACTGAAAAAAAGAATCGCCTCGTGAATGTACATCTAAACTGTGTAATTAGTTTATTTTTTTATCTACATTTAAATCTTCGTTAAATGTGCCGGTATTTTGATGTGATGGGGAATCTTCTTTTCGTAGTGGAATTTGAAGAGAAAGTTGGGGTGCTAAACACACCCGGGCTCTGCCTCGGCCTAAATGTTACCGCAGGGACCAAACTGGAGACGTCTTTAATTTCCTTCTCTCTCGCCGTCTCGACCACAACACAAGCTTCCCATTCGTTCTTCCACAAAAACCCTCACCTCGAACTCCAAGTTTCCAACAGCACGCTTATTTCCTCTCAGTCTCACACTAGTTTGAGTAGCGAGCTCCTCTTAAACCCTAGAGAGCTGTCATCTGGAGGCTGCGCGCGCGCGGTTTGAGCAAACGGCCAAACGCTCAGCGGCGTCTACTAGCAAGCCCGTGGTGGGCAATGTCGACGACGTCGTTCATGCCCCCGGCGCCGCCGGCGCCCACTCCGCCGGCGCTCCTGGTGCCGGTGGCGTACGCCACCGGAGGCGTCGCGCCCGTGGGAGCGGCAGGGAGAGGGTCGTCTTACGGCCCGGTGATCGCCATGCTGGCCGTCGTGGCCGTGCTGGCGGCCGCGGCGGTGGCCGTGGGGCGGCTCTGCTTCGGGCGCCGGGCGCAAGGCCACGCCGGCGGCGGCGCCCATGACCTGGAAGCCTGGGTGGAGCGCACCTGCGGGCCCTGCGTCGGCGCCGCCGCGCTCGTCGCCCAGGAAAGCAGGGAGGAGGGTGGCGGTGGTGGTGGTGCTGGGGTCGCCGTGGCGACGGCGCCGGCGCCGGCGACAGAGCCGGCGCAGCCGGCGCTGGTGCCGGAGGGAACAGAGCGAGGAGTGAATTCTGGCAGCGCGTAGCGTGGCCTACTAGCTGATAATACGAGCTTAGCCTTGTAAATTGTTGTTTTCTTGTCATCAGAACATGAAACATCCATGTCCTGCAAGTTGGTGTCGGAATTTTTTGATCTCTGTGTGTGGGAAGCGATGAATGCTGGTGTTACGTTGGTGATGCTGTTGAGAATGTGGCATTGCACAACGGAATGGATTTGATGTGTCATGCTGCCTGATTGATGAGTCATTGTTGCTGGACGCGTGCGTTTTCCCTTTCGTCGTTGGTTCGTTCCCGCGCGTCTGCATCATCAGTTCCAGCTCGTTCGTGCACTGTTTGAGCGCTCGAGGCGTGGCCCTGGGGCGCTGGAGCTAGCGCCACTGTCCGTCAGCCACTGCCCACACTGGCGCTGCACCTCGTCTCGTCGTCGTACGCGGTGGCACGAGCGCGCAGCGAGGGGAGGGGGTGCGCGCGCGTCCCGGCGCTTCTGTTGGCATCGGGTTGAGTGGCCAGCCAGCTATAGCTACAGCAAGAGCCATGGGTGACAGCCTTGCTGTGCGGAGCGCCACATGAGACGAGGTCAGAGGGCACAGCGTTGACTGACTGTCCTGGATGGCACGGAACAAAGAATCAGAATCGCCCACAAAGACAAAGGAGTCCTGGACATCTCTACCTTCCAGACCATTCGTGTTGCGTTAACTGAACGCAGGTCGCCATTGACCGAGATGTTCTGTTCTACTGTGAGAGAAAAAACATGTTACAATTGGTTCATATAAGTTCAAGCGAGCAATGCCCTTAAAGACCAAGAATTGAAGAGGCTGGTTGGCCTCCCTGGTTCCAACCGCAAAAGAGGCTACATTTGACGCAGTTCAAATGGTTTGTGATCGTACCAGCAGTGGAGAATTGAATGGCTGGCTGCTCCCAGTCCGATCCGAAGAGTACCGTGGTCCCTGTTACCTTTCGGTGCAACAATCGATCGATCCACTGCATACCACAGTACTGCATCTGCATACTGGATGTATCATGCATGGTGCTTTTTTTCTGATTACAGTACTAGCATGAACGGAGCGTGTTTTCTAGCTAGCTTACCATTATTTGAGCATCCAAATGTACACTTTGCTATAGTCCGTTATTGGATCATTACTGTTACACAAACTAGGAATATATAGTACACCACTCTGGAGCTTAGCAAACGAGCAGGAGGCTAAACGCCATCAGCGTCGTGACAAGGCCGCTGTTTTAGCTTTTCGGAGCCCGGGAAAGCGGAGAGAGAGAGAGGTGAGTACTTGCCTTTTGAACGGTTGCTTGTCCAGACCCCTGAACGGCCAAGGGCCGCCAACAACGCACCCAAGCGGGAGCCAACGTCATTTGGGCAGCAGCAACAGGTTGCATTGCTGAGCAGTGGTACTTGTGCAGTTTGTGCTTCATCTCTCTATATAACATTACAGTTCAGTCCTCCCCTCTCCATCAGTTTAAATTGAATGCCAAAGCTGCTTCATAGGAGTACTCGTACGTACTAGCGAGCAGTACTTTTGTTAGAGCAATTGCATCAGCAGAGAGTGTAGTACTCGAGTCATCATGTACTGAGAGTGATGACTGATGAGTGAGTATAGTGCCTGGCAGCAGTAGTAATTGCGAGGTTCTGGGCCCACAAGCCTGCAGACAAGCTGGGCAGGCCCATGGAGGCCGGTTGAATTGATCGGGTCCGGCCCGTGACGCGATTCCAGAAGGACCAGCAGTGACGTCAGGAATGCAGCAGGGCCGTCTGGACGTCCAGCCATATCTGGTCCAGCCATCCTCAGGCGTGGGCTCGGCCTCTCTTCCCTTCGGCGTTTTCTTTTTTCTTTTGTGAAAACATGTGCGATCTGTCATCCTATCGCCTGGCAGGCTCAGCAAATGTGCCGACGGTCGCGGTTGGTGCTCGGCAAGGCAAAACATGAGCTCCATGTGTGTCCTCCAGCCTCCAGGCCAGTCCTGATACTTGCAGGCCGTGTTGCTCGATCGGGACCAAGGCGTAGCGAGCATGTCGAGCTGTCGTTCTTCTTGTACATCATGTAGCAGCGACATTCATTCAACTATCACGTGGACTGCCGGTCCTAGCTAATAATATGAATAATCCAGATCTCTCCTCTCTCCAGATCTATGTACACAAAGTTTCATTTCAATGTGCTATGGGTGGACGTGTTTCTGCATGTTACACGCAGACACCTTTTGAGCATCTTACTCCCTCGGTTTCAGTCAAATCTTAGTGCCCAACACAAAGATAATTTACCATATATCGGAGCAAGAACCATTTTTTTTTTTCGAAAGGGGACACAATGTGGCCGTATTCTATTAAGGGAAACGAGAATTTTACACGTTGTGCACTTTAGTCAACATAGTTGACACGACGATGACGCCCGTTGCTCACACATTCTAATAGTGAGCAACGACCTCTCTTTCGCCGGGGACATGCTTCTCCAATGGCGACCATTCGGAGTCGCGATGCACCTGACGACCCGATATCACATAGAGTCGGGCAAAGATATCTATTGCCACCGCAGTGGGGGGAGTTTTGGAAGGCGACTTCACTTTGCCTTCTCGTCGGGTGCGCCGAGGTGGAGTGTCCATGTATCTCAATTCTTCGACGCTTATGGATGCCGTTTGATCTTTTAGACGATATCTTCATGTACTCAAAGTTTTTTTTCTTAGATTTTTGTAATAAGTTTGGTACATTGTTGTGGTCACGCAGAGGCTTTTGGCCGTGTGCGTTACTACGCAGGCCGGAATGTAATTCCATTATCTAAAAAAAAAAAGTTGGTCAGCCGTGCACAAGGACACACAAACAAACGTCGCCGGCCGACACGCGGCCTGCAGAGAGAGGGCGCCCTAAAGGAAGAAACTATTGTGCGACAAGAAGAGCTAAGTTATCCATCGATAGTGTTGCACCATCGCCAGCCAGAAACGCGAGGTCCTTGAAGCTTTGCTGCCGCCCACCCTTGGCCTCGCCCTTGAAGAACCGAATTTTACAAGCGCCCAAGCACTACAAGTCATGGTGTGAGGAAGCGATCCAAAAAGGGAGAGAAGGTTTGGGCTTTAGTTGGTCCATCCATTGCAGAAAAAGACCGTATTAGGTTTAGGTAGCAACAATGTAGAGTACACGTCACGGGATGTACTCGATCCTGTCCAAAGCACTAGGCATGCGTAACTAACGACGACGACCAACGACACGCGGTTTAGATACGACTAGGAAAGGAGTTCCAAGATACATCTGTACCGAGCACATCTTTGAGTTGAGAATCCATTCCCTGCTGTGTCGCGATCACGACGACAACATTTCGATTTCGGTCCTAAGATCGTGCAGAATCGGCGATCAGTCGACAATAATCAGGACGTAGGTTGGACCATGCTGCGTGCGACGCAAACGCAACGAAAGCGCATGCCAGCCAGGTGCGTGTGCGTGCGCATCCCCCGCCGGCCGGTCCCCGGCACGCCACACCACCCGGGAAGCTTCGCTGTTCGGTTGGTGTGGTACACGTCATCCGCCAGCAGCAACAAACGCTGGTGCACACGCCATCATCGGCCATCCTGTCACGTAGGCGCGGCGGCTTTGATCGATTCGATCGGCGAGCGGGTACCACGTCGTCGTTGGTCCATGTGACGCAGGGCAGGTGCGACTTTTTCCACCGCCGCCGTTCCCGATCGCAACGTACGGTCGGCCCGGAAAAAGGCACGGCCATGGCCAAAACGTGAGACGCGTGCGTGCTCCAAGACTGTTTTTATTTGGGTGGTGTGATCATGTGACGAAATTCTACGACGGCCAATGGGAGTGCTTAGATTCTTTCTAAAGAAGGATACTCTAAAAGCGACTTTCTTCTATCTCTCCCTATTTCAGAGTTACCTTTCCAATGGAATATGTTCGAGCAGGAAACAACATGCATGGTTGGTTCATCACGATTGGCATTATCGCATCCCTGCATTTGGATCAAGTTCATGTGATCAAAATAATCAAGTTCCACGATGGTTCTAAGCCACCCCATCTGACCAGTTTACAGCAAATATAATACAGTATACCTCAACCAACCAAAAAATTATCCTCACTAAACTAATCTGATTCTAAACAGGTAGCCCAAATTCTATGTACGGCCGGAGGCCTAATCCTCTCCAACTCCCTCATGTGAGTGGGAAGATCAGCGGGACGAGCCGACGACGAGGTGGCTGTGCGCGTCGAGCGGCACGAACGCGAGCGCGAGGAGCACGGCCAGCAGGCCCACGGGCACCAGCAGCAGCAGGAACGGCGGCGGCGACAGCGGCGGCAGGACCAGCGGGAGGAACGCCAGCGACACGGCCACGAGCAGGAACGCCAGCACCAGCTCCGCCGTGAAGTAGCCCGCCGACGGCGTGGGCGGCACCGGCAACGGCCCCGTTCCGGTTCCCTGCGGCCGGCCGCGGTGATGCTGCTTCTGTTGCTCGACGGCACCGTGCATTGCGCCGCGGTGGTGAGGGTGAGCAGGATCGCTTCTCCTCCTCGCCGGCCTCCTGTGGTCCATGGCGAACGGACGATGAGGCTGTACCGCGGCTGGTGCTTGTTGTGACGGGATCAAGAACCAGAGTTGATGAGCCTCAGAGCTGCCGGCCACAAAGCTCATTCAGGATTTCAGACAACCAGTTCGATCAGTTCCCTCGAGGCCGGCGCTACAAGTTTGAAGGGATCAGCAGCAGTTGATATCTCCGAGAGCTTTCTCCGATCAATAGGTGAAGGGAAACCAGTAGGTAGCTAGTCCAAGAATAAGAACGGGAGGTCAGGTAATATACAAGTTGGGGCGGCTGCTTGGTTGCTAAGCAGGCGCAGACGCAGCAGATTCGTTGAACGACGCGGAGCAGGGGCATGTGCGTGTTTTCGCTCAGCAGCACATTTTGACCGGAGCTGTACCCGCGGAACCTCGTATTCCATGAACCGTCAGACGGCAGTGGGGGCAAGTCGTCGTGGCCGTACAAGGAGATCACGAGGGGTTGCCCGAGAGATCCTGGACCTGGACGCCGGCCGGCCTTTTCGGCCGGGTGCCGGTGCCGGTGCCCTGTATGTGGGCGGCGGCGGTGCAGACGTGACGGCAGGGGGTATGAATACGCACGAATGAAGTGCGTGCATTTCAGGAACGAACGGAACGGTGGTGGTGGCAGGAGTGGTCGGTCCGATCGGTCGTCGGCGTGATGGTTGGGTTGCCCGTTACGGGTTTTCGGCGGCGTGGGATGCCGGTGCGTGGTCGTTGGTCGCCTTTTGGCTTGCTCGATCAAGGCCGACAGGTTGGGCGTCGGCCGGCTGCCTGCAGGTTCAGTGTTCCATTGTTTGGAGAGTTTCGTTCGTGCCCCCTGGCCCTGGATGAGGGAGGGGACAGCAGCATATTGCCTGCCGTGCCGTCGCAGGTTCAGTATGACCGTCCAGATCATGTCCCTTTCTACTTATGGATGCTGATAATCATGCTTCATGCATCCGAGATCCGCTTTGCCGGTGCTGATAGCCTGAGCGGTGGAGAGTATACTACATTTGGTTTTAAGGACTCCATCTCACCACCTTCCTAGCTTGATTCCCCTCCTGACATATCTTGTCGGAGAACTGAGGAGTGAGATCCATCGATTTTTATAATTTTTTTTCTAGTAGATTATTGGATTTTCCTATAAACTAAATGGCACTTTGTACCTCTACTTTCTTCTTCACTGATCCCATTGTGTGTCCTATTGAAAGGATAAAACACCTCCAGGTGGTTTGATTTAGCTCTTACAATTTATTTTTAGAATATAACGTTTATTAGGTCTTATTCATGCTCTACCATGACAATTATTAGAAATTAAATTACGGAATTCAGTGAAATGTTTGGGGACTCAGATTTTTTATGAGATGTCGAAGTGCTGGTGCTCTTCGGTAATCCTTGTTGGAGCACTTAAATTATTTATGGGTGAATTTATATCATTTTTTACTAAGCATAATATTCGTATAAGAGAATCGTTGAATCACGTTTAGAACAAAAATATTGAAAACCCAATTCAAAATTCTCACATGTTAAAAATAAAGTAATTTCTGATTTGTGATAAAACTGTTACAAGAAAAATGATTTATAGCATCAATAAAAAAAAAAAAGGTGTTCTACTTTAATAAAATATATTGAAAACATTCCATATGCTTATCTGCATTTTGATAATTATATTTATTGTTTCACTTATTTTAAATCAGTGTTCCACTAGCCATGGGAACTGTCCCATAGATATGCTAAATACAAAATTAAAAAAAAAAGAGTAATAATAAAAAATGAAAAGAGACAGAAAGAAAAAAAAAAAATAACAAAACATATGGGACGAAAAAAAACGGCCCAGCAGAAGGCCCCGGACACCCCAGTAGACCCACGCCTCCCTCTCCTCGCGCCCGCCATGGCGGCCGCCGCTTCAGCCTGCGGCGGCGCCGGCTGCGGCCCGCAGTGCTCCTCCTCAGCAGGCGGGGAGGGGGCGTCGGAAAGTGCGGCAAGTGCGATCTCCGCCGCCGCGGCGAAGTGCGGCAAGTGCGATGGCGGCGGCGCGGCTGTCGCGGTGGCCGGGGGCGTCGGCATGTGCTCCGATTGCTTCCGGGCACACCTATTCGGGAAGTTCAAGCTCGCCGTCACGAGCAACGCCATGGTGCGCCCCACAGACGCCGTCCTCCTCGCCTTCTCTGGCGGTCCCGCCTCCAGGTCCCCAGTTCTCCCTATTTTTCCCCTTCATTATTCTAGGCCTTCTCTTAGTGCACAGTGACGAAAGATCAATACAAAACAGCACGAAAAGAAAAGGATCAATGCACACGGCCAACACATATAGCATTCATTGGATTCGATCTATACTACAATTTACAAAATCATGGGTTGATGATCAGTTAGGCTGTTTTTATGTTGCTTCACTTGAATGACAACATATATAGCGTTGGGTTCGAGCTATATTACAATTTACAAAATCATGGGCTGATGATCAGGTAGGCTGTTTTTATGTTGCTTCACTTGAATGACAACATATATGGCGTTGTTTCGAGCTATATTACAATTTACAAAATTATGGGTTGCAGAATAACCAGTTAGCTGTTTTTTTTGTTGCTTCACTTTAATGATTTTGTTGTGATCCACTGAGTTGAAGTGTTGTTGCTGCGCAAACATAGGGTGGCTCTGCAATTCATACACGAGATGCAGTCCAAGGCGATCCAAAGTTGGGAGACGAGCAACTCCCAGGCCCTACCAGCCTTCAGCCTGGGTGTCGCACTCATTGATGAGAGCGTCCTTTCAGTGAGGCCAGGACACGAAATCGACTTGGCGATCAAAGATATCAAGTCAATTGTGTCGAGTTTATCACCAGGGGATAATAAATTGTACGTTGCCCCTCTTGAGGAAGTGATCTCGTCTGGATCAGATGACAAGGCAGTCAGGCTGAAGGAGCTGGTCGGCGTGATCAATGATGAGACGGGTAGGGACGACTTTATTCGGTGCCTGCGCATGCTTTCACTGCAGAAGGTGCTTCCCTTCAGTGCTTATCTATGCTTCACATGTTTTTTATCTTTATAGGCCGAACTTACCATTTCATGTCTCATATTTGGTTAGATTGCACTGGAAAATGGCTACACCAAGGTCATGCTGGGAACATGTGCTTCTGGAATAGCATGTCATGTGCTATCTGCAACCGTGAAGGTATATAGCTGATCCGGTGATGTTTGATTGTTCTTGAAAATAACATGAGTGAGTGTTGAGAGCATAATGGAATTACTAATCTTCCCAGGGGCAAGGCTATGCTTTACCAGCTGATGTCCAGTATGTTGATACACGGTGGGAAGTACCCGTGGTTCTTCCACTTCATGATTGCCTGGCCCAAGAGCTTAACTTGCTCTGTGAACTTGATAGGTAAGATAAACACTCACTTATTAGCCTAGTTGTCTGTTCCTTGCAGTGGTTTTTATTATGATGGGTTCTCTGGTCAGTTTGAAGACGCAGCAACTTCTGGATAGGCCTTGCAGTGGCATCAACGGCTTAGTTGCATCCTTTGTTTCACGGCTAAGGGTAGGGCCTCTTGTTCTTTGCATGTCACTTTCTTAATAACATGAGAGTAAAGTTTTAGCTTCTGTATTTGAGCTGAAGCTGTATTCTTGTTTGATGAATACTTTTATGAATGTCCTTGTGGGGCAGCACAAGCCATAATTTTGAACGTTTTCTCGTTTCTGTTTATAGGAAGAGAACCCTTCTCGAGAGCATACCATTTTAAGAACTGCACAAAAGCTGAAGCCATTCTCTTTTAACAAGTTCTCAGCAAACGGCTACCATGATTTCCTGCCATCACGGCTTCGTCCCAAGTTCCAGAACATTGATGCCAGCGAGTCTACTTTCTCTGAGATTCTTTGCCTGATATGTGGAAGCCCGTTCAGTGAATCAGAACTCCAGAATTTGGAAAACACGGAGCACAAGGCTCTGAAGAAAATTGATATGTACACTGCTCATTGTTGTCAAAGCTGCCATTTCCAGATCCTCCCAGCAGCTACAGATATGCATGGACATTTCTTTTCACTACTACCGAAGTTTTGGACTGAGAAAGTGGACACTGCATCTGCCAGCCATAGCTCACTAAGGTGAGGCTGACGTATCTTTCTTTTAGGGGCTGCCTCATTGGCTTGGAATATTTAGTGCATGTTATCAGAGATTTACTAACGCAAACATGTTGGGTGTATTTCTGTATGTTGGGCACTCCATTCATGTACTAATATCATGCCTTGTTCATTCTTTCAAGTGCACTGATATGGTATAGTGTTTATTTCAGAGATGAGATAGCGGACTACCTGCTGGATGAAGACGATGAAAACTGACAATAATCTCTGATTTCATGACATAATTTGTTGGAGGCACAATGTTTAATTCATATGGAATCTCTGATAGCAGTGTTTTTTTTCCCCTGACGAAACCAGTGTTACTAATATGACACTGATCTATTCAGACCTGGGATCTGTATAGTGATGAGGCAAACCATCACTTACCAGCAAGTTTCCACTGATTTTATAAAGACCTGGGATCTGTATAGTGTTACTAATATGTACTAATATCACAGGTTGGAGGGCTGAATATTTCCTACTTACATGTGATCTCATATCCGTCGGTCTCTCTCGTGCTGTACCAGCTATTCTGTCAGCAAACATTTGTAACAAGATGAATTTATCCAGCGATTTAGACAATTGATTTCCTCTATAAATTCTGTGCCTAGTGTGGTTATAATCAGCTACCCAACCGGATGCAGATCTCTAGTCTAGTTAGAGACACTGTTATTCAAGTGTATTTTTGGCCTGTATCTCTCAGGATGGTTCTGATGAGCTTGATTGTAATCTTGCCTCAAGAGATTCAGATGTTCCTGGAGCTTTTTCTGAAGAGGTTAGTCATCTGTCCATCAGAATGAATAAGCAAACTTTTGATTGCCTTTTTTACACTTTTTCACTGCACAGCATGGAACAAGTTGTAGCATGAGACCAGATTGGAAACTCCTCCCTCAGGTGGCAATGGAGATACTATGAAACCACTTCAATCTGGGGGCAGGGTTGCTGAGCTCACAAAACAATTGAACAAGCAAAGGAAAAGGCAATAGCAACTGCCCATGGGTGGAGAAGGCCAGTGCATCCAGGAACGCCTACAAGGACAAGGGTAAGGGCACCATGAACTCCAAGATCCAGAGGCAGGCATGTAAGTGGTGATTGTTGAATGTCTGCTGTGCCTCTTGCGGCAGTGCTTAAATGGATCAAGCGTAAGATTTTTGTATGACTGTGTAGAACCGAGGGACCCCTGTACTAGAATCTACTCTGGCTTTATTTTTACTATTATATGGTGTACCTTCTGTACACGGTTCTGATGAGATCATCCGAGTGATGCTTCTGTTTACCAATATCTGATGTTTGGCACCTGCCTATTTCCTTGCTTCAGAATACGTGAGACAATCTGGCGGGCTGGTAGCACTCAGGGACGTGGTTTCTGGCATCTCTGATCTGGCTTAGCGCATCGCCTCCATGAGGGCAACACTACAGAAAGCCCCCATTCCATAACACGCCTCAAGCTCAAAGTCACAATCCAAAGCATACAAAACATCATACGGAGTATCAACAGCCATACAGCATATTCTGATGCAAACCCTAAACCCTGCATATTCTGACGCTCTGCCGAGCGTTTGCTACTGCTACAGCGTTCAGACTTCAGAGCTTCGGGCAGTGTCCTGCAGCTCGGCGGCAATGGCTTCGCTCCCGTTGCCACCGCCACCGGTACTGCCTTTTTCAAGAGCGATAGCTCGTCTCATCAGTTCGAGCCTCGCAGGTGGATGTGCCGATGCCGATCCGGCCGCGCCAGTGCTGCCATTGCCATTGTTCTTGAGCGCTTTCCTCTTCTTAGCCTTCTGCGCCCAGCCCACGAGGCTCTGCTGCACGTGCTCGTCGAAGATCTCCTTCTTGAAGAAGCTCCCCATCTTTGCAAACAAGAACAATTAGTTTAAACCATCAATATGTTTCAATCACTCACGGAAAGTATAATGGCAGGCACCTGCGTGACAATGGCGTACAGAGGCAGGGTGCTGTAGCTGCAGAGGAGCTGGATGATGGCCCTGCAAGGCAAATATATCAGTCTGAAACACATTGATGGCTCTTGGACTGTTCGAAATGGGATGGGTAGCCAGAAGGTCTGCAAATTACCCGACAACCAGCCTCGGCACAATGAAGGGGACGTGGTCCATGATGCAGGAGTTGAAACCGTAGGTAGTCTGTCAAAAGAGAGAAGCTGCAGTAAGCCTTCAATCTTGGTTCTTTCAGTAGTCTGTGGAGTTTGGTTGTAACTTACAAGAATCCAGAAGAAGAATGCAATCTCAAATGCGTTCTGGAAGAGGATGAAGTGGATCAGGTACAAGACGATTTTTGGCCGTCCAAACCAGAAGTGGTCATCTGACGGATTGACGACCAAGTCTCCCTCTATTGCGGAGTGCTTCTCGGCGACCTCTTGAGCCAACTGAGTTATGACATGCTCTAGCTTGGTGCCAACGGCCAACAGAAGCTGCAAGAAGCAAATAAAGAAGTGCCCAGGTAAGTTCACAGTCTCGTGTCAAGGGCGAAATTCAGATGCTATAAAAAGGGGGCGAAATTCAGAAGTGATCTGAAATTCCTCAAAAATGAAGTTTGCAAGTTCCCAAGAAACTAGAAACTAATTTAGTTATAAAGAAACACTTACAAGAAGCGGAATGAAAGAGATCCAAAAGTATGTATGCCAACCTGTAGATTTGCAAGAGACATATAATCATCAACACGAATGTACTGAACAGTACTAGTTTATAACAAATACTAGTAACCCACAGTAAAGAAACAGTGGTAAAAAGCAGCTCTGTGCAGAGTTAGAGGCTTAAATAATTCTTTCAGTAGATTAAACTCACCATTGACGTTCAGCAACATGAATACCACCACGAATATCCACAAGTACCAGCTAAGAGAGGTAAGAAAAGGCAAGATAGTTAGGTTCACCAATTGTGCTCAACAACTGTTGGTACATCAACTGGTAAAAGTATGAATTTGCTGATTGGACTACCTTATGCCAACCACCTTCTTAAAGTCAGCCTCCAAAGCTCGCATCATGTATCTGTGGAAATCAAATTTTAGGTTTGCCCTACAATGTGTCTGCAAAGGAAAATTATCACCTGTCATTATTGAGAAGGGTACGAAAAGTTTTTTTTTTTTTTTTTTTTTTTTTGTGTGTGTGTTATCCTTACCGTGATGAAGCCAAGTCGCATTGTAGTGTAGTCTGATTTAGTAACCGACCCATAAAACTGCTTAACGAAAGAATGCTGAAAGTAAAAGCGTAATGAGTTGGTTAAACTGATACTTGATAATTAGGTACTAAATAAAAATTATTAATTATGATGCAGTAGTAAAAATTGACACGTTAATCATTCAAATTAATAAATTAATTAATTATGCAGTAGTAAAAATTTACTCGTCAATCATTCAAATGCATTTTGGTTGGAGACTATTTCTTAAAACAGTGTTAGTAAGTTATCCAATAATCCAATTGATAAGTGGAACTTTGTAAGAGAGACAGGTTGCACTAGTTAGTCAGTATTTCGGACAGAAGATACATTATTTTGACTGAAAGAGACATGAAATCCATTTCTTACCAGCCAGCTCAACATTGTGGAACCTCTGCCATTGAAATGTTCCCTGATAAATTCAGATTGATGCACATAGGTCACCTTCCTAGGCCCTGTAGTTTCATAGGGTTGTACCAAAAAGGGAGCCTTAATGTTTATTCATCAATTAGCATGAGCATTAACACGTTTATAAAAGGACAGTTGCTACTTGCTACCAGACCTCAAGTACTCCTATATCATTAAAACAAAACATAAGCAGCAAACAAGACACTACTACCATTTTCTGGAGCACCCTTCTGAATTTCATCC
Organism: Hyparrhenia diplandra; assembly: GCA_015847255.1. Classification (NCBI taxonomy): domain Eukaryota; kingdom Viridiplantae; phylum Streptophyta; class Magnoliopsida; order Poales; family Poaceae; genus Hyparrhenia; species Hyparrhenia diplandra. The sequence continues at coordinate 119,780 of JADLZK010012123.1, forward strand.
TCCCAGTGTTTCCATTGACGAATCTGAGTAACAAGATGGAATTAATTAAATTTAGAATTACATGAAGCTAAGATAAATATACACAAAATGAATGAAAATGTCATAGATACTTTACCCTCGCGCATCCTAAAAGCATAGTCAAAACACAGAAAATCACGTGTGCAATGGCCAGAATGAAAATGAAGATATGCAACTGATGTAGTGCTTCAACTGACAACAAAGGAGCTTCTCCCTGTGGACAAATATGATGGAGTTAGAACTGAAATCATGGTAGCTTGAAACCTTTACTCTGTTGCTTCATAGTGTCACACATTTTCAGATTTTTGAAGAAAAGTCTCAATCTTGTAGTTGTAGAGACAAAGTATTTGTGTTCCCTATACTATTATCATCCATCCAGCAAGGCAAGCACAACTAATATCACCACGGAATACCAGTAGCTATTGCTATTTTCGAATGATAGCTGTAAGAACATGCTATACTTGCACTAATCCGCGTCCTTTTGTCCAATTTAGGCTAAAAACAGTACTGCAGAGTAGTAATTCTCAATGGATAATACTAATTCCTCAATGCATAGCCCGCTTTCGAAAAAAAAAAAGTTGCAAATAAAACTGCACCGGGGGAATTGGGGAAACCCACAACGTGTTCACCTTGTCTAAAATGGCAATTGAGAAAATAAAGAAAGACACCCATGTGCTATGTCAAGTTCCCGACTAGCGACATACTACATCAAGCACGAGGCATACATACATGCTACATCTAGAAAACTTCAAGTTGTTTTCTCAATGATTGGAAGCATAAGTCTGTTATAATGATAACAAGCATCAGATAGACTAAGAGCAAAAAGTGCAGGTGTAACTCGTCCACCGACCTTCTTTTGGCAATGCTGGGCCCTTGGTCCGTCCTCGGCAAGCAGACGCCGGCGGGTGAGGCCTAAGATTCCGGCAGCAAGCAGGCCATGCGCATGCGCCTCCGTGGGGCTCAGCTCGGCATGATCCTTGGCATTACGGCATGGGAGCATGTAGATGGTCCACTCCTGTGGAATGCACGTCCTCTGCATCATTCCTTGGAACACCGTCAGCAGCAGGGAGATGAATCCCAGAAGCATCAACTCTGCAAAATAAATAGCATCGGATAGAGGAAAATCGAAGAACTCAGTCACTGAAGATGAACAAAGCTCCCCCTTTTCTGACAGTGACAGGGGCTCGTAAACCTCAGGTTCTCCAGAACAGAACACGACCTGAGAATGGGGCCGAACAACAGAGAGAGAAAAACATACAGATCGATACCTTCTTTGACCTTGAGGAGAGCTTCGAAGAGCGCCTTCTGGTTCTTGGCCTTGAACGTCTGCCAGGTGCCAGCCATCGCGGTGGACAGTGAACAGACACCACCAAAAGGTGTGGCATTAATTCAGGAGGGAGACGAGGAGCGAGGCGTTTCGATGTTCAGGAATAGGAACACAAGGAAGGAAGCGTCAAAATCGGTTTACCTTGCCGAGGTAATGCAGGCACCTCTCGGCGGCGAGGGAGATGACGACGATGAGGGAGCAGACCGCCGCCACGATCCACGTCGGCGTGAACTCCAGCGCCTTCGTCGACTCCGATTCTCCGCCGCCATCCGCCATTCCCTCTCCCCTCGCTCGGCCGCCGTGGCACTGGCACCTTACCACTGGCACGGTACCCCGCCTGCAGCTGCAGGGCTGCGCCGCCGCCGGCTCCGGGCGGCAGTGGTGCGGAAGTGGAGTGGTTCGCCTGGAACCCCGGGGCTGGCAGTGAGTGAGGTTTGGTTTGCTCTGCTCTGCTCTGCTGACTCTGAGCGCGCCGCGTTTTCTTGTCGTTGGCCCAACGTACGACGTTCGAAATAACGCGGTTACGCGGAGCGCTTTAATGGTGCCGGCTCGCGGTATCGACGTATCGTCACGGCGGTTTTGGAAGCACGACGGGCGTCCGTCCGCGTCCGGTCCGCTGGCACGGACACCGGCAGTGTCAGCGGTGGATGGATGGAATGGAACGGAGGCCGGCCGCCCCCAACTGCTCGACGCCAGTAGCACGGGTCTGAGTCGTTGTGAAAGGTGACCACGGCTCCTGCTTTCCATGGCGTCATGGCGTGTCATGTTTTGATTTGACCAAAGGATTGTGTGATGAATTAAGCACTTTTATTGGACGATATTGGTGGAGCCAACAAGATAACAAACACAAAATCCACTGGTTGAGTCGGGAGATACTTACTAGGTCAAAGATGAAAGGAGGATTGTGTTTCAGACATTTATATTTACTTAGTTAAATGCCCGTGCGTTCTACGGGAACACAAATACCATGGTAACATATGTACAAGCACAAGAAAGGTTTAAATATGAAATATCGACTTTAATTATCCATAATGTAATAACCTATACTGCAAGCATGATGATGGAAACATTAATATAATATTACATATATAATATTACATAAGTCTTTAAGAAAGCTATGTATTTAAAATATAACTCTAATGTTTGTTACGAAATTGAAATATCAATGCCAAACTGTACATAATGTAAGAACATATATAATCAATTCATGTGTTCGATACGCGAAAAGACAATCTTGCACTTCTTTAGGAATTAACATTTTTCTCGAATTCCCTTTGTATGTCAACAATTTGATCACCAAGTCATTTCGCATTCTTTGGCCATCCTGTTCATAGTCAAAAATAGAACCAGAAAGTATAATCAATAGCATTATCTAAATAAATTATTAACCAGAAAAGCAGTTTCACTTACCATGTTGATCCGTGTGATTTTCCCATTATTCCAAGCTGACATTAGTTGTAGAACATGGAACCCAGACAAATTTCTGTAGTAGAAATGAATCCTTAGCAATACATTATATTACAAGAGAAATAATATAGTCAGTAGCGGTTCAAAGGAACTTACGTGTCTGTATCAATTGGAATGCAATCTGGAATTATACTTTTCCAATTGAAAATGCTTTTCTTATGCCATCCAGAGCCTTGAGCAAGCATACCCATCCTATAGGAATGCTCCATTTGAATAATTGTTTTTGCATACTTCTTGAATGGTATATCGCCTTTCATCCATTCCGGAAGTGGTGTGGTATCAAGTATAGTCATAGTTAAATCGTCATGGTCGAGCACATAGAGCATATATGTGTTTTCTAAGCATAACCATGGGAGAAAGACCTATAGAACCATAGGAATTACAAAATTATTATAGTATAGTAGCATTAAATTAGAGTATATATAATATAAATGAAAAGAAAAGAAGCCTTACAAATCTAGAGCGAGAGGGATCATTTTGCATACGAGGCCAACGCGCAAATGTTTCACCAAGTAGTTTTTTTCTTTCCTCATCCTTCAAAGTCGTGTTATTGATTCGTTCATAGTTCAGCAAATCCTAAAAAAATAGAGGTCAGCAAGACAAAAATAACATATATTATTGTAATAATATGATAATAGTAAAATTAAGCATACTCACATGGAATCGCAAGTCCATGTAATGGTTTGTCACGATCTTATCCTTTGTATTTTGAAGCCTTTCTGCTTCATTCATTGCATGTACCCGAACACCCAAGTTGAAGCATTTTTTTGGACATTGTCGTACCCATGTTTATGAGTCCTTGAAGATCCTTCACACTCAAGTCAATTTGGTATGGGCTGAAGCTTCTTACCCAATATGTCCTGTAAAATATAATAAATATTAGCCAAGGATATAGGAAGGATTTGATATAAATCGAGTACAAGTAGCTTACATCAATGTGTTATCGTCTTTAATAGACATGATATAGTCACATATGACATCCTTGAAATCCTCCTTTGTCCTTGGCATGTCCACCGAGGGTAGGTCTAGCAACAAACAGAGGTCATCGGCTGTTTGGTCATCAGAGCATGGGGATTGTTGCCGCTTCCTCTTGCTAGATGTGGAATCTGGTGTGTTGTTTGTTCCTTCTATGATTACAACATCAGAAGCGCTTCCAGGTTCAGGTTTACACGGCACCATTGGACACCCCTTTAGTATATTTAGCTCTGACGACAGCAAAATAGCAGCCAGTTTCTCCCTAAAGTCTGTCATATTTTTTTCTGCACAATATTTTCATTGTTAATGCATGTGTAATAATATATATGTATATAATACTATTAGACATAACAAAGTTATTAGGAGTACAAGATTGGATCATTGATAGTTGTACCTGATTTACGTCGTCAGACAGGACATCCCCTGACCAGTACTCCATATAGTTTATCATGAAAAGGCCACACGAAGATCTACATGAGAAAGTAGATCATGACTCATGGATGCTGAATCAACATATGGAGATTAAAGGGAAAATGCTAGGCATGTACCCATCTGTTTGTGCTCCCCAACAACTTCGTATTTCCTCTCGGGGCCAGGAAGCAACCTGGAGGTCTGTCCACCTGATTTCCTCATCATCAAGTTTGATACCAGGCGATATAGAGTTAATGTATGCTTGCAGCCCATTGAGCTATTTATACAGTATGTTCACGTTCACAAGTTAGTATGACGTTGAAAGATATTTTTATTTTCAATATAGATAATATTGACATCACACTCACCATCAGTTCAAGGTCTTTACGACCAAGCGCATCACTAATTGAGTCGAGCACTTGTACTTCACATTTTTTAGCATTAACAACAGCAAGGTACCAGTGTGTCTTTCTTATATTCAATGGAATAAATACCTGCATATACGAACCATTAAAATAATGCAAGATTAGAATTTAGACATAGAAGCTTACGATGAAACATAATTTAGAGATTGCACTTACCATGTCATGTTTCAGGTACTCATGCACTCTGTTTTGCAGCTTGGTTCTTTCTTCAATCTCTTTACTAAGATGCTTGCATCCTTGCAAACCATCCCTAATCAATATTTCAGATAGAAAAGTATTCTCCATGCAGACCCTACCATCGGACCTCTTCTTAAGATGATCTTGGTAATTTAATAAGCGTATGTATGCATTTATGACCTGCAGATTTAAGTCACAATGGTGATTAGAAATTTGTACGTTTATACTTACGTATAATTAAGAGAATTACATAGTACCGCGTCATTCAAATGTGCTTCGGACTTCAAAAGGCAGTCGATGAAATTCCTCGTAACCACGACATCATCTATCCGGACTACCTGCTCTTCCCCCGGGTCAGCAGGGATGCGCTTCGTTGCCTTAATAAACTTTAAGTCATCTCGGGTGCAAATATAATCTGAAAGGTATATTAGTCAGCTGCAAATATAAAATATCTACAAATGAAAAGTGTTTATACATAAATTGTTAGGAGTTATAGTAAGTTAATAATCCATCAATAAAAAAATGAAAACAATTCCAATACCTTCTGGGGCAACCGGTGATGACATAGATGTTTTGGGTTTATTTTGTAGGAGTAAGAGTTCAGAAAGTCCTCCGCCTGCTGTTGGATCAGTGTTGAAGCCCTCGTCATCTGATAGAACTTCATGGGTAAGACCTGTATCCATGCATATTGCCAAACATTCAGATTCATTGGAATTTTCTGTTTGTACAATATCTTCTGAATGGCCTTTTTTCTTCCATCGCAACCTCCGCATCTGGACTATCCATCGAGACCTGAACAACAAAGACATATTTATTTATTTTTTAAATAATTAAGTAGATAAAACATGGATGCTCATGTGCCTATAATAGTATTCCTTTAGGCATGCCTCATGCTAGACACTGTGGTTACCAAAACATGGAAGCATTTTTCTCTGTCCTATGTGAGTTACCAAAAGGAGTTACCAAAAGTCAAAATGCATTGTCTGATCAGATCTGAAAGTTTTGTTCATATTGATGGCACAAGCTTCTGGATTCATATGTCTCTGTTTTTGTAATCTCTCCTTCAGTCACATGGATGGCATAAACTTCTCGAGCCATTTTCTAAACTGAGCACCTGTTGCTTCCTTTGTTTAACAGGAAGGGCTCACAATTGTGATTAATAAGACTTCCAGCATTATCGAGGAAACAAAGAAAATTCAAAGTAGAAGGAAACTTGCCGATTCAATTTCTTATGTGCCAAATTCAGCTGTAGATACACATACACTCAACACTCCTAATGTTTCACTTCGTCAACTGAATATGCTGCCCAGGAGACCAGACTGAAAGCTTCTCGCGATGTACGGTGCCACATCCTTATATCTGAAGCACCTCTAGATTCTAATAAGCCTTTATATATTAAAATACAGTTATAGATGTGAACCGTTTAATGGAGCCTTAATCAAGTACAAATTTCTATCTGCATTTATAAATACAGTTCTACATGGATATTATTCAAGTGGTTTAGAATGGCCATAAAAAGAACTTGGTGGACCCATCACAGAATGTCAAATCTTGTAATGTGCTATAAGGGCTATTATTGCAGACAAATATTTGAGGCACGTGGCTTATATTTTTATTACCTTTAGGATAGGTTGGAAGTCTGCAAGTAGAACAAATGGAGAAGGCAGGTGCCGTTTGGGGCAGCAAACTTAAAAATCTACCTATGGCTTCGGCTGTAGGCAACGTTGGATGGCCTGTTTGGGGCATGAAGCTGGAAAATCTACCTCTGGTGTTGGCTGTAGGCAATGTTGGATGGCCTGGAAGCTGGTAGCTGGTGTCGGATAAGTGAGTTAACAGGACATCAGTTCGTTCGAAGTATTGTTTTCATGTAACAACACAAACACAATACATACAAGGTAGATCAAAGATGTGTACTTACTGGCGGCGTGAAGGCAGCGGCAGCGTCCGGCGGTTCAGGTGGTGTCAGTGGGGCAGTTCTTGTCGGCACTTCGTCGAGCATCCGGGTGGCTTCGTGTGCTCGTACGCCCGTCCGACGGCACAGTCCAGCGCCGGCGGCAGTGGAGCGGTTCGGTGGCGTCCAGTCTGGCGGCGGCAGGTACGGCGGGTCCGACGGCGTGTGGCTGCAGCAGCGGGAGCTAGCATCCAGCGGTGGCAGAAGGTGAACAAGCACAGCCAGTCCCGGCGTACTGAGGGTCGAGAGCGGCAGTGTCCAAGCGTACGTATCCGCGCCCGAGCCTGATGGCGACGCGTGCTGGGTCGCGGCGGTTTGGCGAGGTGCGCCTGGTCGAACGAAGAGGGAGCTCGATCAGTTCGGGAGATCGTGGAGATCGTGGGTGAGTCAAGCCTCGGCGGCCATGGGGCGGGCAGCATTTGGCCCACCGGCACCTCTAATTCCCACAGGCCTCATTAGAATTAGAATTAATTCTTGTGTGCATGGGCAATTAGCCGTGGGCCAAAATGCACAATGTATGGATACAATACAATAATAATATTTTTTTGTATATGGTAGGGACGGTCCAGGTGGGGACGCTACCCACCGGGGTTCAAATCCCCGGGTGCTCGCACCTTTTCCTGGGATTTTCCCGGGATTTTCGGCGTTATTGCATTAAGTGGTAGCGGCGTTCCGTCGACGACGAGGCGCCCATGGTGACGGGGAATCTCCGGACCTGCGGGTGCTTTCGTCCTTCGGAGGTGCTCATAGGGGTAGGGTTTTGCACGTGTGTTCTTAGGGGAGAGTGTGCGTGCGTGTTGTGAGAGTGTCTGCGTTGTACTGTGTAATTCTCAAAAAAAAAAAAAAAAAAAAATGCTAAACTCAAGGCCAGGATTTTCGTGAGAATCAGATTAGGCAGTATTAGTTCCAGGACCGTCCCGCCCTCGGTCCCATGCTCTCTTGCCTAGCCGCCGCCCCATTCGTGCGATGCCTGTACACGCCAACCGGGAGAGTGAGAGAAAGGAATTGGTTTTATTTTTTTTTATAAAATCCGGTTTGTAAAATGCTCAACGCAAAGAAGCTAAACCAATGACGCGGATTAGGCATGTAACAGATGTCATATATACACCAAGTCATGCAAAGTCTTGCTAAAAAAACCAAGTCATGCAAAGTATATTATAATACACAAATAACCATCACGATACTATTACACCACAGTTGCCAGATAGCGGTACCGACTCGCTACAAATCTACTGACAAATGTCCTCTCCGACGATTGGAGAAACGTTTCTCGGATGCCTGTAATTTTCGATATGAAAAAATGCATAAATTAAAAATTGTACAAAAATTATATCTGTAAATATCGTATTCGATATACTCACCCTGAAGTTCCGTTGTTGCTTGGTGAGGTGGATCGAATGCCACAGTCGTATAGTCAGATGTCTCTAAACAACCTAGGTTCATTTTTATAACATCAAAATTAATGGTCAGCTTATAGTTACGAAGGAAAAAATCATTTGAGGTACTATGGATTAAATGCATGCAATTACTTACAGAATTTCTGGTTTACTCTGAGCATAGTTGCAAGAATGACAGTATTGTCAAGGGCTGCAACTTGCAACTTTACTTTATGCGCAGCCAAGACTTTGCACGACATGGATACAACTATCAGACCACGTCTATGAAATACATATATGTGTTAGATAGATACAAGATAGAAGGCTTATAGTAGATACACATAAATCAGAAACAAATGTTTGTCATATATATAGATCTTACCTCGCATCCATGAGGACAATCTCTCTGCACAAGCCGGAAGGTGATCTTTCAATTTTGTCCCAGTGCACAACAATTCCTGCAAAGTCTATATAAATACAACCTATTATAATACTCTTTATTATTAAAGGCAAAGTAACACATTGTAGTTCAGATTCTAAAAGTACCTATATATGTTTTGCTGGGGCAATGCATTATTTCTTGGATGGATGTCAAATGGTTCGAACACGCTGGAAATTGGATGCGCATCCTCCAAGGATCCACTATAGTCTTATGGTCGAGTCTACATTCATAATCACTTTGAATATTGCGAAACTCAGAGTGAGAGTTAACTTGGAACCTGACATCACAAATGTTGTAGTCACGTCCTTGTTTAAGTGACCTGACCTGAACCTCTCAGTCTCAGAGCCATTCACGACTGCCACTAATCTGCAACCCTTCAATTATATAATTTTACCACTTGTGTTAGTTTGTGAATGAAATTATTGCGACTGAAATAATTGTGTCTCACCATTGTATCCATGAGGATGAAGCGTTGAGAGTTTCTGTATGGCGGGAACTTCGCTTCGATTCGAACGGTAATACTCCAGGAGTAGCCGATGTCACCAAGTTGAATATCTTGGAATTTCTTAAATCTGTAAGTGATAACATACACATGTCAATGAAATGTTAATAGCTATTGAAACATTTATAGAACTGAGATTATGAATTTACCCGGGTATCTCAGATCTCTGCATGAACTCAGCATGTACTCTCTTCAAACCAAGACTCGTTGGCATGTTAGGTATACTATATTTTACCTGTTGGCGCTGTTGGCTGAAAAGCTAAATTAGAAGAAGAAAAATACGCTCAAAGAGGGAAGACTGTGCATACCAATTCCATTGAAGAATATCGTGTGCATACCAATTATAAGAGATCAAGAACAACTAACAGATTATGCTACATGAAAACTTTAATTTAATCTTACTACTAAAGAAACAAAAGCTCCATATTGCCGATTCACTTTATTATCCATAAGAGCTGAACAGCAGTATTGCTAAATTAAACGTAAACAGAAGGAGCGATGGCGGCAGACAAAGTGAGCGCGTGCATCCTCCAGAACACATCCCCGGGCGGCATCGCATGCCCTCAGCTCTACCTCTACGGCGACAACAGCCTCAGGTTCTTCACCTACTGGACAGTACGTAAGCTAGGTAGTTGCACCTCCATCCATCTATTCCGGCCGGCCGGCCATCTTCTCCAACTCGGATGATCCATCATCCAGACAACGAACAAACTGCAATGCAATGATGCGTACCGGGAGACGGGGTGCTACAACCTGCACTGCAGTTACCGTGGTTCGTGCAGACAAGCAACCTCGTGGCGATCGGCGCCGCCATCTCGCTCGTCTCCTACGCCGGCCGCCAGTTCGACATCACGCTGCTCATCTGGAAGGACCCGCGCCGGGGCCACTGGTGGCTGCAGCTCGGCCGCGGCGACGGATCCAGGAGCAGGAGCAGCTCGCTCGTCGGCTACTGGCCCTCCGCGCTCTTCACGCACCTCGGCTCCCGCGGCTACATGGTGCAGTTCGGCGATGTGACCTCGACCTCGGAGCGATGCGGCGAACTCCACGGGCGGCGAGGCCGAGGACGGCGAGCGCGTTGTCGCGGGAGTAGTTGTCGGCTCATGGCGCGGCGCGGCGGCGTCGCCCACCCGCGACTTGACAGCGTCGAACAGTGAGGTAGAGTGCGGTGCGGTGGCCATGTCCGCGGCACATGGGTGGGAGGGAGGGAGGCGACGAGAAACAGGAAAGAGTCGAGGATGGGTGAAACCTTGATGTCGGCTTTGCTTGAACTCCTGCCGAGAACGCCGCGCCGCCTATGCCGCTGACCAACCAGGGCGCCGCGCCTCCTCTGCCCTGCTGCCCTTTGCTGCCTTCTCCTGGTTGGCTTGGCCGCGCACGGAGCTGCCTCCGTCTGCAAATTGTCCGGAGTGCGACTGGTCCTAGGAAGCAGATACGAGGGTGAATCGGCAACCGGCGCTCGGAGCTGTGGCCGGGTCGTGGGTGAGGCGTGGGGTCAATCCGTACGTGGGCTGCTGGGAAAAAATTGGGTACGCTACTGGCTTACCGTCGGCCTCGTACGCCCCTCCTGTAGATTGCTGACGCGTGTCCAAACTCATATCAGACGCTCCCCGCGGGAGCTTGCGAGTCCAGCGAGTCCAGGTCCGCGGTCCCTCTCACGGCTCGGCTCCGCGTCGAAGTGCACGCCCCAGGCTCGCGTCCCAGGGCGCACATAACGCCGCCATCGCATCTTCCTTACCGGCCCGATTGGATCATAGCGGCGGCCATGGCAGAAGAAGGGCACGGGAAGCTTTACCCGACGACGGACACGGAAGTCAACCAGACCCAGTGACGTCGGTCGAATTGAAGTTGGTTCGCAGGTATGCTGCTCCGTCGTCGTCGGTCCGCCGAGCCGAGCAGAGAACGAACCACGCGCTGGGCCTCCTATCGAACGCGGCACCGATCGGAGAACGAACCATGCGTTGCTATTACGCTGAGCCGAACGCGGCCGACGCGGAGCCGAGCGCGTACGCCAGGGGTCTAATGACCGGACCGCCCACTGTTGTTGGATCATGGACATGTGCATGTACAACAGCACGTCCACCAGTTATTGCCTGATGACTCCTCAAAAAAAATAAAAAGAAGTTCTTGCACAGAAAGCGGAACAACAAGGCTCATTCTACGTAGATTTTACTAAAAAAACAAGTTATTGAGTTACAATCATGCCTTATTATTGAACATGAAATTCAAGTACGACAATTACAATTATTAATATAATTAATGACACCCTGGTTGTACACGGAGCTGCACATTCTTCGTATCGAAGACCGATGACTTCATACGCACGATTACTGAGTGCATCTTTAATACGGTCATTGTGATAAGCATCATTCCGTATTTGGTACCTGACAACTATAAGAAAAATGTTAGTTTTCTCTAACATTAAGTTTGTAAATGGAATATTTTTTTTTGGAGAACGATGTTTGATTTTATACATAGGAACGGGGAAGTTACCTTCTAGAGATGCATAAATAGAACAATTATCCCTTGGGCCGACAAAAGTGATGGAACTATTTGCGTCCATTTCGAGACAACCTGTGATGTAGATTGATGTTAATAAGGGTATTGTTGGTAATACAAATCCAATTATATTGAAATCGACTTACGTGCATATGAGTCCACGATCACATTAGTGGCAAGAAGAAAATGGTTTTCAGTACCGGCTTGAAAAAACATCTGCGTGTTTTCCTCCGTATTGTCACAGAATACACGAAGAAATGCAATCCGCGCACTACATAAGAGCAAAAATTATGTTATTATAATAATTTAGCAATGAACGTTTACAAACATTATTTTTCATTAATAGCCACATACTCATCTTTAAGTGCAAGCTCCCTAAAAGTATTAGGAAACAAGGTTTGACAATCCCACGATCCAACATGGGCCACTACGGCTATCACGTCAACTCGTGATCCGTTTGGATAGCTCATAGCTTGGTCGAGTGAAACAAAAGATGCAGCACATATAGCCATAATGTGTGATGCTGTAAAAAAAAATAGTTAGTATGAACGGGAATTGTGATTCCAAGATACTTATATTCATAGACAAATGCAGGTTTTTACTTGTCTAGTCTACGAACGTGAGAGATATTGATAGTCCAGATTCATAAGCTTGATAGCATGTAATGCCAAAAAAATATTTTTGACTGGAGGGAACAAAACTTTAATCAGTGAACATGTATGAAGTTGATTTTAGCTAATTAGATGGGTAGTACCGCCACAAAGGATATTTATCTTCTTAATATAATGGAAATTTGTCTCAGATTTCACCGAGACAAGAGGACATTACCGCGGTGCGAGGAGGGATTGATGCCGACAGTGTTGGGGTGGGGATGGGTGGTGGCGGCTCCTGTTGTTGTCGGGCGAGAGTGCAGACTGGGAGCGGTGGTGGTGGTGGGCGAGTCCGCGTGATCAATTTAAAGGTGACACGAGGGAGCGGAGACAGCCGAAGGAGAGGACGAGCTCCGTCGTAAACCCGAGCGCCGTTCGTGGTTGCGACTCGGCGCATGCGGATGACGCAAGGGATCGAGATGAGACCGGGAACTCAGAGATGAGCGGACAAGGGTGCAGCGTGTCTCGGTAATCCAATCTGCTTGGATCACGCGGGAAGAGGGTGCGGACCTTTACGTGGTGTGCGGTGATGGCGCATGGCGTCTTGCTTGTTCACTGGTGTCCCCGCCTCCCAGCGCGCCGATCCCTCCCCTGCTGGCCTGGTCAAAGCGCAGCAGCCTCGTGCTAGGCCCACCTGCATGCTTGGATTTTCCCAGGTGCTCGGCTTTGCTTACTGCCCATTCGAAATGCATCGGCCACTTGACTTGGTACTCCATGAGAGTGTGAGCAGAATAATCTGGACATGCATGCATCTACTGCACTCCCCACCACACTGCACGTGCTAGGCCTCTACGTGGACACGTACGTGTTGCTCATAACTTGGTACAATGGTCAAGCTCAGGATATTTTTTTCAAAGTATTTTCTCAGTATCATGAGTATTTTATCAGTATTTTAAAGTATTTTGCCAGTATCTTTATTAGAAGCTCGGTATAGGCAAAAAGGGAGCCGTCGGGCTGCTTCTGAAGAGTCTCTCCGACACAGTGCCGCAGGGAGACGGCCGTCGGGCTGCTTCTGATGATTCAACGGGCCGGGCCGGTGGTTTTGATTGGCGTGAGTTTCCTTTCATGTGCAAATGGTCGGCGAAGGATTGAGTCCCACATCGAGCACTCAAGAGCATCGCGCTGCACTTATAAGCCAGAAATAGAACATTGTATTGAGTTCAGATTATGTACACGGCTCATACACGGTTTGCGCTCTCTTATGCCCATTATAGCTTTGGATTGTCTCGTTGACTTCCAGGCTTAGTGTTGGTCTTGTGCCCCTTGCTCTCTTATTGCTTTTTATTATTTATTTTGACAATAAACAAATTACAGAACCTTATAAATTTATATACTCCTTCCTTATGGTGGGATCCGTTGACGGTTTGCTGTTTTTATTATTTAATTTGACAACAGAAAAATAAAATGTTATTTACTTATGGAGGGACCATATGATTTATATCTTGGCATATTAATACGAGTTGTGTAACATATTTTGTTTATTTTAATAAGTGAATTTGTGTGATTCATGTCGTTGTGTAACATATTTGTTTTTCTTTTTATTAAGTGATAACCAGAGTCATTCACTCATTCGATAAAATATTATATGAATAAAACTAAAAATTAATACGAGTTAATCATTTTAGAAATATTACCATCAACATGTTACAATAGCATAGTTATATTATATACATTCAATCTATAACATATACACATGAAAATAATTGCTTGTCTCTTGTTTCTTTTCGGTTTCCTCTATTACACGAAAATTAGATGGATACAACCAATCTCAGTAACAAATGACACAAATGCAAGAATATAACAATTGTGCAAAACAGAAGACAATACCTTTTCATTAAGTCAAGACCTCTTTGTAGACAATATTTTTCGTGAATATACCATTTATTGCTTTCTTCTTTTTCTTATCCTTCGTATCGTGGGTGGGATAGCAAGGACCCTAATATTTGACTGCCCGGTGGCTCTAGATAGCGCAACATACGGTGACCATGGGAAAACACCGGCTCGGGCAAATACACACCAACATTGGGGATAGTCTGCCCCTGAGACTTGTTAATCGTCATGGCAAAACTGAGTCTCACAGGAAACTGCTTCCTCTTGAACTTGAAGGGGAACATCTCGTCATCCGACGGGCATATGGGTATCCGTGGTAGGAAGACTCGTTTCCCGGCATGGTCTCCGACCATAATTTCCGCATCGATGGCATTTCTTTGGAACCCTCGAACCACCAGCCTGGTTCCATTACAAAGTCCAGCCGAAGGGTCGATGTTTCTTAGCAACATGATCGGGCACCCAATCTTGAGCTTTAACACGTGTGGAGGCATACCGCTAGGCATTAAAGTGTTGAGGAACTCAGATGGGTAGTAGTTGTATGGATCATCCACCGCACTATCAAAGCTACGGTACACCATCTCATCCCCTTGGAAACGGCTGATCATCTCCATGTTAATCTTATCAACCCAGTCGTTCTTTGGCGATAATATCGCTCGTGAGGTGATGTAGCTCTTATTTGACATATTGGCATTAAGGTCAGGGAATATGGAGTCAATTAATGTGTCAAGGTCACTGTCTTTCCCGGTCTGCGGTACGCATATATCATTAGGAAGGAGGATTTCATCGTCATCATTAGCCTCCTCAGTGCCTCCCCCGATGCGTAGCAAGTATGTCGCAAACCATGGGTCGGTCTTTGCCCTCATATTGCGCACCAGTTTGAGATGTCGAATTGAATTCCAAAGGTGTGACATCCGTATCGAGGCACCGACTATTTGAGCTCTTGATCCTTTTCGAACAACTGGGAGAACTTGCCTGAAATCTCCACCGAACACTATAGTCTTTCCCCCGAACGGTAGGTCACGACGGTCCATGGTATCACGAAGGCTGTAGTCTAGCGCCTCGACACCTTGCCTATGCATCATCGTGACCTCGTCCCAAATAATAAGCGATGCGGCCTCAAGCAGCCTGGCGGTACCACTTTCTTTTGTGAAGCCACAACCTTTACCTTCTTCAAGGGTGAGGGGAATCCCCAAGCGCGAGTGCGCGGTTCTGCCACCAGGCAATATTGAGGCTGCAACACCAGATGTTGCTGTTGCCACAGCAATCTTGTTCTGACCACGTATAGTAGCGAGTAGGGCTCTATATAGATAAGTCTTTCCGGTTCCGCCAGGTCCATCCACAAAGAACAAACCCCCTTTCCCGCTATCAACAGCACTCGTAATCTCATTGTAGGCAACCTGCTGCTCCTCATTAAGGGTCTTTGATAGTTCCAAGTCATCGACGTTTGGCTGAAGATTAGTCTCCTCAACAATCTCTTTGGGAATGCCGCTATATGGGTCATATGTGTCGTCGATCTTAGGAAGTGGAAACTTTTTATCTCCTTGTTCATTGATTCTAAAAATTCGAATATGTATGAGGACCATTTGCTCCACTGCGTAGGTAGACTGGTTTGTGCGCCTATAGTCCTCTGACATTGCATCCTTGTGCTTTTCCCAGAGCTCTTTCACATCACTCGGCTCACAAAATACCAAGATTGTCGCAAAGAGCCTTCGCAGTGCAAATGGCATCATCCATTGAGTAGCTTCAGTAAGACACTCGTCTAATGTGGTGTCCGCTTCAATAAGGCCCCTTTTTTCTGCAGCTTCACGGAAAGTTGGTAGGACTCTGCCAGAAACCGTCATTAGATCAGTGAAGGAGGTTGCACCAGGTACATGGTTCAGAAGAAGCCTGAGGTAGTAACGTTCCCCTTCGGCTGGATTGGCAGATACAACTCTTCCGATCTGTCTTAAAGCATTCTTTTGTTTCCTCCTAATCCATGTTTTGCCTTGTGAGTCCCACCTATAGTACTCGGGAAAGTCCCGATATAATATACCACGAGCATGTTCAGACGTGCTATTCCTCTCGAAGTACGCTGTAAGCATCGAAGTTTCAACACCTGGACGGTTAAGCACTCTTCGAACACCCTCGCGCCGGTAAAATGACACCATGTGCATACCAGGAAGATGGAGCTGCAACTGCAACACCGAAGGGGACCTATCACTTAAGTCAAAACCATATATCCTCCACAAGGCTTCTGGAGGAGTTACCCATCTAGCATCCCTATACAGCTTGATCTCGTCTATGTTTCCTTCATTGTTCTCCTTGCCAGCCTCTCTCACAGCAACAGACGCGCGGTCATGACCCTTGTGAATGTACTTAAACAAGTACTTGACGGACTTGATGCTCGCACATGCCTCAACATTGATGTGGCAATTGAACAGACGGAGGAGGTACGGGTTGTAAGGGACGACCCACCTATTGTCAAGGTCATGGCCGCGAACCTTCACTTTTCTGCCATCATCACGCCGTCGATAAACTGGGTATGAATCCTTGCCCTGTAATGTGGCATCACAGAAAGCTCGCGGGTATTGGTTCTTGCATTTCTTACGACCCTTTGTGCACGGGCAATTTTTATTGAGTTCTCCACAAGGGCCATGCATCATATGCTTTGTAACCATTTTATACGTTTACGGATACTTCTTCTTATTTGGGAGCTCAGCTGAGATGAGAAGGTCATCTTTGCTTTCTGCGCATGTGATCTTGTACTTTCTATCCATGATTAGCAAAAAAATGTGCATGCGGTAGACCTCGCTTCTGAAACTCCACTACATACACATGTGCGCGAACCTTTCCAAGGATGTGCTTTTTAAGCAACTTGTCCTTAAGCTCTTCCGGTTTTGCCACGAAGACCCGATCAATGAGGTGCGGGCGGTCTGTGGTGTTTGTCCAGTGGCGACTCGTGTGATCTCATCCCACTTTGGATTACATGTCATGGTTAGGAAGATGTCCGGTTTTCCAAACCTCCGCACCAGCGCCATGGCATCCATGTACCTACGCTTCATGTCCCTCGGACCTCGATAAACTAAGTCGGCATCACCGCCCTCTTTCCAACGACTTCGATCTCTCCTCACCGACATGCGGGCTATCAACCAATCCTTGGTAGAGGTCGGCCCTAATCTCTGTTTGATGATTGCGTATATAATCCAACCGAGAACTCTCAATTTTCATGTACGTGTCCACCGCAGAACTGTTGGAAAAGACGTTGTCCATAAAGTATGGGATTAAAGATTCCTGGCCGTATTTGGAACTTATAGCAGTAGTAGTCACGCACAGAAACACATAAATGTCCCGGAGATTCTAAAAAAAACAAAAATGGTATTAGAGTTGTTTCTTGGATATCGGTTTGATATTATACATGAAGGGATATGGGTATAAACAAACTGTCTCTTCTTCATTCATCGTACCACTTCGAGCCTTACGCGCAGGCACGAGCTGCGTTGACATCCTCCATGGTAACATCTCTTTTTGGGATATCCATATGCCAACCAAGCTCACCATTAGGTAAGAGTAGTGGATATGAAAGAGAATCATAGCACCCATTATATGATCGGATGCCATGGTCGCTTCTATCTTTCCCATGCAAGAGAACACGTTGAAACCCGACCAAGGAGTTCACTACCCTCAACCCAAACAGCAGCCACCTCTTCAGCGATCGGCTTGTTGTATGTCCTTTGGTCCAGTCGCTGATCAAGGTTAAGCTCAAGGCAATAGTCGTCTAGTTGTTCAGCCTGACCCATACTTCTCAAACGTTGCGAGTACGGGTTGTCACGAAGGATGTCCACCAATGTATCTATAACTTATTTATCTTTTTCATATATCTCTTCACGACACCTTCGATACCGGTGCTGAAGGGACGGATCGTCATCATAGAAGTAAAGCTCAAGATGCCTGGGTACCTTACCATCTTCTGTCCCAAATGACCTTACGTTGTGATAGATCATGCCATGTGCACGGAAGGTATATATGCCGGTGTGCGCCATGGTAGCGGTAGCACTATCGAGGCGACAGTAGAGGGAAGTGAAAGAGAAGTGACCATTGAAAAACCTAATATGCTTACGAAAGTGCCTAGCATCTGCATCAGAACTCGTATAAAGCCTAATGAGCTGGTCTGGTACAACCGGGTCGGTCGGCTTGATCTGTCGCAAGCGCAAATGTAACCCGTGTGGTTCTTTGGGAAACCTCTTCGCACCGCAGTGGCTGCAATTAGGGACAGGTTGTAGCATATGTGTCTCTGTAGGCATGTTACTATACACCTTTTCATACGGGTCAGGTACTTCAGGGTTAGAAGCCGTGTCGTCATCAGGAGTATCACTTTGGACATCCTCATCTGATTCCTCTAATGTAATGACAAAGAAAAAAAATTAAAGGTTAGATAATGAAGTGGTTGTTTAGAAAGGTATTTGGTATTTGATACAAGTACCTTGCCCAGCAAATAAGTACCCCTCATCCTCTTCCTCGTCATCTTCAAATATGTCGCCCTCATCATCATCTGTGACCGTCATAGTGTATCGAGACATTACAACTTAGGCAACAATAAAGGAAAGCAAAACACTATTTAGAAAGTTCAAAGTCGTGTAAATTACCAGTCTCGTCAAATAATGGTTGTTCAGGCATAGCGGATGCATTTTGATTGCTTGGTCCAGCGTCTTCTATCAACCACGTAATAGACAAGGTTAGATAAACATGTGGATGTCGAAAAAGTTATTCTGTATTTTTACAAATACCTTGCCTACCAAACATGTATGCCTCATCTTCTTCCTCATCATCTTCAAATATGTCACACTCATCATCGCCTCTGTGATCGTCATAGTGCCATGAGATATTACAACTTAGGTGACAATAATGGAAAGCAAATACCGTAAAGAATGTTAAAAGCATGGCAAATTACCGGTGTCATCAAATAATAGTTCAACAGGTGTAGTTGATGCACTTCGATTGCTTGGTCCAGCACCTATTGGCAACCACATAATGGACATGGTTGAGATGGGAATAAAGTTGTTTCATGAAAAGGACCGAGGGAAGTGAGGCCTGTCCATTTACCATTGTTGTTCACGGTTGACTGAGGCAAGGGCGTATTTTCATCCGAGTGGTATCTAGTCATGCATTTGTCATTTATCTCCTCTGTAGCTTGTGAGATGCCAATTGGTGTTGCCATAGATTCTAGAATAACCCACTCATCGGGGCTTGTTCTAGGCCCATGAGGCCCAGATGAGCTTGAAGTGGGGCAATCAATTATTGGATTAAATAGTGGATTCTCCATGGCAATGGACTCACTGTTTAAGTTGTGTTTTTGCGCCTCTCTAAAGCGGTTTAAAGTCGCTTTCATCGCCTCTTTACGGGATGGAGTTTTATTGTAAAGTCTTTGTCGCTTGCGCCTTTGCTCCCGTTGCTCAGGTGTCATGTTTGCATATGCCATCCTCTTCCTTGCACGTTCAGCCATGACATGCTTCTGTCTATTACATGAAGAATCGGTGCACTGTGACTGTATTGCTTGATTAAGTGTACTGGGGGCAATAATTACATCGTCACCTACATAGTTATGTTTGAGTTACAATAGTAGCAAGGCAACCATAACACACCAGAACTGCGTCAACAATTCTCTCATTATATTTAATGCTAATGATTCACAAACCCAAAAATATAGACGATGATGCCGGATTAGCAACCGTTGAATTACCTGATAATCGATTTGATTTATCATCAATATTGTTTGGACGGAATGAATCATTCCTATGCAACCAATCATCTGTTTCATTAGGATCCACATTTTCTTTGTTTGGTGCATCCTGGCCATCTAGCATTTGATGTACCACATGTAAGAAACATCAATAATATAGTAAATATATATTAGTACTCAGCAACGTCTCGACTATACTACCATTGGTACTTTCAATATGCAGGTGCTGCTCCTTTTTTTCTTTTGTATGCTTCTCGACGTTTTTATTTCTTTCATCCCTTTTCTCTTGAGACATTGCAAGCCGTCGAGCCTTTTTCTTTTCCCTCTTGCGTTCTCCAGCATCGTCTCCTGATACTTCGATTATCATTAATAATGTCAACACCACGTTGAATTTAATTAATAGGGTAAAAGGATGCTTTATTTTGGTTTACCTCCATTAGTGGTGTTAGTCTTGTCAACCAATGGTGCACGAGAGCCACTATTTTCCATTGAATTAACACACAACCACAATTTCTTGTAGTCGGCGTTACAACAGGAGATAGAAAATGAAAGAATAATCAATTTTGATGAATAATTAATAAGACATTGGAACATATGTAAACTTGATCGAGAATAATCAGTGTATTCAAGTAATAACAGGAGCAAAAAAAATGAACGAGAAAAATGCACTCGAAGAATGGATGAAGCTGCCTTAATTATGTCATCTTACTTTAGACAATAATAATACATGAATGTTGCTATGTTTTTCTAACCAAGTCCAAGGAAAAGATTTCAGTCTAAGAAAGCATTGTTCGACAGATTAAAAATAGGAAGTTTAATAATCTACTTCACTAAAGTTCGACGATACTATATTTTAAGATCTAGCTAAGACAAAGATAACTCTTTTCATTTTCTAAATGATAGTAAGACGTTGGCATCATATTGAGATTTCAACTTGAGAACCTTACGTTGGCATCATATGGAGATTTCATATTGAGAACCTTTGTAACTTCCTATGTTTCTTAGGTTTAGGAGCGTTAGGGGCACAGAATTGTACTCGTTGTCTTCAAAACGAAGTCATTACTTGAAAAAGTTGAGGAGGTACACAACACCATAGAGTTGCAAAATACCCCAGTCTATGAGGCGATGAGTTCGAAAATACCATACATGTGTCGAAGAGGCGAATTCCTCCGCTACTGCCTTGTATGGCCGGTCTGCACACATGCTCAGCCAAAACGAATGTTAGTATTTTGCAACTAAGCTCAAAACTGCATATAATCTCACTGAACATAAATTCAATACTGCACATATAAGCAACTAAATTTAGAGACAGTACCATGAATCAAATTGCAACTAAAAGGTGGTGCACATTCAGCAGGAATAATTGACGAACTGGCAGAGAAGGTGTAAAAGTAGCAGTAAAAGGTGGTGCACATTCAGCAGGAATAATTGACAAACTGGCAGAGAAGGTGCAAAAGTAGCAGCTTTACACCATTTTATCTGCAGCTAATGGCAGATTTGCCAAGAAACTTATTAATATTCTAGCTGGACGAAGCTGGACAAAAGGAACTTATCTCATGAAAAAAAATAGCATCCACACAACGGCATCGCACAGCGACAGCGTGCGGCCAGCGGTAGTTGCATCAGTACTATTTCTTTCTTATCTTTCTATTTTTTAGAAACGATCACATCGACCTGATTTCCTAGGCATATAGTAGTATCTAAAATAAACAGAGAATTAAGGTAGAGCATCATCGGCCTTCATGACCTTTGCATTCAATCATTTATACCACCATTACCATGTCTACACATATATTATTATTAACCCATGATTATGAGAAGGCACTGGAACTATCAAAGAGGCGTTTTACCGAGCAGGTTACGAGCACAAAAGCAATCCTTTTCTTTGAAAAACAGAAACAGCGGTCAAAGGCAGCATGTTAAGAGCAGAAGCAGTAAAGGTTTCGCAACTTCGATCTGCACGGCAAGGGGAGTGAAAGGGTTGGCGCACCTGGTGGCCCCAAACAGCGGGCAGATGGAAGCCGGATGACGGGGTCAGCGCTGTGTCCGTATCAGTTGTCGTCGAAGAGTCCTTGTGGACGTTGCGGCGCAGCATCGGACGGCAACGGCGGCGAGACGCAGTGGCCACAGACGGCAACGGCGCTGGGGTCGAGCTGGTGCGGCGCAGCGTCGGACGGACGTCGGCGACGGCCGTACCAAGGGCCGCGAGCGGCTTGTCGCAAGGGCCGCGAGCGGCTGGGTTCTAGCGGCGCGGCGTCAGACGGCGATGGCGAGACGCAAGGCCCGCGGACGGCGATGGGGTCGAGCGGGGCGGCGTCAGGCGGCGGCGACGACGATTGCTGGCAAGTGGCGAGCAAGTGATGCGCGAGGTGTGGGATCGTGGGGAGACGCGGGAACTGATGACTCGGGTCACAGGCGTACAGAGCTGTTCTTTTTGGATCAGAGGCCGGCAGCCCGCGTGACCGTGCGGTTTCGCATGCGGCGCAATTAGTGTTAGGCGTGAATGTGCGGTTTCGCATGCGGCGCAATTAGTGGCAGGCAGGCCGATTAGGAGCCGGAGACGATATCATTTGGGTTTTTTTAAGTAGTAAGATTTATTTAACTAAGCAATGCTGGCCAGGCAAGCATGGAGATTACTAACATGTCTCGACACCTTGTGTGGTCGTGTCTTGAAGGCTAAATACTTCTCAAACAAAAGTATACTACATCGTAGTGTCCGGGCTGGTATTCTATACTCATGGGGAAGTATTCTTCGTGGACTAGACCTTTTATGGGATGTTATTATTTCCGGAGTTGGAGGGAATTGAAATAACATATAGTCTGATCCATGGTTACCCAGGGGAGTATGAAGAGACCAATCATCCCAAAGGGTCTCTCACTGTTAAAAAAAGTTTCAGATGTCATTGAGTCATTGACCCTGTTTCTAGTAAATGGGATGAACAGCTAGTGATGGATACATTTTGGCCGGAAGACACAAATTATCCTTGCAATTCCAACCGATTTACAAATTGAGGATTGGCCAGCCTGGCACTATGATTCAAAAGGACTATTATCACTAAAATCTGCATATAAATTGGTTGTGCAAATCGGGGATAGCAAACTGAACAAAGATGCATCATCGTCAGGTTTAAGAAGCTTACAACAAGGGAAATTCAAATGACATCCAATCTGGCAGCTAAAACTTCCTAATAAGGTAAAATGTTTGTATGGAAGTTAACTCATAACAACCTACCTATACGCCATAATTTAACAAGGAGAAGAATTAAATTGGATGCTTTATGCCTACTATGTTGTCGTTTTGATGAAGATTGTGGTCAAGTGCAAACATGTAAAGGAATGTTGGCAAGAATTAATTGGAGTCAGAACATGTCAAAGCAATGCTTGAAAGCTATAAATCTTGTGAAGAAACTATTATCCTGATCCTTGACATGGAAATGAAGGTGCAGGAGAAAACTCTAATCTTTATGTAGAAGTGGTGGTCAGCAAAGAATAAAATAAATGAAGGACGACGAATGGCTACCACATCGGAAATGTGTAGTTCTGTGCTCTATCATTTGATGGAATGAGAGAAACTTCAGAAACGGACCCTCCTTGTCAAATCAGAGTAACAACTCAAATGGAAACCACCGCCAACTGGATTCAACAAGCTTAATTTTGATGTGTCTTTTCAGTTAAACTCGGGCATGTGTGGTTGGGGAATGGTTGTGAGAAATACAAATTGGGAAGTTTTGGAGGTGGGTATGGGGCGCCTGCAACAAATATCTTCTCCTCTACATGCTGAAACTTTGGTGCGATGCGGTGTTTGGGCATGCTACACATTGTCTCATGCACTGTTGGAGACTACACGACTCTCAATTAATGAAGCCATGTCCACATGGGGTGAAATTCGAGATTTGATGCGTTCTGAGTTTGTAATTTGTAAATCTCAGTTTACAGTAGAGTACTAAATGTGTTTCAAATTGTAGCTCGTTTGACTTTTTTAATCCTAAGTTTGACCACTCATCTTATTCAAAAAATTTATATAAAATATCACTGCTTTTGTTGTGGCATGTTTTATTAACCAAAGGTCCACTCATCTTATTCAAAAAATTTATGTAAAATATCCTTTGCTTTTGTTGTGGCATGTTTTATTAACCAAAGGTCCACTCATCTTATTCAAAAAATTTATGTAAAATATCACCGCTTTTTGTTGTGGCATGTTTTATTAACCAAAGGTCCACTCATTTTATTCAAAAATTTATGTAAAATATCACTGCTTTTGTTGTGGCATGTTTTATTAACCAAAGGTCCACTCATCTTATTCAAAAAAATTTATGTAAAATATCACTTTGCTTTTGTTGTGGCATGTTTTATTAACCAAAGGTCCTTAAGAATGACTTAGATTTGACAATGTTTGTATAAATTTTTTTGAATAAAATGAATGTTCAAACTTGGGGTTGAAAAAGTAAAATGAATTATAATTTAGAATGGAGGGAGTATGTATCAAGGTAGCAGATTGTTTAGCTACATTTGGTGCTAGATCAGTTATTGCAAATTCTCACATATTATTAGATCAGTAATTGTAAAAGAGCTTGTCTCCGGTGATATGCCGGGAGCAGTTTACTGAAGCACTTGTTTCTGAGTGTTTTTTTTTAAAAAATGGCGTGTCCCGTTGCTGTTTCCACAAGGGACAGGACGCAACTGGTGCGTCGGTGAAGTGAAGGGCTCGTGGCTGGCCAACCACGCCGAAAGAAGAGAAAAAGCTGGCAGGCCTTGATCAACGGTCACAAACTTCATTTTCCTGTGCCGTGAACCGTGATAGAAAAATGGAAAAAGCATCAGGACGATGAATAGTAGTACGAGTGTACGAGCACCAGGAACGGGAAATGGGGAGAAATTTCTTGAGTAATTACTAATTAATATTGGTACGCAGCAGGTAACACGGTAGCAGCTGCTACTGGTCCTAGTAAAAGGTAACGTAGGACATGTACTCCGATGGCGCCAGGATGAATTGAATCTCCCGGTCAATGGAGCAGAACCGGCCGGCCATCTCAACTTCTCAAGTCTCGACACGCATTCCATGATTCTATCAACTCAGCCGGTCGTGTCAACTGCTCAAAGGCTAAAAGGCCCCACCCCCACTGGCCTGTTTGGCCGGGCATAGTCCAGGCAAAATACAGGCAGGAACTGGAGCCCCCAAAGACTCCTTGAGCAACCAGCATTCCAGCAAGAACTAAAGCGTGTTCAGTCCTAATTCGTAAATGTTGACATGGTGTCAAATTTGAATTCCTGCTGATTTCTGATAGCTTATTATCGTCTAGTGTTGTAAATTGTATCTCTAGGTTGAGAGTGTCCCTACATTTGATAGTTTTTCATCAAAATTACTATTCCTAACGGTTAGAAAGGATACTGAGAGTCTTTTGGGGTTGCACTTACGTGTTTTAAATCTCTGCATAGAACCATTATTAGTGGATAACTTCACGAACAGCTAATAACGAAATCATCTCAATGTAAACGGGCCCAGTTGATTCTCACGGGCCAGGCCACAGGAGATCGACATGGAAGGTGTGAAATGGTTAGTGGATAACTTCACGAACAGCTAATACCGGAGGGATAGGTTCGGCGGCAGATCAGCGCGACACGGCCTTCTTGCATGTCCACAACAACATGTTGCGGGCCGCCCGTGTTGGACGCGCAGCAGGCGGCCACCTTCGCCACCGCCTCAACCTCGCCCTCGTCGGCGTCCGCCACGGCGGCGTCCACCACATCCATGGAAAGCGCCGAAAGAAAGGCGGCCGGACACTGACAGGGCCACTCTGAATACGACGACCACGGCTGCAGCACAGGCGCTAGCTGCGCCGGCCGCCATCCTCGACCTCGAGGAGGATCAGCGCTGGAGTCCTCTGAATAACCGACCGACCTACAGGGTCCATCGGGCAGGGAAGAAGTGGGAGGATCCAATTCGAAACCGACCCAGTTTCCACCGACTTCCAATTTGCAAGCATGCCATTGCCCATAAGAGAGAGCCCAGCACATCTTTTCCATCTAGTTCACGTTCGTCGCCCGAAAAATAGAGCCGATTGCCTCTCCCAAATTCCCAATCTCCCACGAGGCGACGCAGACCGAATCCCCATGGCGCCCAGGCGTCGATTCCGTCAATCCCCCCGCCGCCAACGCCTCCCGCCGGCTGGGTTCGATTCTCCTCGACTGGAAGCGGGCCTGCCTCACCAAAGGAATCGGCAGTGGAAAAAACGAGACCACAGCCAGTGCCGAATCGAAGGCTGACTATTTGGTATCCATCTCATTCTGGATGGCGGAGCCACCGGACATCTCCTGCTTCACCGTTGACTGCTACAGTGACCCCGGCGACCTTAGGCCCCGGGACTTCACTGTTGTGCCTCACTTGGTTGGCGCGGACGGCCGCTTTGTCCTTCTACGCGCCCGGTTCTGCGCCCGGTTCTGCCCCGATACGGATGAGTACTTCATGTACAAGGCCGGCTCCGGCGACGGCGAATCGCCGTCGCTCGAACCGGTTCCGCTTCCCGACGACGACGATGAGGGCATCGCTCTGGGCAGGGTCTCGGAGTTCGGCGTCGTGCCCCGTGACGACGACAGGGATCATTACCTCCTGGCCGCGCTATGTGACGACCCTGATGCTCCCGCAGACTATCACCTTCGAATCTACTCGTCCGAGAGCAAAGCATGGAGCATTAGGAAACTGCTCAATCCATGCCCCGGACTACGCAAGATTATACCTGATAAGGTGATCGCGCTTGGAGAAGGCTCACTAGCTTGGGTTGATTTCTCATGCGGCTTGGTGGCATGTGACTTGCTTCAAGATCAAGATCCCCCTGTCGTTCGTTTCATACCATTGCCCGAGCCATTGCCTGGGAACAGAAACAAAGTAGAAGCATCCCTCCCAATCCCTGCTGCAAGGTCATTCCGAGATCTGGCATGTTTCAATGGGGTGCTCAAGTTCTTCGAGATGGAGCGAATTTTCACTGAAAACCTCACTGACGAGAAGGATGTTGTGCACGATTCAGAATTGATCACGTCGCTCAAGCTCAAGTCAAGGGATTGTTGGAGGGCCGTGACCTGGAGTCGGCCGGTTTGCTCAAGCTTTTGGCGCAAGGAATGCACTCTTAGTGGTGATGACATCTTGCTCGACGAAACAAGGCATTCAACATTGGTGTCAAGGCTAAGGGGCGGGAAGTTGACACTCAGTGATCTGTACTTGGCTTTCCCCACTCTGAGCACTGATGGTGACGACGATATTCTTTACCTCATGTCCGTGGCGGAACTAGGTGATCAGAGTGGATGGGTGGTGGCTGTCGACCTCGGAAACAAGACTGTGAAAGCAGCTGTAGCGTGTTCTTTCAAGGAACATGCCGCTTCCAACCAAGCTTTCCGTCCATGTACATTGTCCCGGTATCTGAACATGACTCCAGGTAATTGTTAACTGCTCGAAATCTCTGAAGGTGCCAAAAATGCTGCTTCCAATCCTTCATCTTATTTTTGCGTTTCGTCTGGTCCCTGTTGACAACCAGCCACCTGGCAATGCCACCATCTTTGTTCGTGCGTTTCCTGCATCTTTGTAGCTCCACTGTGGCATTATTACTTATGAATTTTGCGGTTTCTGTAGGCACTGAAGTCTCGGTATGGCGCGAGAAGGTACGGGCAAGCTCTACCAATATTAGAGTGAAGGAAGTGGTAAGTATTTTGCATAATTCCACATTTATTTCAATGAATTGTTTCCAATTCACTCTCTCCTCTTTATGCGTAGATCCGTGCTATCATGTCGCCAGTACCACATCCATCACCCAGGCAAGTTTCTTAGTCAGGGCAACTCTGTTCTTTTATAAAGCCAGTGTGCTCCAAGCAATGATCCTGTTTAGTTCATTCATTATATATATGTTTTCATAGCTATATATTTGCTAACTAAATTTAACGTGTGATACTGTTTGCCAGGCCACCGCCACGTGTTGAAAGCAAAGCAAGGGTAGGTATTTTGCATAATTCCATATTTATTTCAATGAATTGTTTCCAACTCACTCTCTCCTCTCTGTGTGTAGATCCATGCTCCCATGCGGCTGCCGCCACCACCTCCATTACCCTGGCAAGTTTCTTAGTCAGGGGAACTCTATTCTTTTATAAAGCCTGTGTGCACCAAGCAATGATCCTGTTTAGTTCATTCATATATATTTGCTAACTAAATTTAATGTGATACTGTTTGCCAGGCCACTGCCACCGCCACTTGTTCAAAGGAAACCACGGCTACCAGGACCACCACCTTCATGGCCCAGGCAAGTTTCTCAGTCAGGGGAACTCTCTATTCTTTTATAAAGCTTGTGTGCACCATGCAATGATCCTGTTTAGTTCATTTATTGTATGTTTTCATAGCTATATATTTTTAATATGATACTGTTTGCCAAGCCATTGCCACACGTTGAAAGTAACCCTAAAATCAAGGAGCTTCAAAGGCAAGTTTCTTCTATTTTATGGGATCCCTGTTCTGTTTAGGCATGTCTGCACCAATGATCCCGTTTAGATCCATTCATTGTATTCTGATACTCCAACCTATATTTGCTTATCTGCACCAACCCTATTATTATTAATTTTAGTTTCATTACCTGATATTGGAGGTATTTTGGTTCATATATGACGTACTTGATGTTTTTCAGTACTCAGCTCATGGCTGGGAAAAACAAGCGTGCTAGAAATGAAGCTCACAGTATTGTTCAGAACGACCATGTTTCAGAAGTCGAACCTGTTGAAACCAATCGGGTATGCTGTATCCCATTTTCCCTGTTCCCCGTGTCATTTTCTCATCATCATATGGCAAGTTTTTTTATCTAAAATACGATGTTCAGACACTGCAGCAATGCGTCAACAAGCAGGATCAGCCCCTCAACCCCTGAGTATGAGCAGCAGCCATCACCATCCAACAAGCCCTTCGGCGAGTTTCATCCTCGTAAGCTATATTCAAACTTCAAAGGGATGGCACAGTACTGGGCTACAGATAGAAACAGCTATCTGAGCGCCGACGCTGCCGAATCGAAAGCCGGACAGGGACACGCTTTGTCCTTTTCCGTTTACTATTGTGAGATCAAACTTTAGCTGGCCTTTACTATTGTGATTGCAACTTATGCATACAGCGATACAATTTGCATGTACCTTTTCCGTTTCCGCCCTCTGCCCAGCAGACTTGGTGATCGCATTCAGACCACAATCGATGGTCATCGTAAGATCATGCATTTTGGCCACCGGTGACATCAGCGGGAAGACGGCAACTCGTAGCAATGGGGATGCTCGTCGGCCATCGCGCTGAGCTGCAGTTGTGTGGTTGTTGTCGCTGCAATATTTTTTGCGTAATAAAGCCCAATCATTCGCCAATCTCAGTAAGTGCAGGCTTGTACCCTGTCTTTTTTTTCAGAGCAGTCTGAACCAACGTTTAAATAATGATGTCTGCAATTCCCATAGACGCTGCAGTTTTCAGACTTCCCTGAAGATCGGCATGGAAAGCATTCTGGAGATGTAACAAAACCCATGATGGCTTTCTGAAAAGCAGAGTTAATCAACTCTTTAAAAAAAAACATTCTGGAGAAACATCTCCTTCCTGCTCCAGCACTTTGCACGGTGCCCAGGTGATCCCTGATAAGGAAATTAAACCCCATCCACCTTCTCCCGTTTGCGCCATATAAGCACCAGCACTCCAGCAGTCGGCTTCTTCCATTTGTTTTTTTTTTTTTTTTTTTTTTTTTTTGACGAAATTCTTGCATTCGTTTACCTGACAAGTTTCCGACAACAGAAAATTTTCAGCATTCTGATTCAGCTTGCTAGACAAAGCCGATCCTGCTATATGTGCCACCGCCACTCCCTGCAGTCGTCTTCTTCCCTCCTCTCTCCAACTGTTGGCGTTCACCCCCACCATAATACAATGATACCAACCGCATTCGTGTTGTATCATGGCTAGAAGTATTTGTGTAATTTTGCTCATTTTCTTTGTAAGCCTTTTTGTTTCTTAAAGCTTTGTTGTAAGAACTTTTGGCATTATTTCAATAAAGGCACAGTAGGGGGTCAAACCCCTCCTGTTTTTCTTCAAAAAAAAAAAAAATGATACCAACCGCGTTCGTGGGTATTAATTTGATGCTCTTTCTGCAATCTGCATCCGAGACCCGTGTACTCCAGAAATCGATCAGGGAGGAGGTATGGGCGTCCGCGGCGTCTGGTTCGGTTCGATGTGGTTATGTGGCAGCCTGGCAGGCGTGTACCGTGTGTGCTAAGCGAATATAAGCGCCAGCTGGGCTGATTTTCGAAAGCTAGACAAGTCTAGGTTATGTGGCCCAGTTTAGGCCCAGGGCCAATGTCCTTCCACAGTCCCTTCCAGACTGTTCAGCCTTCACCTCTAAAAAAAAAAAAGTTCAGCCTTCAGCGCCAAGACAAAATGTACACAAGGCTAATATGACCATACACTACAACGGTGAAAATCCTGTCAAAAAAAAAAAAAAAAAAAAAAAAACTACAACGGGAAAGAAGTGATGATGTTAGAAGTATGAGAAAATTGTTTGTGTGACACATGGTGGTAACTAGGGATGGAGAAGACAGAGGTCGAGGCTCACGAGGACAAGGAATCAACAAGTGAAGACGAGAAAGAAAAAGTGTCACGACAAGATATAATCGACACAACTATTTTTTCTTCGCGGCAGTGGCTTTGGCACATTTTTCATTAAGAGATGGTAATCAAAATGGTAATGGTAATCACTAGTCAGATTACCAAGTTATTTTTTTAGAAGATTGCCAAGTTATTTGAAATTTTAAATGGTTTTATTACACAACAATTTTGTGCGACCCAACCTGAAAATAACACCAAAAGTCGACTGAGCCTGAACCACAACTCCCCGATCAAGAATGCACCAAAGCCAGTAATGTGGAGGAGGGGGCGTGTTATCTCTGCCGCCACTTGGGGGCTGGGCGGCCCACCTAAAGGCGCACCGGCGCCTCCCAATCCTCTTCCTCCTTCCTCCAACTATCTTCCTCCTCGCGGCCACGCCCCCGCCCCCCGCCTCCACCCTAGGGGTCGCCGAGACTCCGGCGAGCCCTAGGGCGCCGGCGAGTGTTCGCCTTCTTCCCCCCTTCTCCGCTCTTCTCACGCCGCCACCGCCGCCATCGCCTCAGAGCTCAAGCACCCGCCATGACCGACCTCGCCGCCCCGCCGCCTACCCATACCCAAC
Source organism: Hyparrhenia diplandra (assembly GCA_015847255.1). NCBI lineage: Eukaryota > Viridiplantae > Streptophyta > Magnoliopsida > Poales > Poaceae > Hyparrhenia > Hyparrhenia diplandra. Next base: position 150,753 of record JADLZK010012123.1, read on the forward strand.
CGGATGAGTCCAGCCCGGCCCGCTCGGCAGCGCGCCGCCTTCTCGCTCACCGGCCGGGCCGAACCGTCGACCACCCGCTGTGTGAGCGACCGGCCGCGAGGACAATTGGCCGGATTCTGACTGTGGAAGGAAGTTGAAACTCTAACCCTGTCGGAACCCTAACCGCCGGAGCTCGCCACGGTTGCCACGACCGGAGGTTAGGGTTAGGGCTTCGTCGTCATCGGCTCCGCCTCCGCCTCCGCTGCTCCGTCGTCCCCTGCCGCGCGCGACCTCCTCACCGCGTGCGAGGAGGGGGAGAGGGAGGGGAAAGGCTGTGCGGGCCGTGGGCGGCTCACCCTGTAGGTGGTCGGCACACGAATCGGCGCCGGCGGTCGGCGCCGAAGGTCCCTCGTGGAGGAGCCGCTGAACGAAGCCCCAAATCTCTTGCTTCTCGAATTCCTCCCCTCTGCCCGTTGTTTTTAGCCGGAGCCGGGGCTTGGCCGGCAGCTCCGTGCTACACGAGAGCCGGAGCGGGCCAGAGCTATACGCCAAACGCCCTCCCAGTCCCATCTCCCAACCTGGGGCATGCGCAATACCTCTGCCCGCGAGGCTTCCCTGGGATCGATCGGATCGTACGTACGTGCGTAAGCTGATGCCGCAGTTTCCGGGCTCTCGTAGTCCCGTCCCCCGATATGCATCTCAGTACCAGATGGATGATGATTGTTGCGTGGTCCCTGACTGCCCAAACAAAAAGGTCTACTACTCTACATGCATCACCACACAGAAGAAAAGTTGTATGATGGCATGGCACCGATCGATCATCGACCGATGAGCTACTGCTGCTGCTACTACTACTAGGTATAGTAGTAGGAGGTTAGCTTGGGCACGCACACAGACACACATGCATATGCGGTTGCTGTTGCAGCAGCTTGGATTCAACGAGCTAATCATGCGCCATGCAACACTGCACGGCCGCCCGGGACAGTAACCGCGCCGCGCGTGCGCAAAGGCGCGCCCTTTATTACCACGTAAAGCTCCCTTTTCTCCATCCTAAACCTGCGCGTACGTAGTTATAATCATATCAGAGCCGGCGGCGGCTGCTGCTCATCTGAATCCGATCGATCCGACCCGGCCGGGCCGACCCAATGTACACGCGCGCGCGCGCGTGACGGCGTGAGTGAGAGATGATGGCCAGGCGGCCACGGCGGCGTGGGCCAAAAAGGGATCGAGCGGTGGATCACCTGCCGGGTTGCGGTGTATCAGGATCTGTATCGATCTCAGTTGCGCGGAGGTTGTGGTGCTGGGCTCATCATGGCGCCTGCCTGCCTGCGTCGATCGTCCCTGTGGATGGATCCATGGGAGCCAACTCAGCTCGCCTTCGATCCATCAGCGAGCGAAAAGGGATCTTTTATTAGCACGGGCGCGTCAGCACGCGCGCGTGTGTGTAACGTACGGTTATGTTCCGATCATCCATGATACATGGCCACCTGTTTTATGTTTAGTTCCGATCATCCATGATACATGGCCACCTGTTTTATGTTTAGATATTATTAATCTCTCGGCTATAGTCAGCTCGCTAGCACTAGTAGTAGCCATATATATATATAATAAGTAGTATTAACTACTAACATATGGTTGTTGTCAAAAAACTACTAACATATGGCGTCGCACCATCATATATATGCATGGTCATGTTGTGTACGCTCCTCCCAATTAAAGTAAGCTGTCATCGGAGTAGCAACTACATACTACACTCAAGTGGAACTCATTGAAACAAGGCCTCACAAGGAGTAGACGCAACATGGAGCTGAAAATACGAGGTAATCCCAGACCCACTATAAGTTCGGGCCCTGGGGGTTTGGGCCACGTTGGCGTGAATGGGTCTCCACCCTCTTCCGCACGACCACCTCCTGTGCAATTCTCAACGGGCATAGGGGACCGAGCTTTAGTCAAGCCAGAGGTGCCTGTCACAGGGACACCACCCCCTCCCCATGCTTTTTATCTTGGCCATGTACCCTCTCCAACGCCTGTGTGACATGGCGACTCAGCGAGGATCCTAACCCCCTTCCTCCGGTTGCAGCTAAATGGAGAACCTCTATGTATGCGGATGATGCGGCTATCTTCGTCAACCCCGTAAAAGACGATGTCATTAGTAGTCATCATATAGGCACAATGTTTGTATGACTACCCTACACAAATATGTTTATCACTTAATCATGATGTCATCCAACTAATAACTACCTAAGGAAAGACATCAAGTGCTTCTCCTTGACTTGTCGATCCCGGTTTTGAGAACTAATCACATGCATGGCATCTCTGTACAACCTGGTAATATTGATATTGTGTCTCGATCACGCTTTTTTGAGCCAATTGCACGAAGGATTTCATTTCAAGCATTTAATTTTAGCTCATTAATTCGGTGGATTCAAGTTCACGTTAAGAATTTGTTCAACTCTACGTTAACTAGCTTGTTGGTGTTTAATTTGTGTTATATATGTATATGACTATTAAAACTTCAGTCAAAAAACCAAAAACTAAGATTATTGAGGACTAGGCTAGCAAAATTGATGAGTAAAAATTTTCATAAGGGGGCCTCAAACTTGGTAGGGTATCACCCTGGTTCCAAAAAACACTAAATATAATAGTTTTGAGTCCCTAAACTTGACTTCATGGGTCTTCCAAAAGTCTCCAACTCATGAAATACAATTTTTAGATCCATAAACTTAGCCCCTGGATGTTCTCTCGAGTCCAAACATGTCCCGAACCCCCTATGAACATAGCATGTTGAACGTGTGTTGACATGATGCGGGGACCAATATATTAGATCCATTTATCATTTATCTTCCTTATCTATCTTCCACCAGGCCTACTCTCTTCATCGTTGTTGTCGCCTACCCACCATGTTGGCACCCCCTCCTTTTCTTCGTTCTTGTCGTTCTCTCCTTCCCCTAATGCCCCTACCCGCTAAAAGTGACTCTCATTCATTACTAAATGGATAGATGAGAGGTGAACTTGACATGTGGGCCATTTATGTCGATTCACGCCAACACATAGTTATCATGCTAAATTGGTATCTTAGTACAGGGGGTCAAGGCCCTTTTGGACTAGAATGACTCCTAGAGCCAAGTTTTGAGATATGAAAAATGGCATTTCTTGAGTTAGGGGCTTCAATGACACGTGAAGCCAAGTTTAGGAACTCATAAGTGACACTTTTTACGAGTTGGTAGATCGGAATGCTACTCCATGCCGAGTTCCATTGGTCACTCACCGCACCATTCCATTCATAGTGGTTGGTACATTTGTTGTGTCCACGCAATCCATGACCAACAATTTACATTTGATTGCACAGATCTTGTAGTAGGATGTCATGTTCTTCTTTCAATTCCTTTGATGAATAGTCACACTAATTCCTTCCATGAATTCTCACACCATTAAACTTTTTTTTTTGAAAGAACCGGTTTCCGGCATCAATATATTAAGTGTAAGAAGCATAACGCGGATTACACGCAGCGGTGCGCCCAAATTTTGTCTAAGCAAGGCCGGGTTACGTAAATAAAACCGATTACTCGCTAAAATTTATTACAACATTTGTCGGTAGTAGATCCTTGCAGCCCGCCGGCGCCCACAATGCAGCCATGTCCCCGATTTCGATCATCGTCTTTGAGAGATTGTTTTCCTTTGTTGTTCGAAGACGATCGCATTCCTAAGATTCCAAACATTCCATAGAGTTAAGATGGCTAAGGAATGGGCCTTTTTCCCTCCCTGAACTTGTTGCTTTCTTTGAAACAATCAACGATGTCTGACCGTCCCTCCCATGTTGCCGGCTGAAGGCTGGGGCAGGAGCTCCAAACTGCAATTTCTTTCCAAACAGCGCACGAGAAAGGGCATTCAAAGAAAAGGTGATGTGCCGTCTCAAGGTTTCTTTCACAAAGCGCGCAAAAGTAATCATTTTTCCATTGCCTTGCCTGTAGTCGCGCCGCCGTCCATAGCCTATTTTGGAGGAGCAGCCAAAGGAAGAATTTGCATTTCTGGGGTGCCCAAGCTTTCCAAATTAGTGTCGGGAAGGGTGAAAGGTGCTGGCCGGCAAATTGGATGTTGTACGCTGATTTTGCGGAGTACTGCCCTGAACTTTCAAGAATCCAAACAATTGAATCTTCATCTTGATCATCCAAATCAAGTTGGGTCTGTTCTATGAGTGTCCACAGCCTGAAGAAGTCATCCAGTAAGTCATGGCTGAGTTGGTGGGCAATGTCCTCCATTAAACTTTTGCAGGTTAGGGAAACCTAAGAAATACCAAAGAATCTCCCCCCTGCAAGCCTTTGTACATCCAGTATTGATGCTAATACATCATCTCACAGCTGGCATATGTAATAACAAAGAACTTAAATCTCAAAAGGTACCAAATAAAACAGATCGACGATGACTAGCAAGCTCAGCCCTACCAAAGTAGACTGCCGTGTCCACTCCATCAAAAACGACGTCGTACGTCCCGTAGTCTCGACACAGTACAGCAGCCAAACTCCAAGCATGACTGATCATCACTCATCCCGCGCATGACACACAAGACAAGTTACAGCCAGCACGAGAAGACAAACTAAGAGGAATAATCATTTTTCTACAGTTGTAATTCGATGGATCGGTGGCTAGTCATGCCGAGAGAGACAATGTGTGACCCGGACAGAACACAGAGGCCGGAGAGCGAAAAGACAAACCCTGCCATCACATGATTGTCCCCAAACTCGTTCGTCTCTGACACAGTCCTGCAGATCGAGAGAGAGGGGTGCATGCACACACACCCGAGACGAGCCGACCCGACATGCAGCCCCAGCAGGTCATCTCGCAATCATTCCAAGAGGAGGAGGCAATCTCTGCCACGGTCTTCTCCCAATCATGCAACCATCCGGCATTATTTCATGCGCAGTGCAGTGTCCAAAGTCAGAGACAGTTAAAAAAGAGCCACTTTTGACTCGACAAACATTCTCAAGTACTCCTAGTACGGTGTACTTACCACATTCCTCTACTACGCATTACCATGTCCAGAACTCCAGATGGTTCATGGATCGATCGAGTGCTACTAGACTGACTCACTGACACAGCAGGAGTGAGATACAGAATGGAGTACTCCCTCCGTCTCTAAAAAAAGAACGTCGTCGTGGGATGCGTCTTTATAAGTTTGACTCAATTTATAGAAAATACGCACAACATTTAAATCTTCAAATAAATTTATTAAAAAACTAGAATTAAAAATCTTTCCAATGATGCTAATTACTTAGCATAAATATTTATATATTTTAACAAATAATTGCTGGTATTTATTTCTCAAAAAACATAGTGACAATCTTTTAGCGACGGAGGGAGTACGTCACTACTGAAAGTACCACAGTAATTATCTGACACATGGCGACATCGATCAAAGTAAAGGCAACAATGTCATTATATGCAATTCAGTATGAATTACATACAGCTTATACTACGTACTATCCTGAACTGTTGATCATACTACAAGTTGGTATGATCTAGGGCCTGATTAAAAGGGTATATATAGTTGTCTACACTGATTGTTTCCTCAGAATTTACCGTGAACAAATTAACCGGGGAGAGAAAGATTGAGAGAGAGAAATAAGATCTACATGGGCTGTAGTATCTGTACCATATTTAGGATCGTAATGCCCGACGCCATCGATCCACCACGTACCCGTGTGAACCTGCCGTCACTTGAATCCGCCGGCGCTGCTGTAATCTCTAGCCGCCGCGTCGGGGATCGGATTCCAGTCCCAGATCATCTTGTCAGATATGGCGGCCAGGGACATGGGCAGCGTCCCGAGCGCCATTGGCGGCTGCTGCGACGACGGCGTCGGCAGGGGGAGGAAGCTGTGGCCGTGACCGCCGCCGGCCTGGTGGTTGAAGTACGCCGGCGGGCCGTGCACGTGCCCGACTAGGGTGCTGAGCTCGTCGATGGCCGCGGCGGACCCGGACCCGCCCATGGAGGCGGCGTTCACCAGGCTGAGCAGCGAGTACGTGGACGCGGCGAACGCGTAGTTGGCGTTCCTGCTGGACGACGATGACGACGACACTGCCACGGTTCCCGTTCCAACCTGCTGCTGATCGCCGGTTGCCGCGGCGGCAGAGCTCGCCGTGGACAGCTGGTGGTAGCCGTTGGAGTACGGCTTCGTGGGGAGCTGCTGCCGTGGCGCCGCCGCCTTGGTGTCGCTGTGTGCCGCCGCGGCGTGATTGTTCCTGCAGATGGCCGCCGCGGGCGGCGACGATGCACTCGCCGTGGAGAAGGTGCATCATCTTGGACGGGGTCGTGGGCGGCGTCGGCGTCGATGACGACGACGCCTGCTTGTTATCTTGCTGCTGCGTCGCCGTGGCGCCGCGGGAGGGCGTCATCGAGCGTGCCGAGGCTGGATGATGCCCGTGGCCGTCGTCGATCCCGGTGCGCTTGTACACGCGACAGAGGGATATTTCGGTCTGCAGTAATACAAATTCAAGGGCACGCATGAAGGTCACGATGCCATCATGCTAACAATGCTGAGTGATTAAGCTAGGAACAATAACGAGAGAACAAGTGAGAGCGAGCATGGATGGGCATATAACTAGTTAGTTAGAGGAGCTGCAGTAGCTAGCTAGGAACCACAGCTAGATAGCACCAGAGGCCAGGCTCGAATCGGAAAGCCAGAAAAGGAGATGCTACGAGATGATGGCTTGCCCCCAAAATTTAGTCAAGATCTCAGTGATTACAACGATCTAGCAGGATTGCGTGGAATCTGGAACCCTAGGGGTCAGAAACTCCTCTTGCATGATAGCATCTAGAAGAGAGTATAATCGATCAAATAGGGTGAGTTTCTAGGCATGTGCTGTGAGGTCAAATATATGAACATCGTCATTGCTCATGGGCTCATGGAAGGAACAGCAAAGACATATATGCAGGCAAGAGAAGATAAACAAACCCTAATTTGATTCATAACTTGAGTAGAACGAAGGCGCTTGTGCCATTCATTCAAGGGAAAATCAAGCTAAGAGCAAAATTGGATAGCCAAAAAACTGAAACGACCCCGCAAAAACTAACCCACCCCAAAGTCCCAAAGTCCAAAGTATTGTAAAAACCCAAACCCTACTTGATGACGACTCATCGATTTTGGTGGCGAATTGTTAGCTGGTTTCACGGTGCCAATCGAAGGCCATGGTGCACGGGATATATAGTACCTTGTGGTAGCGGTCGGTGTGGTGGTCTGGCGGCAGGCGGTACTCGTTCATGATCCAGCTGCTGCGGACGCCCTTGGGCGCCTTGCCGGAGTAGAAGACGAGCGTCTTCTTGAGCCCGATGGGGCGGCTGCTGTTGTCGGCCTTGATGGTGCGGTCGGCGCCGGTAGCCTTCCAGTAGCCCGACGCCGTCACCCGGTTGGGCCGGTCTCCGTTGCGGTACTTGCGGTCCCTCGGCACGTAGAAGAACCACTCCTTCTCCCCAATCGCGGCCATTGCTGCACATATCGATCGATCGATCAATCAGCCTTGTTTAATTTGTCTCCCTCAGCTCGATTTCTAGCAACAGCTAGATTAGCTAGCTAATTCTGGTCGGGGAGAGATTGGAAATTTGGAAGAGACAAGGGAGAGAAGATGGAGTAATTGGTGTGGCAATTAAGTGTAAGCTAGCGGGCAGCATCAGACAGGGGAAACGGACCAGGGAGCTCCCATGGGTCGTAGCGGTAGAGGTCGAGGAAGGTGATGAGGTCGACGTTGAAGCGCTTGCCCTCCACCTTCCGACGGAGGTAGAATTCGATGAGCTCCTCCTCCGTTGGGTGGAACCGGAACCCCGGCATGACGAGATCGTCCTCGTGCTCGTCGCCACCACCTCCACCTGCCGCAGCCGCAGCCACAGCCACAGCCGCCGCCGCGGCAGCCGCGGCGCCGCCGTGCCCGTTCTCGTGCCTGCCGCCGCCGCTCATGGCCGACCGTGCGTCCGCGTCGTGCATCTACTGCTGCTGCTGCTGCCCCGGCCTCTGCTGCTGCCTCCGCATATCTTTGTACTACCCGGCCTCTCCTCCCTGGCTCTGCTGGAACAACTCTAGGGCAGGCAAGGCGGCTGTAGCTGCTGCTGGCTAGGTAGTAGCTGCTGCTAGCGTAGGTAGGTAGCTGCGTAGCACGAGCACGATCGAGCGAGCTCAGTGGCGGCTTCCTACCTCTGGGAAAAAAGAAAAAGGAGGCGTCTCGCTGCTGTGCTCGCGGCCGCGGGTGCAAGTGGGGGAGAAAAGGATAAGAGGGTTAGTGTCTGGGGCAATATATATCATCGACCAAAAAACCAGCCGGTCCGGCCTGGCCGGCCGACGAGTGATTACAATACAGCTAGTCTCGATCGGCCCCGGCCGCGGGCCGGCTGGTCGGTCTCTAACCACTCTCGTCGTCTACAACACACACACAGCGCAGCAGGCGCACGCACGGCGATGAGCGAGGCCTGACGCCAGTTGCCACGCCACGCGCGACGGGAGGAAGAGGTGGTGGAAATAATGAGTCGATGGCGCGCGCGGGGGCGGAGGGGACCCGCCGGCCGGAGCGATGGAGCGGTGGAGGGAGGGACAGCGACGGCGGAGCGAGTTTAATAGGGGAAAGGGACAGGCTGTGGGCGGTTGCCGCCGGCACGCATCAATCCACCACCCATTCTTCCACATCGCCCTGCTGGCCGCGTCTTCTATCGCGTACGTCTTTGCGGGGCCGCCGCCTTAATTTGTTTCCAAGATACATTCCTTTTCGATCGACAGCCATTGTTTCGAGATGGCGCTAGATTGTTTCCGATCCGGCCATTGTTTTTCTTCCGTTCATGTCGTGCTACGTCTCTAGCTACACGATAGCTATACGTTTATGCGCACGGTGATCCTTGGTGTAGTCAAGCACCTCGCCTTGTCACGTAACCTAGCGACGGCGGTCAGCGGCGGGTTCCTCAATGGAGCCCCGGCCCACGTCCACCTCCTTCCATCCCCTTCCCCATCGCTCCTCTCCCTGCAACTCTTCCCCTCAGGCGACCTAGCGGTAGGCGAGGCCCCTCCCCTCCGCCTCCCCGGTCGCCCAGCGCGTGGATGCGCGGCGGTGGCCCGATCCAGTGGTCTCGCCCCTCCCTCTCGGCGGCGGCGCCGGCGATCGGGCGGCATGGCGACGGCGCCGGGCTACCCCGACGGCCCCCCCTCCGGGGGGGCTCGCTTGGCGGATCCGCCCTCGGCCCGGACGCACGCTGGCGACGACCGCTCGCGGCGGCGGGTCCCTCGCGTCATGTCGTCCGGGCCCCACGGCATCGAGGAGCGGCGGCCGCCCCGGGGCTCGGCGAGTCGCGTCGTCGCGCTTTGGGCGTGAGCGATCCGCCCGCGCGCCCACCTCCGACGACCCGGGGGGCCCGGCGGGTGCGCGTCTCGCCGACGCGGCGCCGCGGCCGCGGCCGGCCGGCAGCGCCAGCGGTTCGTCCCTGCGTTCGTCGTCCGGGACTCACCGCGTCGGGGAGCCGCCCATCCACGGAGCTCGGGCATGTGCATCGTCGGCTTGGGACATGGGGCAGTCGCGCGCCCCACCTCGACGCCCTCCGGACGGTCCGCCCCATGCGAAGGTGCGCGTCTCCTTCAACGCGGCACACGCCGCTGCGGCGGCCTCCCCTCCCCGTCGCGGCCCGCCTCTTGGGGGCGTGTCGCCGGGCGACGCCCCGGCGGTGGTGGCGACGGCGTCTTTGGGCGCGCGACGGTTTGGGCGGCGTGGCGATTGCGATGCCGTCTCGCACCGTGGTGGTGTGGGCGGGCTGCTCGGGCGGTGCGTCTTCGACGCCCGTGGTGCCGTCGATGACGACCGTCGCTTTCGCCCTCTGGCGTGACTTGGGCGCATGGAGCTCGGCGAAGTCGGCCGGCGTGGTCGGGCGGGACGACGGCGACGACTCTTGCCGCCGCACCCTTCTTGAAGGCGTCGTCTTCGACTCTCATGCTCTTGTCTGCGCTCGTCGCTCCTCCACCTTGGCGCTTTGGTCGCCTCGGTGCTCCTATTTGCGCTTCATGGTTCTCCTCATCGGGTATGTGTAGCTAGTGATTGTTGCGGCCCGTAGTTGTGGTCGTTTCCGGCGGACGCTTTGCGCCGAGGTGCTCTTTGTTCTTTGGCGGATGCTTTGCCGCCGTGTATCTTCAGGTGCGTCGTCTTCACGAGCTGCGTTCCGGCGTCGGGCGTGCGCAGCCGGGTCACGGTCGTCTTCGGGCGGATGCTTTGCCGCCAAGGTATTTCACGAGAGCTGCGTTCCGGTGTGTGCATGCCGCCCGAGGTCGCGGTCGTCTCCCGGTGGATGCTTCGCCGCCGTGGTGTTCTTCGTTGCCCAGGCGGATGCTTTACCGCCGCTTCTCTTGCGAGCCTCGTTTCCGGTGCGCGAGTGCCGAGGTCGTCGCCGTCGTTCCGTGGATGCTTTGCCGCCGAGGTGGTCGCCGTCTGGCCGGCAGATGCTTTGCCGCCGAGCTTGATCTCGACGGATGCTTTGCCGTCGAGCTCTTAGCGGATGCTTTGCCGCTGTTGTAGTCTTCGGCTCCGATCACTGCTACCGACCTGTTGTTGAGCATTCTCGTTGTAATAGGGTCGCTGCGTCGGGGTTGTTAGTTGGAGGGTTCGCCCCACCCTCCCCCCCCCGTTTCTTGCTTTTGTTTGTTTGTGTGTGATTCGGTCCGTAATCTATGGATTACTGCGCGAATCATACGTAATTTTCCACTTTCTTAATGCGATGACGCTAACGCACGCAAAAAAAAAAAAAAAACATTAGTACTACTATTAGCTAGCCGGCCTTTTCCACATGTTTGTGTACGAAATGGTGACCACCCGTAGAAAATTAAAGGCATATATACGACGCACACATCTTTTCGCTACTACTACTACTCGCTGTGCGTGGTTGTTGTCGCTGACTTCAATTTGTAATTTGTATACGTGATGGTGTGCTGCACAGAGTGATGAAGTGAAATCAGATCTGCCGGCCGGTGTTCTCACAAATCTTTCTTGGATTCCAATCCGATCCCCACCTCACGCGCTTGCTTTGCTTGCTTGATTTGGGTAAGCACAGACTTGCATGCATGAAGCCACATGCACAGTGTGCTGCGTGTCCGTGGAACTGGAGGGCGCGCACTTGCGATGCTCTTCTGAGACATTCCTTTCGACGGACACTTTCTGGCGCGCAAAAAGGAGCTACAGGTAAAGCAGATCCAAAAGCATGGGCAGGATTAACCCAGCAACTGTCTCTCCTGCACGTCTGCGACTGCATGCATAGTATTATTCGTTTCAACAGCCGAGATACTGATAGCTCTACCTCGCGTCGTGGACGACATTTATGCATGGACCCTGAACTGAACGAACCATGCGCCCATCGTATAGCTAGGTGGCATTGTAGCATTAAGGATAGGAATACGATGTTGATATGCCAAGCGAATGTGAAGTGGTGAGAGCGAGACCAAATGCTTCCATGTGCAATATTGACTTAGGGAAAGTACATTGCTATTGTCTCATAGGTAGTTTCATGAGTGCCACATAAACACGAGACACGTAACACATGTATAACGGATTATCTATTTAGTTGTCTTGTGTAGTTATTCTAGATACAACAATGAAATGTTTGTGAGTTGTATGACAACAACCACTTGTATTTTTTTCTTCCCGAATACGCAAAAATATTTGTGTATCCTTGATATTAAGAAGAATAGAGTTTTCAAGCGCGCATCTTGCACGCTAGGTGGTCTGCAAGTAACAACTAGACCAACCTAGCAGACTACTCCCCAGTTCGATATTACATTAAAATGAGGCGACCAAAGTGCGAGCACCGCCCCGCGCCCTACGGGTCTTCGAAGAGCTCCCACGCAAGGGCCTCCGCCTGGCTCGACAACAAGGTCCGCGAACGCAATTCGTCAAGTATTCCCTTGGGTGTTGGTGAAACGGGTTGGCCGGCTGCGCAATGCTGAACCGCTTCTCGAGGAGTATCGCGGTCATCGTTGGGAGGAAATACTTGTACAATGGTGTGCTAGTTGTCTCATAATTCTAAATTTTAGCCTAAGAAGGGTTGTTTAGGGAAAGCGATGACATCTTTGTTTCTCTCCTCTCTTTACTCCACATCAGCAAAAATTCGATGTGACAATATGTATGATACAGAGTATGAGACCGTTGACATGTAGAGCAATATACCTGCCCTGGACAGATGATGAACTAGGGAAATGGTACAGCTTGAATTCATAATTGGGACAAGGCTCTACGTGCGTCTCCCGGAACAGTATCAGCAAATAAAGCACTTATATTAACATATACCGGTATATTAATTTACTTTGACCTTTCCAAGAGAAGGATATCGATCAGAAATAATTCAGAACCAGTCATCAAGCCGGGAGCGGGACAGTGTCGTCGCAGAATGGCATATTAGCAAGTTGCAGAGGAACTCGACAAGGCGGCATGTGCATATATTGCACTGGTATGGTGAATAGCCATGGACCAAGGTCATACATAGATTGCTACTACCCTACAAGCCTTTATTCGATCGGCCGGGCCAAAAGAAAAAAGAAAAACAGTAACAGCAACCATGGCTACCATCGTAGCAGCTGCACACACACACACAAGCCGGTCTGGTCCCAAGCTACATATATACTACCAAAGACAGCTTTAGGAGGGATGAGATGGTTAGGCCGTTTTATCCTACCGCCACGTCCCATCTACATATATGCATGTGTCCCTACGGCAAACAACGAACGCTTCGCAAGAAGTTTGTGCCTCGTGACAGACAAGTAAGACCCGCCGTTTGATGTGATTTCAGAAAGGCGCCGGCCGGGGCAGCTTGTATGGCTCAGTATGCATGTCGTCTGCATACTCTTCCTAGCTAGCTACTGTCATTTTCTCTGAACCTCTCTTCTTCTATTTCTTTATATTTGGGGACAAAACAAATGTTCTCAACACAGCTGATGAGTGACCACTAAACTATCTATATGCCAGCTGTAGCTACCGAGAGTTACATGAATGCATGCAACTACTATCCCGAAAGTTTGTGAGATGTTAACGCAGTAAATATGCTACCTTCAACAATATATAGCTCAACACATACAGCTCAAGTAAATTAAGCAGATCAAACCAGCTAGAGCTTGGCACTTAGCTAGAGAGAGAGAGAGAGAGAGAGAGAGAGAGAGAGTCAAGTGAAGCCCGTGACTGCAATACATGCTATCCAGCTACCTCATTGATCAGAACGATGGAGTAGCCCCCATTGCGGCCGGAGCCTTTTATTGTCGAATAGTTCCTCAATATCTCTATCGTTTTCATGGATGGATCTTGGCCGGCTTCGTTGAGACCACACACACAATGTGTTTCAACAGGACCTTTTTACATTGATTGCAAATCAGCGCGATGGGCCGTACGTACACTAACTGGGGCTAACTTGTGTGTTGGAACGAAGCTGAGGCGCGCAGACGATATACAGGTCACAGTCACACCACTCCAGCCTCATATATTTATCTCTCTTCTAGCTTTGCCCGCCCATATAGCTCCATCTCAGCTATCTCCACCACTAGCACACAACATGTACGCGTGAAACGCCATTTTGCAATTGACCTGTTCGGCTATAATACCCTAGTACAGCACCTGCAGCAGCTGTAGAAAACAGGAGGGCAAAGTAGCAACACCTACAGCTGCAGGTGCAGCACTGCATAGTTGTACGGATATGCCAATAATGAACTTACTTGCTGGTTAATTAAATGTAAATATCTTCCTACACATATATATGTATTCAATTGTATACTGGCGGCCGGGTTACCTAACTAGTCACTACAAGAAATCTGAGCTTCTGTGACGATATGCTACAAGGTTCGGTTGTGGCGGTGTCGCAGAGGCCTTATATCATCTTGATGTGTAACACTTTGAAAAAATAATAAATTTCTTCCTTAAAAAAACTTAAAATGATCAGCCACCTTAAGGTAGGGATGTCAATGGGGCCCCTGATATATGGTTAACCATGGATAACTCACGCTATTAGTGGGGGACGGAGAGGAATGAGGGAAGGTCCAATTCTCCCGCACAAGGATTTAAACAAGAGTATGTGTTCATTGTAGTTTATCAAGTGTGAAGTTTTAAGGGGTGAGGATGATAGGGAACAATTCCTTGATAGGGAATATTCCATTGCCATATCTACCTTAAGGACTTCAAACTTCATATGATCGATCATTTTCAACATTCAAAACTTTTATATTATCATGCACAAAATTACAAAGAGAAAAGAGTGGTCCTTTGAGCCAAGCCACACTACAATAGAGATGATACATAAATTTTTTACGACTAGCTAGATCTGAAATTGCGTATTAGTATTTGTCCTACCTCTAGAATTTGTTGGTGGGAAAAACAAGGAAACTTTGACATCGTTCAATGACATTTTTTTTTTCAAAATGCAAATGACTTGATGAAATGTTTCAATGAAACAATGTGACATATATCCACAGGAAAAGATGGAGGTAGCATATTATATAGCTACAAAGCCCTAAGATTAGGCATGATTTAAGCATAGCTCAATTGGTTAGATTCTTTGTAGTGGAATCCACAAGGTTGTCCTCGCCTAATCATGGGTGCTCGCTTTTTCCTAGGTTTATTCCAAGACTCATCGTCACTATTTTTTCAATGTTTCACGAGTGTAGCTAGGTTTTTCATGGTGATTCAAGTCTCGACTTTGAGTAGGTGCTTGCATTAGTTCGATGGATAGTAATGTGCATATGTTTCCGTAAACATGAAACAATTGGTCACCACTATTGGGTGGATCCTAAGAACATATGGTACTACAATCCCACCAAACCGTAAGATATGATCAATTCCACTACATATCTTAAATTCCAAGTACCTGTTCCTATACATGAAAGTTTCACACAATTCTTAAGATTTGTAGGATCTTACATAGGATCTTGTTTGTTCCTACATATATGATGAATGATATATCAATGACCTTATATGATTTAGCTATGACGAAGTATTACTTCAAGTTGTGGTGGATTGGAAATAGTGCCAATATAAGTCCACCTAAACATACAAAAAGACAAATTAAAGATATATTTTGTGCAATCCCAAGAAATCATTTTATATGGTTCAATACTATTAGAAAAAAAAAAAAATGATTCTATCTAGAATCCTGATCCTAACTAGCTATTAGAAAAAAAAAGATCCTACCTAGAATCTTGATTCTAAGAACCTATTTTTAGGTCCATTGTCATACCCACACCATCATTCACAATAATCGATCGGTTGCACTATCCATTGGAAGAGTTGCAATATCATACTTATATTCATGAGACATATATATGGTGGCTTGGTAGAAGCTGAAATTAATTTCTCATGTGTTAGTGTGCAAGTAAAACCCATATATATGATACAAGTGTATATCTAAGCATATAACAAAAAAGCTATTATAAAAGCCAAAACATCTTATAATTTAGAATGGAGGAAGTACTTAATAAATATCCTATATTAACTCTTCAGCAATTGATTCATTTTCTCTGCACGGACAAACTATGTACTTGACTGCTTGTATAAAACAAGCAAAATTGGAGGCCAAAAAAATATCTTGCTGCTGGTACAGTAGCGGCCGATGAAAAAAGTCAAGGGGTTATATATATGCAATGGTGACGAGCACCGACCTACTCTTGTGAGCTTAATCGATTTACATACATAAGGAGCTCTTGAGCATCTAAAACACTGTGGCAAAACCAGTAATTCCATTTAATTTCCACGAGTACTATAACACTGCGAATAAAACAACCTACTGTATATAGTTAGCTAGCGCTATAGCTAGCTTTATTTGTGTCAAAAAGATGAGTCCAAGAAGAGAGACGTACGTGGCAGGCAAAAGACATTTGCGTAATGACAAATTACGTACTGCAGGGACGAAGCAATTAAAGAAGCCCCCGAAACAATCAACTTGCGCGTCACTGTCAGAAAACCGGCCGTGAGCCCTACCTGTGACTCAGAGAGATTCCATCATCCATAGAGAGCTCGGCATGCAGCGTCGACGACGAGACTGTACGGCCGGTAACACTCAGTGTCTTTGCACATATAGCTAGGCGAATCTACAGTATCTTATCGGGTCCGCCGGCCATGACGGTTTTTGTTAATCCTCTCTAGACTAAAATTTTAATTATAGTTCATGACCCTAAGAAAACATTACATTGCACTACCTTTCCCTAATGATGACTCCGATAACTCTATTTTCTAGATTAGCCGTTAGGGCACAAATATATGCACACACTTGCACAAATATATTTAGATCGCTATTTCTTTCATTAGTATGTAAGTGATCAGCATTATAGCGAAGCCCTCGAGTCAGCCTAGGGTGGGTTGGGGGGTCGGCTCTTCTTGTGCCGTCAATGTTGTACTTCTTTCCTTAAAAAAACATATTGTATATGGGGCCTTGACTGTATTGTTGCCACGTTCTATGTAGCTCCTCGTGAAAGAAGAAACAACAAAGGTGGCTAGCTAGCTAGAGGGACAAATTCATCTGATATGTGATGGTTAAAAATAGCATCTGATGCTGTCGATCGACAGTGGTTATTCTTCCGATCGAGAGCATATATATCGTCTCCATCTGCTGCTGTAGAGAAAACCTCGGCCAGAACAGAATGTACGGCGGAGCGATCCAACAGTGGTGTGTTTGTATGGTCATGCATGTGATCGATTCAGCTCGTTTTATTCGTAGAATACTAACATCGGACGACGCAGGCTGTCACAATTGTAACATGTAGTACAGCTTCTAGATCTTTCATCGCACATCCCTGCCGTACTCGGTTCCATGGATGCATGCACTCTGTGTAGTATATACGTGGATTCCTCCAACCAATTAAAAGGACCACCTGCGTGCGGGTGTGGTGTGGGTGCATTGGCGTGTCCGGCCGGTACGTACACGTACGTGTAATCGCGTATGTATACTGTATACATACTACAGGCTACAGCAGATCGAGTCCATTATTTGCGTGGAAGGCCGGGGGATGAAAGGCGCCTGACAGGTCAATGCATGCAGTGCGTGTGGCTCCAAAACTATGCGCCCATGCAGCTCGAGCCCGGACGCATCTCCTTCACTATTCATCGGATCGGATGATGCAGCTCTTGGTGTATATATTTTTAAAATCATGTGACCCGCATGCAAGCAAACGTACGCGCGTGTGATTCTTGACACTACAGTACCATCCGTCCACAAATAACTTATCTTTTTAACTTGGAGACATCATATTTGATCGCCGTTTTATTCAAATTGTTTATATAATTTATAAAATAAATAAATTATTATTAAGTATATCTAATGATAAAAAAAAAGTCATATCAAAATAGATGATGTTTATATAAAATTTTTTTTGAATAAGACGAGCGATTCAAACATAATATCTTAAAGTCGACATGATTTGTGAACGGAGGGTGTATGTTCGATGGGTGAACTAAATCGACAAGAAGTTATCGATATATCCTACAATAATATATATGTCGTCGTCTTGATTGACTGCAACTTATCTCAACGCCAGAAAGTTCGACAGATCGACGAACGATGTGGAAAAAAATTGTAAGTAAATGCGCATGAAAACTACGGCGAAGACGACGCGGCTGATGTGTCTGGTGGTCCAAAGAAGAAGAATCTTAATCGGTTGGCGAACACATGTACAATTCTTCAGACGGCAACGGGATATATCGAGCAGAGAAAAGCACTGACGCGTACGTGATTTGAGAAGGAATAATGGATTCATTCATACTTTCCTCGTGTCGTGTGATTGGAAGACTAGCTCAACTGACAGAGTTCATATGTGCTGCTGCACTGCAGATACAACTAGCTAGCTCATCATGGTCGTCTCAGTGCAGCTTGTAGCCGCCACCGCCAGGCGCGCTGACCTGAAGTACATGACGTATTGGTGTGTGTGAATGCAGACGCAAACACCACTCATGCAACAGCTTCGATCTGTCGAGAAAAATGGGAAGAGGAAGAGAGATTCAGAGGACATTCAGACTACGGATTATGTACGTACGTACGTATTGAGCTGTCTAAAGGAGAAACGAGCATTAAAGCCTAGCGGTGAGATACCTCACGTACGGCCGCCATAACTACCAGAGCTACTACTCTCGTTCAGATGCCCACGATAGGAGTAATGTTCTCCTGTGTCCAGTCCTGCTGTCATGGTCGAGGTTCTCGTGCTTGTCTAGATCTGTTGACTGCTGACCTCTCCCCTTGACTTTTCTACGGTGGACCTGCCTGCTGACTGACTGGCCTTCGTGACTTGCATGTTGACCTGTTGACCCCGGGTCTCTGATGTGCTGGTGCACTGTGGACCTGTGCTGGCTGATGCTGCAAGTGTGTTCTGTTCTCTCCTCTGCCGCCGGAAACGGAACAGGCGCAGCAATGGCTGTACTATCCTTGGGCCTTGGCGAGAGTAGTCTGCCCATGGGCCAAAGGATGTATCTTCCGCTGCTCCGTTCGACTCGGGCCGTGCGTTGTGTGCTGGGCCAAAATATGGGCAATGTAGTAGTAAAATGCAAATTGGGAGATAAAGTGCTGTGGTAACCGCGAAGTCCACGCATAGCTGAGGAAATACGCAAAGGAGATCGACATGAGTGCAGTTTGTCCATCCTTTCTCCACTCATTTCAACTCTCAAACACGAATCATCCACCGCCATCCGGTTCGTTAATATTAACGGAGAATTTTATACCCAAATGTAGCAACAATAATGCTCATCCAACGCTCTACACATATCACTTCTGTTTACGCAACACTAACATGACATGGTTGAACACTGAATTTTCTAGTCCCAAATGCCCTCCCTCTTGCATTTTACTGATGCATTTCATGAATGAATTTTCTAGTCCCATACGCAAAGAACTTAGTGCGATATATAGATGAGGATGAAAACCAACACGCGCGTACTCTTGCATTTCATCAACTGCAGATGGGCATCATGGATGGCTATCCAAGAAAGCCAAACGCCCAACACCACCACCAGTCTCTGATGGACGCCTCCACCGGCGCAACCAGCGGCACCACTCACGCACCGTCGACGCCTCACCATGTCACCGCCAGGAAGAGGCACCACCATTCCGGACGCACCAAGACCATCCTCCTCTTCGTCGTCACCAACTCCATCTCCATCCTCCTGTCCGTCTCCTTCTCGCAATTCACCGGCGGCCTTGGGAGCGGCGGCGGCGACTCCCCGCTCGACTTCGCGCTCAGCATCCTCTCCTCCTCCCAGAACCTCGCCGTCGACCTCCACAACCGCATCGAGGCCACTGACGGGCTCATCAAAAGGATCATCTCCAACTCGGGCAAGATGCAGCGGGACGCGCCGCCGCCCAAGCTGACACCAGACGAGGAGCTCACGGTCGCGCTCGGCCCGCACACGCTCCCGTTCGGCTACACCCCGAACCTCGACTCCGACAAGCTGTACCCGGCGGTCGGCGCCGCGTGCCACCGCCACCGCGACGAGCTCAAAAGTACATGCGGTATAACGTGACGGGCGACTGCCCGCCCGACGCGGCGTTCGCGGAGCGGCTGATGCTCAAGGGGTGCGAGCCGCTGCCGAGGCGCCGGTGCCACGCGCGCGGTCCCGCCGGGTTCCCGGACCCGACGCCGTTCCCGGAGAGCCTGTGGGTGATCCCACCGGACAAGTCCGTCTCATCGTGGGCGCCCTACACGTGCAAGAACTACTCGTGCCTCGTGGACCGCGCCCGCCGCCACCCGGCCGGGCGCCACGACCTCGACTGCAAGGCGTGCTTTGACCTCGCCGGCAAGGAGCAGCGGCGGTGGTGGGGCAGGGCGGGGACCTCGACTACGACATCGACACCGTGCTGGCGTCCAAGCCGCGGGGCACGATCCGGATCGGCCTCGACATCGGCGGCGGCACGGGCACGTTCGCGGCGCGCATGGCGGAGCGCGGGGTCACCGTGGTCACCACGACGCTGGACCTCGGCGCGCCGTTCGGCGCGTTCGTGGCGTCCCGCGGGCTCGTCCCGCTCCACCTCGGCGCCGTCGCCGGTCGGCTCCCGTTCTTCGACGGCACCCTGGACATCGTGCACTCGATGAACGTGCTCGGCAACTGGGTCCCCGGCGCGGTGCTGGAGGCCGAGCTGTACGACATCTACCGCGTGCTCCGGCCGGGCGGGATATTCTGGCTGGACCACTTCTTCTGCACCGGAAAGGAGCTGACCGAGGTGTACGTGCCCATCATCGAGGGTGTGGGGTTCCGGAAGCTCCGGTGGAACACCGGCAAGAAGCTGGACAAGGGGCCCAACGCCGACGAGTGGTACATCTCGGCTCTGCTGGAGAGGCCCATGATGTGAGAGTGCAAAGAGCTCCGGAACCTGATGATGATAGTGTTAACAGAAGGAATAATAACGGTAGATGTGATTTGATGTGTAATTTTTCTCTTGAAGAACCAAACCCATCGTTTTAACTGCTGTTTAGTAGTAATTTCTCTGTTGTCAGGCATCCTCTCTTTTTCAATGCAAGTTTGGAATCTTGGAAGATTCAGAACCGCATCGGTGGCCTTTGACTCTGCACTGACACTCTTCTTCATTGTGTATGGTGTACCGTGTATGCACTGACACTCTACAGGATGCTGGTTGTTTTCCATAATCTGTTGATGTTCTACACGTCCAAGCTCGGCAAAGGGTCCGTCAAACAGTGGACGCCACGACAGTGTCAGTGAACATGATCCGCAGAAAACGCGAAATGAAACAACATTTGTATGATCGAAAGCACAGTTTTTGGAGCAGAACTCAGATTGCTGATGCTATGGGATATGGCAGAACCAAACCAACCTTTTATTTTTTTTTTAAAAAAAAGAACCAAATCAACCTTTTTAGTGATGCAAGTAGGGTGTCCAAAAGGGAAAATGCAACGCATATGCCTCATACACTGATTGGACCTGTCTACTCTACTTCCCCAAAACTACTAAACTTTAGTCACTTTTTGACACCGCCACTAAAGTTTACAACCATTTAAGTTTAGAGGCATCCGGTGGCTAGAATAACTTTCCTCTTAATGAAACACGGGTGAATAGCATGATCAAGAAAAAAATGACTAAAATACTAAACACCCCACTAAAATTTACGCTTTGGATGTTTAGGTCGGGTCAGGAGGAAGAAGGGCAATCAAGGGAGGGAGGTGATCGAGGGCTTCCCCATCGCAGGCCACATCTCTTGTATGCCTCACGCATAAAGGCACGATCCATATAGGATTGATGTTTTGTGCCGCCAAGAGTCCCAATACAGGCTACAAATGTCGCGGTTGCATCGCCCGCCCTAATGTTCATCACTCCACTTATCGTCTTTGGTTGTTTGACCGCCATCTCGCTCTTACAATTTATTTGTTGTGCCGTCGTCACAACCATGATCGCGACCGTCATCGACCCCCATGCGGTGTTTGTCTCTTCCTAGCGGCGCCCGCTGCGTTGCGACGAAGCCCAGCGTCGCATCGTCCACCCCGGGAACCTTCGTCCTCACCCCGACGGAGCCACGTCGACCTCGCCGAGCCACGTCGACCTCGGCCCGAGCCCCGTCGACCTCAGCGAGCCCGTTGTTCCTCACCACTACGCCCGACGGCACAAACCACCATCCGTGAGCCTCCACGTGGTCCAAAGCCTAGTGAAATCGACATGTCTCTTTGGCGGATTGACGAGGTTATTTCATAGTTGTTTTTGGTAAAATAGGGTTTGGATTTGTTTGCGCGAAGAAGGAGATGCGACTTCCTGGCTGAATAGAAAGTGGCGCCCACGTATTGGAGTTTCGCGCTAGTTGCGGTAGATAACGCGGGAACGGGAGTGGTCCCAAGCCATGGAGCTGTTGTGTGCCGCTCTACGACCGTATCGCGCTCTCGGATCACTTCCTCCGCTTTTCGTCAGACGGAGCCGTCGCCTCCTCTGCAGGAGCCCCTGACAACCTGTAGAGGGCCGCAATCGCCTGAGATGTACAATTTGGTGTTGAGATGAATTTGAGGCGGGACGCAAACACAAAACCCCCGAAAGCGGCTAAACTACCATTTCCAAGCTTTCTGCTTCGAGGTGGGTGGCCTTGGGCCCTAGGGTTTCTCATTTCTACTCCTATCACCGGACCAATTTAGCACCATATCAAATGAAGGGATTCATGGATTCAATATTTCTCCCTTTAGATTGATTGGACGAGTCTCCTC
The DNA here is from genome assembly GCA_015847255.1 of Hyparrhenia diplandra. Taxonomy (NCBI): domain Eukaryota; kingdom Viridiplantae; phylum Streptophyta; class Magnoliopsida; order Poales; family Poaceae; genus Hyparrhenia; species Hyparrhenia diplandra. The sequence goes on from JADLZK010012123.1 coordinate 172,889, forward strand.
TAGCTTAAGTTAGAAGAACCAGTTTTTGGGTCGATTACGGTCTTACAGGATGAGCCTAAAAAAATGTCACTTTGTTGTTGGAATTATGCAAATTTGAATTTACGTGTTTAGACCCTAACTCTTGTATGAGACTATGAATCGACAATGTAGTTGCAGGTTCACAATGTAGTTGCAGGTTCACAGTGTCGCTATTTGAAAGTTTAGCAATGTTATTATAGATTGAAAATTGTGTCACTAAAACGACTTATAATATGGAATAACGGGAGTACTAAACTCTCTTACAATTGAGCTGTTTCCATGTATGATACTTGACGTTTTATACTCTTTTACAAAGATTAATACACAATAATAAGGACCAAAATACCCCTAAAAATAGAGATATTGAAAAAAACCAAGAAAAAGATGTATTGAGAAGTGAGAGTGACAACCATTTTGGGACAAAATTTGAGCGCTACAAGATCAAGTATTTTAGAAAGAGGAAAATATATCTAGATGCAATGATGCATTATAAAAAAAGTCTTGTTTGGAATCGGAAGAGTAGGTTTGCAGTACTCTACAACAATAATACGAATTTGGCGGTTAAAAAACGAACGTGAAAAAACAAAAAACCGACCACCTATTGAAACCAGACACCTGAGGAAACCCTCCTAGTCCACAGTGCACCGGGTCTACCGTCCGTAGACGGACACAGCAGGACGAGGACGGCGGCAGCGGTTTGGCTCTGCGCCGAGCACCCACACAGGCCTCAAATAAACCGGGCCCAAATCCTCCCCGAAACGCCCACGAAATTCTCCTCTCCGCGAGCAAAACAAATATAAACCCATTCCTTCCCCTTCCTTCCTCCAACTCCTTCCTCTTCGTCTCCACCCTCCGCTCCCTCCCTCCCTCTACCACCAGCACCGCGGGGGACCGCTTGCTCGTCTCGCCGCAGGCCGTCCCGGAACCCTAGCGGCTGCCATTGCCCGCGCGCCGCGTGCCTGATGGACGGCGGGGGCTCCGGGCCGGCGCCCAACGCCGCGCGCACCGCGGAAGAGGTCTTCCGCGACTACAAAGCCCGCCGCGCCGGCATGATCAAGGCGCTCACCACCGGTATGGCTCCGCCGATTGGGTGTCCTGGTTCTGACCCCGGCTGCGTGGATTCGTGCGATTGATGCGGGTTTTTTTTTTCTCTTGTGCTGCGCAGATGTGGAGAGGTTCTTCAAGCTCTGTGACCCCGGTGAGTGCGCTCGATCTCTTCGGTTCCTCGCCCGGGGCTGGGGATTGGGAGCCGACGAGGCTCCCGTGGCTTTGCTGCTTGGGTTTCGTTGCTTTGGTGGGAGATTGGGAGCTAAATTTGGAGAAAATTTCCTCCTTCTCTGTGTCCTCTACCCTCACTCGCTCTACACGCTTCGGATTCGAATTATTGGTGGCCTTGTAGCTTTCGCTAATGCTGTGCTTGTGCTGGATTGTAGCTGTTCGATTTTGGTGAGAGATTGGGGCCCAAGATGACAGTTTTGTGGAGTGAAAATACTTTTTTTTTTTTTTTTTTTTTGTGCGTGTGTGTCTGTATCTGCGAGTGTTGGTTGGAACTGTGGAACTAGTGGCTGCCATTTCTTTTTTGTTGTTAGGTTGTTAGCACTATGGGTGTTGCCATCAGTCATGTATTAATAGCTTGATTGCAGAAAATTGCTAGAGATTTTTGCTAATTGGTGCCATGGGATTATAGACTAACTGTCTACTGTGTGCTTGGTTTCTATATGACTGTTTTGTCTGTTTTTCCTTATGCTACTACGTACTAGTTGTTGGCGCTGTCAATATACTGGAGTCAGTGACATAATGTTGATAGGTATACTGATTCATCAAATCTTTTTATTTAGTGCATTGATGGCACTGTGCGACTGGCTGAATGCGTGGTTGCTTTAGCTGCTTGCCCTATTCATGTAATTATTATTATAGTGGAGTTTGGTTGCTTCTCATTATTATTAAATATTATGGCCCGGTACGCAGTGTTTTCTGCTTCAGCCACGCAGTGTTTTCTTTGCAGCAGTGCCGAGTTGGTGTACAAGTACTTCTAGGTTTTTATGGCTACTCGATGATGCTATGCCATTATGGCTACTAATTTCCATTGGTTTTGAACAGAAAAGGAGAACTTGTGCCTTTATGGCTATCCCAATGAGACGTGGGAGGTGACCTTGCCAGCTGAGGAAGTGCCCCCAGAGATCCCTGAACCAGCATTAGGAATCAACTTTGCTAGGGATGGCATGAACGAGAAGGACTGGCTGGCGCTAGTTGCAGTCCACAGTGATTCCTGGTTGCTGTCTGTTGCATTCTACTTTGGTGCACGGTTTGGATTTGACAGAGAAGCTAGGTAATTCTTCTGCTATGATTGAACTATGCAGTTTTCATAATCAGTCATTGTTGTTTGTTCCTAACAATGCTGGCATGTTTTAATCTGAATTTTTGCATAACAGAAAGTATATATGCATCTTAGTTTACATATTTCTTAAGTCAGAGCATCTTTTATAGTTCATTTCATATGGAAATGGAAATGACTTCCATCTAAGTTTTGGAGCAAATTGATTTACACATGATTTGTTCAATTCCTTAATGCTTTTACACAGAAGTAACTACATTCTGAATTCTGAACAATTGAACAATATTTTGGATGTTGGGATTGTAAAACATATATGTACTGCATATCAGTATATGTTTTAATGCTGACTGTGTAAAGAAAATGGGATTGCATTTGTGTACTTGGCAAGTCAAGCTAGGTGGAACACTAGAGTCACCATATCGCATATGTGACATATCCTTGTAGTAACTACCGTGGTATTTTTGGTTGGTTTCTCCTTCCTTTGGTTCTGTTATATGCTCGTTTTTCAATTCTCTTCTCAGTTAGAAATTCAGATTCCTCTACTATATTATGTGTAGGTCTGATACCTTAGAAATACCATTTTCCTTTTTAAAAGGAATGCAATTTAACATTTTTAATCATGCATTATGGGTTTCGTGTGGAATCATTTTATCTACTTTCTATGGGTGCAAAGCAAATAGGACATGCAAATTATATTTTAGCATAATTGTGCCACCACCTTTACCATGATAATCACTGCCTAATAAATGTTGTAATGTACATTGCATTCCTTCTGTACCGTTAAACTTACATCCAGTTCTGTCTTTCATGTATAAGGCAAAACCATTGGTGTTAGAACAGTAAATATGCATTAGTGAAAGCACCCATATGGCCATATAGCATAATTATGTTTGACCCCGCTTTCTAATGCCAACATCATATATTTACAGCATCACATTTTGCCATAGAAAATTGCCAACCTGTATTTACTGGCTATCAAGTGTCAAATCAAATGGAGGAAAAAGCTACAAGTGAATGGAAATGGAAATGCCACATGCCTACAGGGATAAATGATGTTAATATTGATTCACATGCTATTAATATTAGGTACATGTTTAGTTAACTACACTGAAATCAACACTACATAAAGTTCCACGGTTACCACATCGTCTGTATCCTTGCCGTACTAAACTGGACCTCTCACTCTTCGACCCTGCATTGTCGATATTTGGTACTTACTATACATGGTAATTGGTAAACCAACTATAGGCACACACCTCCACATTGCTGTTTGAAAGATGGATTTAATTTGAGAAATGAAGTTGTTAGCACTTTTCGAATAAATATACTACTCTCAGGTTGCTTATTTGGTAACAAACAATAAGTGGTAATCAGAGCGCAACATGATGTGCATCCAGAGATACAAATTTGAATTTGAAACTGTAAACTGGATGTAGAGGTAAACCATATAGTGCACCATGTTACAGAATTAGTGTAGTTGATTGAAGCAAATTTCATTTTTAAAACCACTGAAAATTGACGCATAGCAGCTCCCTGGTAGAATGATCAGTTCGTAGTGTACTGTTAAGAATTAGGTATTGGGTGACTGAATTGTGTGACCTGTTGTTTCCCTTTTAGTAATAAACATTATCATTCATAACACTTCATTTTGTTCTTCACCATTGATTATAAAGGGATTACTCCAACTATTTAACCACTTATTGAATCCAGGTGTGAGTGTACCATTAGCAGATAGCAACATTAGTTTTAAATAATGATCTATCGCACTGGATAATGGAAGAACAATAAGATACAAAAGAGAATTTTCTTAATTGGCTGTCAGAAATCCACATAGGCTTGCAGTACATGGATTTATTCATGAAAATTGCTAGCGTACATGATTGATATCTACCTATGAGATTATCTCCCCTCCTTAGCGTAGTATTGTGTAAAAAGAATCGTTTTCTTCACTGCTGTTGGTGAATATGTGGATCTTTAAAAAAAAAAAAAAACTTTCCATGCCTCTTATACCTAGGCAGGTTTAGCTCTGTTGAACTTTGGCATGTTTAAACTTTAAAAGGTGTTTTTATTTTGCATTTCTATGTTAAGTCACTAGGGGTTGTGCTTGTCTATGCCAGCCAAAGCTGCATTTCTGATGATACTTCGTTGTTGTATTGCAGGAGGCGACTCTTTAGCATGATAAACAACATGCCCACAATATTTGAGGTAGTGACAGGAGCGGTCAAGAAGCAGACGAAGGAAAAGACACCTAACAGTAGCAGCAAGAGCAACAAGCCTAGTTCAAAAGTGGTAAATGTCTGCCACTTTCTGTTGCCATCCAACCTGAATTCTTGCTGATAACACTGACATTGTGTCTGCAGCAGTCAAGAGCAGAGTCTCGCTCAAAGGCTAAGGTTCCCAAAGACGAAGAAGAGAGTGGTGATGACGATGGTGATGAGGCGGCGGAAGAGCACGACAACACCCTGTGTGGAACCTGTGGAACCAACGATGGCAAAGACCAATTCTGGATCTGCTGTGATAACTGCGAGAAGTGGTACCATGGGAAGTGCGTCAAGATCACGCCCGCCCGAGCTGAGCATATCAAGCAGTACAAGTGCCCAGACTGCACCAACAAGAGGGCCAGGGCGTGAGCCACGAGCTGACGAGCATCAACAACCTTGCTAGGAGGAAGAGAAAACCACCTCCTGGCGTCAAGATCCTTAGATATGGCGTAACTCCCTAGTCTGTAAGCCTGCATTTTCATTCATGGTTATTTATATCTGTTGATTAGCTGTTCGACCTAGCGGTGTCTAAGACAGTGGGTATGTCTCCTGAGTGTTGACATGGGCCCTCTCTCTAGTCTGTAAACGTTGTCACTGAAGGTACCTCTCAGCTGACCAAGTGACCATTTCTTCATTGTTTGTGTCGTGCAATGAGTAGTGACAGTATTGTTCCCAGTTCCTAGCATCTGAATGCTGAAATGCTTACCTTACCGTGTAAGGATCTCTACTATAATGGGCGAATACCATTTCTATGGGTCGAATATGATTATCCGAACGCTGCTTTTTCTCTGTATATATTATGCTTTGGCTTGCATGAGTTGAGTATTTGTTGTCTGGAGTGGCCTCTGCGCAATTGCGTGATGGCTTGATGATGCTGTGCGTTTGGTGAAGACGAATTCGAGTAACGCCTACGCGCCCTGCGTCCACGGACTGCGCGGTTGGTTGGCTGTTGCCTTGTTGCCGCGCGCCACGGCGTGGATCCTTTCCAGCCGTCCGGGGCAGCCAGCGCCAGCGCCAGCGCCAGCACGCGCCTGCGCTTGGGTGTTACGCGCCGCCGTGCACACAGGGCGACGTCACGGCCTCTCGGCAGGGTCGGCAAGTTGAAGTGAACTCGTGGCGTGCTGGCGCACCCCGCGTGGGCGCGTGGCCGTGGACCGTCGGTGCGCTGGTGCTGCGCATGCTGCGCCGCCGTGGCGTCAGCTCGTGTTGGGCTTGCCCGTGTCCGTGTGTGCGCCGTCGGAGCAACGCGCAAGATGTTCGTGGTCGCCGTCTCGCCGATCGCCATTGAGCGCTTCTTCTGCGCAACGCGCACGGCCGTCCGGTGTCCGCGTTCCGGTTCATTGGTCTCGCCACAAAAACTCCACCGTCCGAGCGCATTCGGCGGCTGACACTGGTAGCACTGGACAGCAAAAATCACCAGCAGGCGCCAGCGAGCTCCAGGCGTCCAGGCTTCGGGCCGCCCCGCACGCGATTCTTTCCAGACCGAAAAGCCCACGAAATTTGCCAATATCTGTCCCGCGGGCCGTGGCCCCCTCGTCCGTGCGGCTCCGGGCCGAGCCCAACAAAATCGTTGCAATATCAGATCAACTCCGCCATGGACCTCCGGTGACGCTCCGCCGCCCACCGCCGCCCGCCCGGAAATGGCTCGAGTGCTCCTGCTGCTGCGAATTGCACGCTACCCTCCTCTCCCGACCTCACCCGCGCTCCTCCAGCCGCGTCTCCTGCCGCAGCCCTGCCGCAGCCGCTGCTCCGCCGCCACGCGCCCTCCCAGTCCCAGTCCCAGCTCCGCTTCCTCTGCTCCCTCTCCCCTCGTCCGTGTCCACCAGCGCAGATGCTCCCAGCGACGGGGAGGCGAGGGGGGATGGCGCGCAGAGCGGCGGCGGGGGGCAGCCACGTCGACTACTTGGGGATGAGCGACGAGGAGCTGATGGAGCAGTGCGACATGGGCACGTTCAAGGCGTCCGGCCCCGGCGGCCAGCACCGCAACAAGCGCGAGTCCGCCGTCCGGCTGAAACACCTCCCCACCGGCATCATCGCTCAGGTCGGAAACGTTGCTGATTAGATTTCCATTCTCAGTTACCTCGGTCGCTCCATACAATGATTCATGTGTTCCTTCAATTTGAATGCTTGCAATTACAAATCAGTTGAACTTGGCACAAACTGAATGCTTAATCTTTTTGGCCCGGTTTGTTGTACGTGCTGCCTAGGTGCATCCATCTCACACTTCCTTTTTGTTATTATAGTAGTAGAAGATCATTAGAACTAGCTCATTCCTTCATTATGCTAATATATTTCATTTACTTCTCCTATATTTAGGTGCCTGATTTTTTGTTGTTGTTCGGGCAACATTTAGTTTGTCATTATTTGGCTATAGAAAAAAAAAATGCATTGTCTCTTGTAACTTCCTCTTTTCATTGAGATTGTAGTTGGTTGTATAAGATTGTTGCTTGAAAATTTAGGCACCTGAACCCTTATTTTATTTGTACTTCCACACAGGCTGTGGAGGATCGGTCACAGCATAAGAATAGAGCATCTGCTCTATCTCGGCTTCGAACCCTGATTGCTCTTAAAGGTAAAAAGTCTAATGTTCTCCAAGTTATCCAACTTATGCTTTGTTTCAGAAAAGGAACTATAGATCAGTTCAACTAATTCAAGAACCATCTAAGATTACTCCTCCAAATATATCACCATGAGTCGCATAAAAATCATATAGCCCAGCTTCATTAGAGTTCAAGTGCTGATAATAAGTGGTATTTTAAGACACTTCGCTTCCATTTTAAGTTCTCATGCCGCATGATGGATTTAAGTTTCATGATCATTAATGAAGTGGTTCTATCAGTTAGGAGGCCGATAAACCTGGAGGACTACACTCCACCTGTTGAGCTTCTTCAGATATTGCCCCTGAAGTCCACCGTTCGAGGAAAAGACGTTGGCCCCCAGATTGGTCCGAATAACTCAAAATTTTCTCCAGTACGCTCCTGTTTAAGTCAACGCCTAATGCATTATGCATGTGTTTTGCTGTCCTTGGTTCTTGCTATTTAAATATTTAAACACCTTCCTTTTTACTTTGTTTACCACTGGGCCAGGGAATGCAAGCTTTATTAGATCTGCTGTTTGCTGTTGAAGGTTCTGTATCAGATGCAGCAAAGATTTTAGGGTAATACATCACTTCCATATTCTGCTGCCGCACACAGATGCTAGATGGCAGCATGTATATTCACTATAGTTTTACATTCAAGACACCTGATAGTTATCTCAGTAAACTATGACTGTAATGCAGCCTAAGCACTGGTGCTTTGTCAAGACTGATTCTGTCAGATGATTCTCTCCGAACGGCCGCGAATGAACTGCGAGCTTCGAAGGTAACCAAGCAAATATGTGGCCGCAAATGCCTATTCATTGACTAGAGGACAGCACATTCCAAACTTTAGGCTCTAAAATCTGAGTCCCAGGAAAAGCAATCATATTAACCTAGGGTACTAAGCTAAGATGTTACTATGAGGTCCTTGCCTAAACAGACCACAGGTGATAGCGAGGTGCCCAGGTCCATTACTTTGTATTATACCATACAGTACTTTAACAAAGAAAGGTTAAGCACATTAGATGACTAGTAATTCCACATTAATGTGACACACCTTGATTGCCACTTGAGCAATCTCGTGCAAGTACAAAGTACAAGCACTATCCACCCATATCCATGACAACTCACCTGATTTCTACAAATATTCTAAGTATTTGGTTTGGAGTATGCTAGCTAAAACATAGGCTAATTATGTTATGGCACCATTAAGTTATGAGTGTTGACCAAGCTTTAAAGATTATTCATTTTGCTAATGTGATCCATATACAATACCCTAATTACAAAAACATCATCGTAACTATTTTATCTTTCTCTGCAGGGACTGAAGCCTCTCAGGTGAAATCCTTTGTAAAATTCTCAGCCTCAAGTGCACCACATCCCATAGGTGCCAAGTTCCACAGAAGTGAGCCGCCGTGATTTCTAGGGAAAACCTTCTTGGTCTCATGCTGTTTGTGAGGAATGTTCATCATCATTTAGAGTGCCGTAAATATGGTCAGTAGGCAGCTAGTATCTCTTCCTTGATTGAATTTGAATTACATATACCTCAATGTTCTCCAACAGAGCAACACCACTGAACCATTTTTTCCTCAAGGAATTTTCCTGTTAACCACTAACTTGTATTTGCCAGCCAAAAGTTGTTGAGGCGGCTGTGCTGAATTGCTGATTGAATTGGCTGTAACTACCTCATGGGTATATAATTGCCTTGTAATTTTGTTTTCATATCAGCGTTTGATGATGCTTTTAATAAATTGGAGCTCTTAAATTTAAATGTGCCATGGATTGTTTTTAGATTCCATTGGCATTGGGGAAAACTGAAATTATAACCATAGCTCAAGCTCCAGTTCTTCCACCAAAGCATGAACTCAGCAGAAAGCGTGACCATTTTTCCATTGATATATATATAGAAAGAATGACAGAATGTCTACAAAGAGGTCAGATATCTTGTGTAATTGCTCCATAATTATTTCGGTTTTCAAAACTGTAGACGTGGATGAATGATGTACTACAAAATCGTACTTGTCTGTAAAATCAGGCAAACAGTTAACTTTGCCTATCAGCTCTACTTCTCATTCATCAGGCGCTCAGCAAGTAGCAAGTCATCAGGAGTAGTCACCTGCAATAAATTCACATTTCACAGCTCTCTTCAAATTAAGCAGTTCAGAACATTATATACTTCAGATATTATTCTGGAATACCTTAATGTTTGTGTAAGAGCCTTCCGTGATATAGACAGGGTGTTTTAGACATTCTACAATGGACACATCATCAGTGACTTCAAGGTCATCCCTGCGATGGCAAAATTAAATCAGCTAGTGAACTGAGCAGTCTAACAATATCATAAATTTGATTTACCAGAACTAAGAACTAAAGCTAACCGTTTAACAAGTTCAAAACCATCTCTGAGTAAATTGGGCTTCATAACCTACAATCAGAAAACACACTATTATAATGTTGTGGTTCCTCAAAATAAATAAAAAAAATGGTCTGTGGGAACAGGGAAACAAACAAGAAACATAGAAAGAGGTAATTACCTGTGGAGTTTGCATTTCCCAGAGTTTTTTTTTCCGGTCAAGGGTTTTTACGACAAAAGAATCACTATTGGCCTGAAGGGGGTATGGAAAGGTGCGTTATATCCCATCCAGAATGCTATTTTGTGGATAATAATTGCATAGCAAGAAGTAAGCATAAGATTTATTGGGAAATTCTATTTGTACAATCATATTGACATATCGGCACTAACACTTACCTCCTTTATTGTAGCTTTCACAGGCACACCAAGAACAGCTGCTCCATGTACTGCAGCATCTTCTAAGACCTAGTCAGTAAAATCAAAATCGCTATTATCGATTGAAACAAACTGCAGAGCAGTTGTAGCTATGCTTTTTCTGAAAGCACAAAAAAACCTGCAGCTTTCAGGAAATACACTTCCTATGAAATATGAAAACGAAACAGCAGAATTAAATAAGAAACTCCAGAACTACTCTCAGGGTAGAGCAAAAAATGTCAAAGCTGGATCAGTTATTTTTGGCATGCAGTCAATGTATAGTAGATCTGCAGTAAATATAAGTTGCAAATTGCAGGTGATAGTATTAGCAGGTTCATGGATGGGAAAGATATTATTTCAGTGCTTCCAAATAAAGAACAAGCTAAAGCAGCCATATGATACATAGGATGATATAATTCATGCTGCATCAGGGACAACAGGAGTTACCTTTTTTACATCTTCAGAAGAAACTAAGGGCCTCGCAGAATCATGGACACAAACTAGTTCCGAATTCCCATCAATTTCCTGCAAACAAGCAATACACAAGATCTCTATGGTGTTTATGCACAGGAACAGAAGGAGCAATAGATACAAGTGATTTGCCACTAACCTGAAGTCCATTAAAAACGGAGTCCTGTCTCTCTTTTCCTGGGCGTGCAAATTTAAGAGGTATTTGCAAGTTCTCAATAGAACCTATGGAAACGGATAACAATTTTACACAACTCAGAGTCACCAGTATATCATGGTTTGAATGTAGTCATAGAAACTGCTGCCTCTAATATCTTTAGATATACAAAATCGTAGCTAAATCGATAAAATAGAATGTGTCTAAAGTATTGCTACCTTCAAATATATCAGTGTAGTCTGGTTCACACACCACCACGACTTCTTTGACTTCCTTCAGTTGGCAGAATGTTTTTAAACTGTGGACAAAATGTAAGGATTCCTATGTCCACACCTTGCTGACTTGGGATTTCAAAAAATTTTATGCTAGAGAAAGGAACCTGTGCAATGCAATTGGTTGTCCCAGTAGAGGTAGATACTGCTTTGGCATACTTGCCTGTTAAAAAAGAGGGTAGAATTTAGCCAGAGATAAAGCATTGGAAGGACACACTAAGTTAGCAGGTAGCTAATGCAAATATTTTTACAGTGCTCAGTGAAACATTTCGCTGCAACTCATCTACATTGATAGCAACAATAATGACTTTTGATTTCTTAACTCAACTCATTTGTTCAATAAAGCGCACAACCTTAATGCATTATGTTTGTCACTCTGTTGTACTTCAAATTAGAGTGTTGTTCAAATGCCCCATTATCAGTGACTGAAGAACTGAATTGTTATGGTGACCTTCCTGTCCCCAAAGTGATCAAACTGGTTGAACCTAACCCGAGCGAACGCACAATAACTAGAGAGCATGCCCTCGCACTGTTGTGACCAAAAACTGAACACAAGGTTTGAAGCAGAAGAGACACCATACCCCCATTCTCTTTCCCTGCCCTCCTGACAAGAGGATCACCGAGACGCTCCTCTCCTTCACAGACACACCCTGGCTAAAAAAAACAAAACATGTCAGTCAACAGTCACTGGTTCTCCTCTCAGTCAACGGCGCTTGCGATAGTCACCCGCACCTGCTCGCCAGCGGCTATTGAAGCGCGGATTACCGGACCCGTGTGCCGCCTAAGAGCAACCCCGTAGCTTCCACCTGACCAAAAGCCGCAGCAAAATGAAGGTCTCTCTCAGTGCGGTAGCATGTACGAGCAATCCAATCGGAATTCGCTTGAACTTTTCACACGGATTGGCTGCGATTTGGACGGAGCTAACTCCTAAACAAACAGAGAAGCGGCTGAAACAATCCTTACCCGTCCGAAGGCAGCGGGAGGCTGGGAGCACCGCGGGCGCCGGGAAAGGCGGTGGCGTCGCGGAAGGAGGGGAGGCGCGCGTGGAGACGGAGGCAGAGGCGGAGCTCCATCTCGGAGGCGCTGACCGCTGCGAGCGCGGGAGGGATGGTGGCTGGTGGTGAGTTGGTGACGATGGTCTCTGCATACAAGCGACAAAGGGTGGACGCCAGGCCGGAATGGAGGCGGAGACAGCAGCATCGGCTGTGCGTTATTCGCTTCGGTCAATCCACGCCCGTAACATTTCCCCGTCACATGGTTCTACTAAGGTTAGTCGTGTACTCTCACCGCTTAAAAAAAAAAAAAGTTGCGCATGTCTATTGAGAATTTGAGATAAATCCGACAACATATGGGCCATAAACTTTCTTTTTTTTTTTTTGAGGTAAACATGGGCCGTAAATGGGCGATCGAATTTCTTTCCACGTGTGATGGAATTCAGCAAGGTCCACGTTGGCGTACTATGTGGGTCAAGGTGCCAATGATGAAAATGCACCGGTAAACGCATCTAAGCGCCATCAGGGAACCTGACTGACTCAGAAGAATCATTTTGCTTGCAAAACTTCGTCGTGCTTTCCTTTGGATCATCATGCCGTATTTTAATCGGTCAAGCCTCGTCTCTAGCATAGTACCGAACACATCTGCTCGCCAAGCCAACGGAGGGCTCGGAGCCTCAGAGGACAGGCACCTACATGCATGACCCATCTGACAAAACACAAATACACAATACTAATAGCTTATATGAAAAAGCAATACAGCAGCAGTGGACCACATCAAACACCTAATAAGCTTATATGAAAAATCCACAGCAATACAGCAGTGGACCACATCAAACACAAAAGGCTTGCCATTATTACGGAGCATGTATCATGTATGTACAAGGTTTGAAGTCATCGACGACATGAGTGACAACTACCTTAGCTAAGAAACTGGAGTTTACTAAGGGCGCTAAGTTAGAAGCGAAGAGTATGAACAAACTCTCAAGTGCCAAAAGTCGGCAAAGTGCCGGGGAAAAAAACGAAACAATTCCAAAGACTTCCAGACAAGCTCCGCAGCCGACCAACACGGACGGGAAACAAGTTACAGCAGGAATGGCTACACCAAATCTGATATAGCAGCAAACATAAATACAAGCTCTAGTCTCTGCAGTTAGCAGTTTTAAGTCACCCCAGCAGTTTTAAGTCACCCTCGTTGAGCCCTTTACTCGCGAGTCGTGAACCAGTGCACCACTTATCCACTGCATGTTTTATTATATGTTCAGGCATTCTTCCTGTTTATGTCGACATTTACAAACAGAAAAACGGTCAGAAACTGGAAGTGCACCCTAGGAGGCCTAGAGACGAAACAGATGGAACTTACAATTTGTAATACTCTTGCTCTTCCTTGAATTTGGTAGCTTCAGATTGAAGGTTCACTGATTCACGCCTAGTGCTGGGCACCAACATATGTTAGTTCAGCTCCTAAGAACTGAGCATTCCGTCTCGTTAGAAAAGTTAGTCTTACAAACATGAGCTTGGTATCATGTCATCAATAGTAAACTGGAACGGTAGATTCATTGTGGTTTTGCCGCACATAATCGAGCCTTGCCAGGGTTGAGCAGAGATTCTGACATTATCCAACCCTGTAACACAGAACACAATGTGGTTAGTTGTCATTGTCAGGACAAACTCGCATATATAATGGACAGGTGCATTTATCAGACAGATAGGGAGTTTTTACCTGTTCCCTTGCTTTCTTCTTGAATGTTCCGTATGATGAGGAAACAATTTTACAAGATTCAGCGATGTGCGCCAGGAAATCCATGTTTCTAGAGTACAGATGCTCTGATCGGTCAGGGTTTGCCTGCTTCTGCTTCTGCTTCAGCCTCCGTGCATGTGATGCATTAATAAAATGCAGTAGCACATGAGCCTGCGCAGCAGAAACGCATTGAGTATATAGGGGTAAGAAACCAAAATACATAGACCAATTACACCGCAGTGAGAAACAAACGCTTACATGGAAAGCAGCTTTGATAATATCGTCTGATTTTGCTTGGTCCTTCAGCAAAGCATATACTTTATCCTTTGTTGGGTTATATGTTACCATGTATCTCTCATCCTATAATTAAGATACCAAATGTTGGTCATACCAAAAGCACAAAATTCAAAAATCCAGAAATTACTTCACGTAGATGGAGCACAGAGTAGTTTCTAGATATGTTTTTAAATTGCTGGTGCCCAGAGAGGCGTACCTCAAACAGAGGTCTTATGGCAAGAAATGAAGCTGGCTCTTGAAATGCTTCTCCAAACCTTGAACCTGAAATACAGTTGAAATAGAATATCAAAACTGTCACCAATATCTGAAAAAAGGAACACAATTTGAATAACACTTGCACTTGCACAAACCTATTGCAACTGGCTCATGCCGCCAAGGTGGATTAATTATTGTCTCCTGTGAGTTTCCTTCCTTCAAGGAGGGAATGTGGCCTGCATCATAGAAATTAAAGATTCAAGAGCTTGATAAATAAACTCAAATTTTCAAGTTCATACTTCTAGAGGTCAAGAAAAGTCAGAAACAAGTTACAAGCTTGGAATAAGACTGAACTATTTATGAATGAAAAAAAAGAAAATAAGATGTGTTTTAAAATCTTTGGACTCCATTTTCAGTATGCAGCATCTATAGATCCACAGCGCTGCAGCATTGCATTTAAAAAAAAAAACAAGAAAATTTTCCAATAAGTTTCAGCATTGATCAAAAGAATATAGGTGTGCATTTTTATAAATGATATATGTAAAGCTTACAGCTTCAAATGAAATACTACTTCAATGGTCCAAAGAACAATTGAATATGGACCACCAAGAAGGTCTTTTAGCACTTCCTAGAAATTTTGAACACATGTTTTCATGTTTGACATACCAGTTTTAATGAAGGAATCCACTGCAACAGTAAACCTTGCCCTGTTTAGGGTATTCAGCACAACAGATCTCACCTGTTAATCAACAATATCAAATTATTAATCAGAGTTATGGTTTTTACAGAACTCTGAAGCAATACACTAGAGGTACAGAAGTGAACCTCTTGATATGAACTCATGAGATAACCACAGGATAGGAAGGCAAACGAAGTCACCAGTGAGGGATTCCTTTTTGAGATAAAGATACTCAGACCAGTACCAAGCTTCAGGTGTAATAAACAAGGAGTCAGTATAGCTGCTAAATCATGTTAACATATGATATGACAACAATAACATTCAAAAGCAAGCAGAAGCCATTTTCTATTGATTGTAGCGCAGTGAAAAGGCAAAGCAAATTTTGCCGAACATGAGCACCTCATACTAACAAAAAGAAGGGTGTTTCATGAATACATTAATTTGGCATGCCACCATGCAACAAGAATGATTTAGAGGTAACAGCAATGATTAATTGATTTTTACCAGATCTGCAATGTTCCCAACAGATTCGCCTTTAGCAGTGACATCACCAATGTTTTCTCCTCTCGCATAGGCCTTATAGATTGGAGTGCGAGTTGAAGTTGACGTAACAGCAGCGACATTCTACATGTTGCATGAAACAGAAAAAAGATGTTCTTGATCAATACTGTTAACACAGAATAAGTCCAATTTGAAAATGCTGGTGCAGGTGAGGGCAAACCTTTACAACATTGGCTACACAAGCCATAGGCAAGAAAAAACTGAGGGAATGCAGCAGTAGTTAATTCTATCCCAGCTCCTATTTCCAGCAACAGATCACTAGTGTACCTTAACTGCATACGATTTTTGTTTCAGTTAGTTTCCGTTATTATGGGACTAATAAATTGGAAGTGGGTACTGAAAAAAGTGAACAACATGTTTACCTGCTTTAGGTCATAGTCAAACTTCTTTCCTTGACGTGCAAAAAGCATTTTTCCTACTCGCCCAGCACCGTCCTGTGGTACAGGCGCAATGACAACCATATCACGTTACAAGCCAGGCTATGACACCCACATGATTCCTAAGCATTAAAGCTTGGTATAACAGAACAGAGTGGCAATGGTAACGTGGCTAATATCTTGTGCGGAAAAAAAGCCCAGTAGTAAATGAAGGGTATTCTCTCTGGATAGTTAGATTATTGTGAATGCATCGTACAGACTAGTATGGTGAACAAGAGAAAGGAGAGCTCCTGAATGAACATAGTGTTTTCACCTTGAGGATCCAGTTGATAGCAATGGCACCTGGTGTCACCTTGCTTTGAGAGACTCCAACAGAACTCAACAAGGTTCTTGTTGTAAACACCCCCATAGCTCCACCAAAGAAGTGCTGAATAGTGAACAAACCATTAAGATTCGCTTGTTTTTTAGAATAGCAGTAAAAGCTGACTGTTGAACGCAAGTTCCACAAAATACCTTCAGAGCCCTCCAGGTCATGTAAGGTACATATGAAGGAGTAACACTGTCTGGAAACCCTTCAGGCACAACATACGATCTTATGAATGCCATTATTTCCTGCAACAATATTCCACAATATACTTCATTTTTTTCAGGTCCTTTATTATGATGACTTGGAACAAATAAGCTTAAATTTCCACATGCCATTAAACAAAGCCCTGGACTATGGAGAACAAAAGGTTAAAGAGGCAAGAGTGAATTCTTTTCCATTGCTCAAAACTTCGAATATAGCATAACGCCAAAATTATTAGTAACATGTTATCATATTAAGTTGGAACATGGAAGTAATTTTCCCAGCGCTAGATTAAAAAAAATAAATGAGGCTCCAACAATCAAGTTGCTTGGAGCCTGAGGTCAATATCTCTTACTTATCTGAGGCTTTTCCATAGGGACCAGGGCAACGTAGTGAGACCAATAAATCTCGCAACACAAGAACCAACTAAAAAAATCACAGCCTCGTAATTCACGACCACAACTAACTTCCCCAATTTTGTGTCAAACTTACCTCGAAATTACCGGGGCTACTCCAATTTTTAGTGTGCATCATCGTCCTATGAACGGTGAACACATCTATCACAACCCTCGTGCATACCGATTAGATCATTACCCCAATATCGAATCGGCAATCTGATATTCCTCTTATTCACAAACCATTTGAACAAACCCCCTATCCAACAATCAAATCCAATTACTCAAAAACCGCAAACAATTCTCCCAAATCAAACCGCTCGTAACCGCAGCAGAGCCATTTTGCGGACCGTAACCAACACCAAACCTAACAGGAAGCCACAATCCCACCCAGCTGCTCACCTCGGCAGGCGGAAGCGGCGACTGCAGCGGCACGGCCCTGACGGAGGCCCCAGCGGGGGACGGCGGCCCCGCCCCTGCCCTTCCCCTTGGCGGCCCCGCCGTCCACCACGTAGCTCCACCGCCTCCCATCCACCTCCTCCAGGCACAGGAACCCCTGCAGCGCCGCGGCGGGGCCGGCCTCTCCGTGGACGCCGGCGCCTCGGCGGACTGCGACGGATCGTGGACCGCATGACATCGCGCACGGCCAGCCGCGTCTCGGGCGGCGGCAGAGTGATGGTCTGCGTGGCGGAGCGCTTTAGCCCCACCGCTGGCGCCATGGCTGCCGCGTCCGGCGGACGGAGGCGACGCCGAGGCCGAGACCGAGGTCGAGGTCGAGGCGTAGTCAGGTGGGCGGAAGAAAAATTACTTGGCGAGTGGTCGCGATGGGCGCAGAGGTGGCTGGCAGTGGTTAGAGAGAGGAGAGAGTTATAAAAGGCGGACGACGCAAACAATGCCAAGATGGAGAGGAGGCCAGCAGCGGCTTTTATGGCCCCGTTTGGCAGGAATTAAGGGCTTGTTTGGATGAGACCCTGGAGCTTTTGCCTGGCCCGGATGCTGCCGTGACTTGCGCGGTATGTACCGTTTGGATGCAACCCCGGTTTGGTTTGGACCGGGCAAGTGCGTGCGTGGCCAGGCGACCAAATTTGGCGCTGGCTCCGGCACCTTGTTGCACGGGATATGTCAGTACTACGGGTGTCTCCTCTATCTTATTTTCTTTTCATTTATCAATATAAGTATATCGGTTTTTATTTTCAAAGTTGGTTATCACGGCACCTTTGTCATGTTTTTTCCCTATTTGTTCCTCGATTACATGTACAAATTATAATAAAATTATTATATATATGTATTATTATTATTTTCTAAAACAAAACTTATTTTTTTATTCCCCAATTACGTGATGGTTTTCTACTATTAATAATTGAATAATAGTATTATTTTAGTGTTTCTTAGAAACAGTAGCTGTTACTACTAAAAAGATTTTCTATATGATGAGGCGTCAAATTATTATTATCTTGTTCATTATATCATTGATTAATTTTAAGAGCTAGGTTATGATTTTATATTATTTATTTAAATCTTTTATTTGTCTTCTTTTATTATTTGAACAAAAGATATTATTTAAAAAGCCAACAAACATATTAAATTTATTTATAATTCCAAATATATATCGTTAATTAAGAAAAAGGTAACCGTGTATGTTTTAATATTTGTTTATTGCTTGTATATCATAACGTGTATGTTTTAATACGTATTATTATATTTTTATTAGCTTCGGTGCACGGGCTCCCAACCAAACGCATTTTATCTAACTTGCCTCGCATGGGGCAGATTCTATCAAATTTCGAGGCAACTTCCAGGCAACACTTTTTTGCGGGCAAGTAGCCCAGGGCTTCCATCCAAACAAGCCCTAAATTTTTGGAAAAAAAAAAAAATGTTTCTGAAAGAAACCGATTATAATTCAAAGCATGGTTTATAAGAATTGTTCTAAAATAAATGTAATTCTTTTTTTTTTCTGAGACACAAGGAGTACTCACCACTATGTACACCTCCTAAACACTATGTTAACATTATTTAAGATTGACTAATCACACCGCACATCATCGATCGACCCCCATGAAAATAGTGGCATTACATTTTTTTAAATAAAATTTAAAAAAAATCACTTGTATTAACTCTTTGATGACTTAAACTCTGAGCATGAGCATTTGAGCTTGCTTACTTCGCGATTGAAAAAGGTTTCTTATATTCCAAAATCAGATGCAATTCAATAAAGCGTTCCCATACTCTGAATCTCTGGATCGTCTTATATACGGATGTATCTTTTTCTTTTTCTCGTCAAAACCAGCTTGGTTTGGCAGGGATTTTTCTGCTATAATTCCCTTGATCTCTACGTGCTCCAAACAATTACACGGTTTATTATCGCCTTCATGACAGGTCAGTAAGGGCCCACTTGTCATAGGAACATCAGAGGAGGGACGTGGGGCGTGGTCCAGCTTGGCGTCGGGCACCAGAAGCACAATAATATAGCTACGGGTACAAAAAGGAGACACCTAGTTGTGTACCCCATCCGGATGGCTCGTGGGGTAGGACACCCGAAACGCCCACCTGTCATCGAACGTGTCGCTGGGCCTGGGGAGGTGGTGGCCTGGTGGGCGAGCGGCTGGTGGACCGCGCGCGAGCACTTCGAGTCTGGAGGCGGACGGGGGCGACGGGTCAACTCGCCGGGTCCAGCATCCACGGACCGACCCGACCGCGTGATATTTTCGTGGCGTGAGGCCGCTTCGCTCGGCGTTGCGGCGGCCTGTGGCCTTGCCTGCGCCGCGCCGTCGACCAGGCCAAGGAATTCAGCGCGCCGCGCGCGGGCGTTAAGTACGAGGTGAGCACCGCCGTGAACCTGTCGCGTGTGCAGCTGTGTACCGTACGGTAGGGATCGACCAAAAACGTGAACAAAAGCTTATCACCAAGTTGCGTTTTTTCCTCTCTTGTACAGTTGTACGTACTTGTAGCCATCGATAACTTGTGAAGCATGCTCACACCGTCCGTCACACTCGCATAAGTCCATGCATGGTAGTAGGAGTATGTATCATCCTCGTTCCGTAGCAAGTTGCGAGCCTCGCGACAGGCTCGTCATGTGAGCGTGTGAGCGTTGTTGCGGATCCAGCCGACCAGCTAGCTCTGTGCAGTCCGCACGCGCGCCCTCACGAGCGCAGCACAGGTGGTGCTGGTGCAGTGCAGCAAACGGACGGTCGCGCCGCGGTCTAGGTGTCGAGCAGGCAGGCAGAGAGGCAGCGCCGCTGTTTTTCCCTGGCCCGGTCCGGGAGGGCACAGGTGGCCTCGTGGCGAAGCGGCACCGCCGGATTCCCGTCGAGACGCGCCCAAGTGGCGCTGCGCCGCTGCCTCGCGTGATTTTTGGTCCCCTCGCCCCGTTCCCGTCAGCGCTCGGCACGCCGACGTGGCGCGTGCTGGGCCGATGGCCGACGCCGATCCGTCGCTCTCGATCGCCTCTCGGCTCCTCTGTCTGGTCCGGTCGTGGTTGGTACTTAGTTGGCTGCTGCTCGATCATCGCCTCACCGGCTTTGGTTCGTTCTCCTCTCTGACCGATCGACGGGACGCTGCCTGGTGCTCAAGTTTCACTTGGCTTGTTCGAGCCTCGCACTGCATTGACTCGCACAAGAACCAGGTGAAGTTTGGTGGCGTGGCTAGGTTAGCTTAGCTGCTGCTGCTGGCAGTAGAACCAACTTTTCCCGCAGTTTTAGAGATGACGACTCGTGTAATGGGGATACTTGTTCGTGTACGGTATACGGAGTACTGCACGGGTTCCGGTTTCGGCGCAGAGCCGTGGGTGGTGGCATGGTCAAAACCAGTTTAAGGGCTCCACGCGTTCTCGGCTCCGGCGCATTCGGTGTGACTCTGTGTGGTTCCCTCGCCCCGCACACTTTGCCGTGCTGCTGCTACTACCAACTTGCGGTTCACTCGATCGGGATGAGGTGCCTAATTTCTGTTTTGTGTGATACGTATGACTCTGCACACGTCACGTTGTCCGTGAGCAACTACAACAAGGCCTCCCTCTCTCGTTTTCTGAAACAAAAACCTCGTTCTCTTTTCTGTCTTGGGTGGACGGACCTATCACAAGGAAGAACCGAGAAGAATATATACCCTCCTCCTTCCTTTGGACTGAATGTGCTACACTAGAAATGCTTATTCGATGACAAGTTCGATTAGATTTCTCGGACGAATTAAAATGCCTCTCGGTTCTTTATTACACCGCATCGTCCGATGTTTGCGGAGCTAATTATAATCAGCGATGCGATGGAAGCAAGGCAAGAGAGACGAAGAAAAGGCTATCACCAATAGACTAGAATCCTCGTGTACATCGGCGATTAAATCAAAGCGTAAGTAATCTTGATCCTACTTTTTTTGCTGTCACCGCCGCGCATGCGGTCAATCGAAGCGATAATCATCACTTATGTCAGCGAACTAACTATAAAATCATCATAGAATATTATGAAAGTGAATGGAAAAGTAACCGAGAGTCCAAATTGTTGGAATCTCTTCCTGTTTTCAAACGACGACGGTGTTAGCATAGGAGTAGTAGCATTTTATTTTATTTTTTTGCTTCCACGGTCAATTCAATTCCGCGGGCACTGCAAAGCGAGTAAAAAACAGAGCAAGTCAAGCCTGACAAACGGCCGGCATCACCGAGCCCGGCGGACGTAGCCGGCCGCCACTCGTATCTGAACCGTACCGAGGCGGTCAATGAACAGGTGCGTGCGATGCGATCCACTGCAGTTTCAGTCTGGGCGCGCCGCCTGCATCTGAATTCTTTCTGAACTAGAGGACTGGCGCGCGCTTCCGCGCGCCCCTGCAGGTTGCTGGTATGGATACTGGAAGCATAGCTGTTGCTGGTATGGACACTGAAAACATAGCTGTATGTGTTACTCTGCTATAGCTATTACATCGCTTACTGTTCTCCTAAAAGGAGGCATTATAGATGAAGTAACATCGCTTACTGTTCTCCTAAAAGGAGGCATTATAGATGAAGTAACAGGGAACACGTAACAGTATAATCATTTTAAGGGATAGCACAACAATTTCTTTTCAAATAGCGGCATGGCCATGTCATCGTACAGTACATATGAATTGTCTTGGAATAACTGAGACCGGTGTGCTTCCATATACACAAACAAAGGCATAGCAGATATATTAGGCTGTTACATTCTAAGGGTCTGGAAGAGTAGTAGTCCTAACGGTAGCTGAAACACTGTTCGTTGTCTAATTTCTATGTACATGTGTAGGTAGGTTAGATAACAGTACATCGCAACTATAAAGATATTTCGTGTACACATCAATACATGAAACAAGCATCAAGTGTGTACATACTTTGGACATGATTCACTTAGAGTACTGACATATGACAAACATAGGTTCAAACACACATGTTTATTGGACCTGCATTGTGGGATAGAGAGGGCAGTGCCCTGGTGTGCATGAGCATCGTTACATTGTGCGCAGTGCGCTTGGATATTATACAGAAAGTAGGCAAAGCGCAAAAGCATGGCAACGTCCACCGGACAGACATAATATTTACATGCACAAGGTAAGATACAGCCAAAGTAACTGCTAAATGTGGACAGGCAAGTTGATCAGAGGTCTATTGGCTGAAAGAGCCTCAGGTTTTCGTGCCATAGGCCATCATTGTCCTTGCATCGATTCTAGCCGTACTTGCATATTAGACAGGGAGCAAGTAGAACACAGAAGCATAGCAAGGTGCACTTTTTTGAAGTCTACATAGTGTTGCCAAAAGATGTAGAGGCGCTTTCGTTCCTCCACTTAGCTTCTCCACTTGATGATGCCAACATGAAACTTGGGCCTTCTGCTACACTGCATCATGAGGTTGATTACTTAAGTTGAGAGTCTACGGTCTTTTATGCATGAGATGAGTAATCGTCTAATTTCGTTGTTTTAAGTAAACATTCATAGTACATATGAGAGAATAAGCTGACCTGTTCAGGGTAAATATAGAATGACATGCACTAAATATTTTCCTTGCCTACCTTCCAATGCTGAGTGAGCCTTTTGCTCAAGCTTTCTGTGGGAGTTTGTCTGGTACCAGTCTTGGGCCTGTTGTGTTTACCACATTTGGCTATAAATACCTAGCTGTTTTTTTTTAAATAATTTGTGTGCCAGTGGTTGCAAACAGTACCTTTTTGGGTTTGGTTGGTTGGTCTCCGTATCAACAGATTCATCGACGCCATCCATGTGGCCAGTAGGCGAGGTGTCCTGGTTCGTAAAGCACACACTTTGGGATGAAGGCCACTGTGGGTTATCTATCTCAATGTACAATCTAAACTGGATACAACTGATGCGACCATACCTTCTCTGCGACATTCAGGTCTCCAACTAAGCTTTTGCGAGTTTTGGACGGCACCCTGACAGAGATATCATTCAACAATTGGCTGCTTTTTTCCATAATCATAACATTTGGTAAATCAATGGAACTGTTTACTTGCAATATACTAATTATTACCTAGGAGAATTGTCTTTTGTAAGACTGTTATCTGTTTCAATGGAAGGTGCTGGAGTCTGCATATATAGAACGCAAACAAATGGAAAGGTGTAAATTTGTTTAACTATTAGTGGAACACAACGTACAAGAGTAGATAGAGGTTACCGTTTGTGTAGTAGCCTCAACCTGCTGGATCTCCTCCTGGACCTGTCTAATGCAGCTAATTAGGTATGATTAAAGACAATTCTGCTATATCTATGGGGAGTGTGATAGTTCAGTGAAAAAAATACTCTCAATAAGTTTCACAACCTGTGCCATAGTGTCAGTGCCTATGGCGCTGCAATGAGGCTGAGGAGTGCCTGAACTTTGTCCCATGACCAAGGTAGAAGATGGAATTGGTATCATCTGTGTTCCAGTGTTGGTGGGATCTACATTCGCAGCAAGCAGGCGTCGTGGTGGCCTTTCTAAGATTGATTTCACCACATACTTCCTGTTCCCCATGGTTGTGGATGATTCATCAGGGAGGTCAATTGCAAAGACATATCTTTTGTCAATGATCCTCTGGAGAGGAAGAGGTAGGGTATTGTGTAGCCTTGTCACCCCACAAGATTATCTTCAGGTCACTGTTGCTACCATTGGTAGATACATCATTATATGAAATAGTATTAATAATAAAATACGATATAAGACATATAGGTACTATATATACCCATAATCCTTGATGTAAATCTCTCTGAGGCTGATGGCCCTTTCTCTGTTCCTGGGAACAAAACTGGATGCAGCTGTGTACCTGGTAACATAGACAATTACATCTACAAGAAAACAGGGCAACAATATTATACATGATCAGTAGCTGAATAAAAAGAGACAGCAATATGGTATGGATATAGGGCAAGGCATTGGTTTCTTAACCTATATACCTGTGTATTTGCGGACCGGACCATCCACAGCCCTGAGATCATTGAAAGGTGTGAGGTGTATACTATCTCTGGAATTCCTGCAGGAGGGTTCCTGACCAACTCTACTGCGGTGAATTCAGTGAACTCTATCATGAAGGTTCCATCAAAGGGCATGAAAAATTTCTTTGCATTGCCAACCCTCACTCTCTTAATCTGATATACTTTGCCCATGTCCACAAGATGTGCCTTGGTCTCAATGATCTCGCGTGGAATTTCGGCATACATAGCATTTCCCTGTAAATGTAGACAATATATATCAGGTATTTACTGTCCTTGTCCCTGGCTAATTTTTATATTGATAGCTGCTATGTGTAACAAGACTTACCCTTACATCTGCAAGGACCAAACCAATGTACAGAGGCCTGCACTGTCCAGTATTCTCAGTAACAATCCACTTCCAGACTATCCGAACAGTCACAGTATTCGTCCCATGACCTTTGCGGACGCCCTCAAGGAAGATATAACGCTCCATAGTGCCTGCAAACTGTGGAACTGTACAGCTTTAAATGTTTATATGTTAATGCTAATATTTACAAAATTAGGTTGTGCACATGAATGCATGATGAATAAGCACATCATGAAAAGTTAATGGAGCACAGAATCTTTTGCCTTTCTTTTAAACATTGTTGGAAATCATATTAAGAGACATGTTGTGGAACAGCAACTACAAAGCAAAATACATACTTTATTATGGCATAGAAGGAAACAATTTTTGTGCTCCCACACTACAACATTGACATGTCGCAATTAAAAAATTGACAGGAAACAATTTCTGTGCTCTCAATTTAGAGCTTCTAAACCACGAACAAACATAAAAGGAAAGGAGGAAATATTCCTATTTTGATTTTAGATCGGAACATCGCAGCTAACTTGTGCTAGGCAGAACAGAACCTATAAGCGATTTTGCCAAATGTAAGGCAATGGAGTCTGTGACACCGAGGGAAAGTAATAGGTTCAGAGAACCTAAAATCCTCTAAAAACTTAGGAATCACATCTGTAGTTAAAAGGTAACAGAGAAAACACAGTCCATCAGTCTAAGTACAGATAAAATGGCATGAGAATAAAAATAGAGCATTGCTCTTTCTAGAGACTCATTTTTTTTTCTAGTTCAAATAGGAAACTCTTGGAAGGAGCACATACATGGTGCAGCACCTCTTAAATCCACAAGACAATATGAATACTCTACGTAATCACGATTTATGGAAAACTGCAATTGGCCTATTATCTTACTTCAAACTCCTTTCATATTCATTTTTCATTCATTTTGTCCCTTGTTTAAATATAAGGGCATCAGCCTGAGTGTACACGTTTGACTTATAGAATCCAACTTGTGCACAAATGCTTTGTCTTTTCAGCATGTGACACAAGGCC
This sequence comes from Hyparrhenia diplandra, assembly GCA_015847255.1. NCBI lineage: Eukaryota > Viridiplantae > Streptophyta > Magnoliopsida > Poales > Poaceae > Hyparrhenia > Hyparrhenia diplandra. The sequence goes on from JADLZK010012123.1 coordinate 198,328, forward strand.
AACTAAAGTAGAAGCATAAAACGGTATGAGTAACGTACAATTAAAATATGAAAACTGCAGATTCACCAAGTATCTGTCTTAAAGTTGCTGCTCCTTGAATGTCCACTCTCAGAACAATGTCACAGCCTTTAGCCATGTAGTCGCGAATCTAGATGGAAAAAAAGTACATGTATGAGAACTTTATGTAGACCACGTCTTCAGTTTTTGCACACAAAAATAGAGACCACTTCTTCAGACTTGTCTAGAATTTCACCCCAAAATACAGACATAATTTGTTAGGCTCTACTATGTATTTGATTTTTAACCCAGAATACACAATTACCATTTCATCTAATTAATGTCAACCCATGTTAGCAGATTCTTTCAATCTAGTCAGTGTAAGTGGAACTGAGAAAATAACAGAGCAACACACACCGAAGGGGACCTAGGGCGGCGCACAAATCGCGCGGAAACAAGCCGGATTAGAGTCGCCGACGACAAGAAACACCACCCACGTCGATTTCCCCACGGTAGAACCACCTGAAAGCAAGAAGGCAACACGATAAGCAAGAAATTGCGAGACAGTGGAGATGAAACACAACTAAGCCACGACGAAGCAGGCAGGAAGGAAACCTGGACCACAGCAATGGATCCGCTGGCGAGGAAGGCTGGAGGTTCGACGCCGGCGACGAGGACCACCCCGGGCCTGCCTAGGCGGAGGGGGCCGACGACGGCAGCACCGGCGACGGCGTCGGCGAGGCAGGCTTGAGGCCCGACGCCGGCGACGAGTACCACCCTGGGCCTGCGTAGGCGGAGGGACCGACGACGGCAGCAGCGGCGACGGAGCACGGGAAGCGAAGATGAGGCGCGACGGGGAAGAGAGGGACGCAGGGACGGAGGCGGCCGCGGAGGGAACGAGGTAAGGAAGGAGCGAGCGTAAAAAACGGTGGGTTCGGTAGATCGGTAGAAGCCGAGGAGATCTTTTCTGTAAACAGTAGAAGCTGGAGTAGGGAGTCCGTAGGGTGAACGGGATCCCAACTGGAGTCAGAGAGGGACCCGGGCAGAAGCCAAAAGGGCGCAGGAGGAGCCGGAGGATTAGAAGCTGATTCGTTGAATCACAGCCACGAACAGCGAGATCCAACCGCAGTAAATATTTTTGACTGACGTGGGCAGGGGTTCTCTCCGAGAATCAAGTGCAGTTTTAAGAGGAAAAAAAAAAAATCAGCAGTGTGGAGTACCGGGGTCGGTTCGATCGCGGGCTCCACCAACGACGTGACACCTCGTGCTACCAGGTTCACAATGGGTAGAATCAAGGTTGAGTCTATAGGTGGGACCCACGTATAAAAAAAAAATGAATCCAGCCCAACAACCTCTCTCAACCTCTCTTCCCTATCTCGCGAGGAGTCCGCTCGTTCCCTGGCCCTCCCCGTCCCGAGGCCGAGCACGCGCTCGGGGTCTGGAGGCCGCCGCGCCGGGGATGGATCCCTCCACCTGCACCTCCGGCGGCGAGATCTGGAGGCCGCGACGAGCCGGCGGCGCGGCGAGCTGTGGCTCGCGGCCCTTCCCCTGGACAGCCGCCGACATCCCCGTGCATTCCCGATCCACCGCCCCTGGCCTCGCTCCGCCATCTGCAGCGGCGCGCGTCCGCCAGAATCTTCTCCTCCGCCCCTTCCCCACCTCCGGCGGCGTGGCAAGGTCCCGCTCCTCCCCGGGTCGACGACGGCGTCCCCGAGCCCGCCCTCCCCAGCCTGCGGTCAACGACGCGCGGCGACGCCCCCTCCTCGTCCTGGCGCGGCATGACCTCCTCGTCCGGCCGAGACGAGCAGGGGCTCCAACCTAGCAGCGGTGGCTCGCCCGGCCTCGGTGGCGCACGAGTGGAGCCTCGATGTGCAGATGTGACCATGATTTTTCTTGTCTTCGGCGCGTAGAGCAACCGACGGAGAGAAGACGGGTGAGAGAAGGCACTCGGTTTGTTTATTCCTTCGACCCCGGTGCGATGCAAGGAACCCGGTGCTCCATGGGACCGACGCCACAGTGTATAGCACTGGGTACTATGGATTCATTAATTGCATCGCACCCTCTTGGAGGTGCTCTAATTGTTTTAACTCTGAAGAACATCGTCCGCGTAGACATGCACGCACGCACGCACGCACAGTTTGACACCTGCAGGCAATTCCAGAAGACCAGAGCGCCCATGCTTTGTGAGCTGTGATCCGCTGATGATCGCCACCCTTACTATTTCTAATCTCTTTATTACTAGTATCACACCCGCACGTTCTTCTGGGATAACTATATTTTTATATAAATCCACATGGATCCCTTGATAATATAACAATTGTGGAATTAAATTATGACGTTAAAGTGACATTTAATCCAAACACACATATTTTGTGAAAATTAACATAACTACGAAGATTGTGGTGTCGCATGCACATAAACTCTATTGTATATACTTTTTCATGTTTCATCTAAGATATTGTTTTATCTTGGCTAGAAGATATCTTCATTGTCCATTTATTTTATGCACCAGTAAATCTACTAATAAATTCCAACGCATATTTATATCATCCTGTACACATTAGAATGTATGCAAATATTGAAAAGGATAGACAAAATGTCTTACTCCTATTTTTTTGGTACACTCATGATGAATAGAAACACTAAAATTATTTAGAATTCAAACAATGATGAGGTCTCAATATTTTAAACTATACATGCCTTAAATTGGTGCAATAAGCATAAGATTTCCATTTTGTCTCTGAAATTCAGAGTAATAAGGGACTGTGTGCCAATGAACAGTAATGAACCAATAGTAATAGAGTAGACTCTCTTGTTCAACACTAACAGAAATAGCTTGCAAAAACAATAGCACCGGTCGGCGTGGATGGGGACGTCCGAAGGCGGTGGTCAGCAGGTCCTTGATGGGGAGCGCGCCGAGGTCGGCCGCGACGTCCGCAACGGTCGGGCGGCGTTGGGGAGTCCCAACATTGGAGGGCAGCCGAGCTGGGACCGTGGAGCGCGTCGGCGGTGGCCGCGATGGTAGGCGCCGTCTACGTTGAGGGCACCGGAGTGGGAGGGTAGCGGAGCTGGGCGGTGTGTGCGGTCATTTGCACACGGGGTTGAGGATGGGTATGCTAGAGAAACTTTCATGGCGGGAGATTTTTTGTTGCTCGAAGTCGTGAATCTTGATTTGGAAAAAGCAAGATGAATTACCGTATGGATTTTTTCACTTTTGAATTTGTAGCAAGAAAAGTAAAGGGGAAGGAGATGTTAGCCATGCAAGCATGTTTAATGACCGATCAATTTTTTCTTTCCTTTTGAATTTATCACAAGAAAGGAAAGGGGAGAAGGCCTAGCAATGATTAATGACCAAACAATGTTTTCTTTCCTTTTGAATTTGTTGCAAGAAAAGGAAAGAGGAAGATGTTAGCCATGCATGCATGATTATTGACCGATCAATTTTTTCTTTCCTTTTGAATTTGTTGTAAGAAAAGGAAAGGAGAAGAAGGCGTTAGCCATGCATGCGGTGATTAATGACCGATCACATGCACGATTAATGACCCGATCGCATGCACGATTAATTTCCATGATGTTTAATTTGTTTCCTAAACAAGGCGTGGGGGGGAGGCGCCAGATCGCATGGTGGGGTGTGGGAGGGGAACTGAAAACATTGTCGCACCATTCGGGAGTCTTACTTTCATCCTTTTTATGTTGTAGAGATTCGTTCATTCACACGCGTGCGTGTCGAGCTGTCGACGGATGGATGGGGCCTTCTCCCGGGAAATAAAACTGTGTTGCGCGGGGCATGGGCATCGCGGGTTCTCGGAGTAGCTGACCTGACCAATGCAACCAGACGCGTCGTCGCCAGCTGAGCTGCGTTGCGTCGTCGTCTCCATGCCCGAAGTCCCGAACAACATGTTGGCTCAGCGGCATCAGGGTGATGAGTTTTCTTTTCGCCGGGAACGGGATATATACGTGTGGGTCTGATTGTGTTGCGATACCACGAGATCGAAAAAAAGAAGACCAGCGAGATCTCCAGTATTGCAGTTTCTTACTTAAATATTCCTACTTTATACTAAGAAGAAACTTGTCTAATTAATTATGTATTATACCAAGGAGACCAGCGAGATCAGTATTTTTCGTGATCAAATCTTTTTTTAAGTACATCGTGATCAGATCTTTTACCCCATATAACATTGTTAAGAGGGAGAAAAAGGCCAGAACAGGACATGAAGGACCTACAAGTAATCATACGATTTTTTAGAGAAAAGGGGTTCCCCGCATTTGTATTACCAAAAGCACTCGAGTTTTACAGTTCAAGTTCAAAGGGCAAAAGCACAGGTTCAATCACAGATTACAACCCACAGATCAACTCTCAGGCTGAATCGAAATGGCTGAATCCAAGAGCTCAGCAACCGATGGAGCCGATCTTGATGATGAGTCTGTTATCTCCGACATCCACACCGGTTGAGGCTTCCAGCTTGCTCTTGTTTCCAATCTTTGTACGAAAAGTAATCATATGATTAGCGATGAATCCAAAAACACAAACAAACAACACACCATCCAACTATGCCCAACACACCATCCGACTATCCCACACAAGAGAAGATTACATCATATATCACAATCACATGAGTTTCCAGGGAGAAACGAGGACATTACATATCCTTATTTTTAACAAGCAAATATGTACGTATGACACACAGGTGTTTATGAAAACTATTTCAAATGCAATAGGAAATATTAACTGAATGATGAAGATAGATAGCAAGTGCTTGTTTGATCCGTTGTTCGGGTTGTATAAAAACAAGATCCAAATTATTTGTTTGTCAGGACGCCTCATTTGCATATATCAAGGCACTTTCACTTGACATCTTTTTAAACAACTCGTCTTGCTGACATCCAATGGCGTAGCCAAGGGGAGCTAGCAGGGGCCATGCCCCCTAAGGTTTCAAGCAAATTTTTTACTAGTATAAGTCCATGATTTTTATTTATTTTATCTTAATATAAACAAAAAATAAGTTCGTCTATATAATTAACTTTGATGTATGTGTAGTAATTTTTACTAGTATAAGTGCTTATAGATAATTAAATCATATAAAAAATACGATTAAATAATATTAAGAAGCACATTAGAAGGATTGAAACATAAAAATCAAAGTTTATAAAATCATCTCATATGCCTTCTTGTTAAGGGATTGTCCACCACTAAAAAATAGTGTCTTTGCTCCAAGAGTGTATATAAAAATGCAGTACTCATGTCAAGTCGATAAATTAATAGTCAACATGAAATATGTAAGGTAACTTGATGTGCGCATTTTTTTACAAGTTGGATTTGCTCGGCCCTTTTATGAATAATTTCTGGCTCCGCCACTGCCGACATCTTATATTATTTCTATACTACCGTAGGCATGTACAGATGCCTTATTTGCATATATCAAGGCACTTTCACTTAACACCTTTTTAAACGGCCCGTCTTGCCCATATCTTCTATACTACGTACCATAGGCATGTACAAACGCCTTATTTGTGTGTATATCAAGGCACTTTCACTTATAGATACTTTTTTTTTATAAATGGTCCGTCTTGCCGCTATCTTATATTATCTCTATACTACCATAGGCATGTACAGGCAATGTGAAGGATTATGACTTTATTAATGACGTAAGGTAGTACGTGAATCAATAGATATAAGATAACGTGATAAATAAACAAGTATAGGTAGATCCATTCTTCCTCGCGTGTTAGTTTTCTATTTTCCTTTTTTTTTTAGCAATTCCTATTTTGTCTCTTTTATACCTAAGTTTTGAATTGTCAATACTGTGTATGATCTATTTATATTACAATTCCACTTTGTAACACAGCCAATCTATAGTGTCGAGAAAAAAGTCGCTATAAATCGCTATAGCGTTGAAGCATCGGTTGCTATAAAGTTATAGCAACCGATGAGTCACCGTAACTAAGCGTCGCTATAAGCCGCTATAGTGTCGGAGCAACGGTTGCTATGGATGTTTTCAAGTTGCTATGGGTGTTTTCAAACTTAATCTTCGAATTTAAGACCTATCATGTTATTCAGTGATACACGTCGCGAATTCAATTTTATAATGGCTACCGCATTACCGATTAGTTTTACTGGATTGCATATGAAATGTTTTTAGACAACGCACACTTTGATAAAATCCTAGATCCACCATGATTAATGGTCACTTAATTTGTACATCTATACACGCCTTAGTTTTTCTATTTCGCTTGCAGATTGATGGCGTGGAGTATGTGGTACAGTCGTCACGTTGAAAATTACGAGGGAGCTCACGTGGAAGGGAAGCAGATGCGGTCAGCTTTGTGAATGTTTGCGGTGAATGAAGCACGAGGAGGGAAACACCAGATTCGGACGAGAGAATTTCGCATACTCGCATGGCATGGAAGGCTCGCGTCAAAAACTCAAAAGCAACGAGAAGAGCCCGCGAGCTGGAAGCACAGAGACCCCCGTTCTGAGGACTGAGGTGGTGGTTTCAGCTTCGGCACCTTTTCCATTGGGACCGAAAGAAGTGTAGACGAGCCTCGAGTCATCGACGACCTGGCCATTCACTCATTTGAGTGGAGAAGAATCTCGATCCGTTTCCTGGCCGGGGAATGGACTATTAGGAAAGGTTCACTCACGCTCAACTGAAGTCAAGTCGAATCAATGTCCTGTCACAGAATCTGAGAATCGGCTCGGTATTTTGTCTACAGCATCGGTGTTTTTCTCGTTACTGGTTAGTATTTCAGTAGTGTTTAGTGAATGAAATAAAAAAAAAAGGCTCCTGCACTCACAGAGCTTGGTCCACCACCCTACCTTCCTAAGCCCTCCTAGTTCCTGTCAACATCAGGGTTTCATTTTGTGGTGATGCGAGAGGCTGTAGGCTGTGCCCCAGGCCACCATAGTGCATCGAAGTGAATGTCAATATCACAACCGCAGATGGGCCTGCCGAGAAAACACTCTTATTTACCTTCGGGCCGGAATGACAGTCCACAGAAAAGCCCAATACGCGAGGATGATCTGATTTGCCAAGCCACTTTTTTTAGGTTTTAAGGAAACCAAGCTACTTTTTTTTCCTCAGCCCCTAAAAGAAATATTTTTTATCAATAATGGTGGAAAATTAAAAATACGGCTTTGAATTCCATGGGGACATGGGTGATATATTCAAGTTGCAGCCGTAGATTGTGCAGAATCATGATGATTTAGGGCCTACTTGGTGGGATCCAAAATTTGACTTTGTCAAAACTAGACGTTGGTTGTCAAAACCTTGGCGAGAGTTTTGGTATAGCACTCAGGTTGTGTTTGGTTTGGGAACCAAGTGGGTTGGGTTGGGTCCAACCCAGTTATCTGGGATGGAATGAACCCATGTCATGTTTGGTTAGGGGGTTGAGTTCAACCTGGTTTTCTGTTTTGTTGAAGGGATGGAGAGGGTTGGAATGGATGCCATTTTAACACCGTTAACAGTACAATTAGTGGGGTCTACCTGTCATTCTCTTATTTTTTTTTCTATTTTTTTTCTCCTTATCTACCGATGGCCATTGAGCACCACCGCGCAATCCCCATCGCCGCCCCGCCCGCCAGCCTTGGCCCCCCGGCGGCCACCACCGCGTCCCCTTCCCGCCCCACCGCGCAATCCCGTCGGCACCGCCTCCCGCCTGCTACGCTTGGCGGCGTGGCACCTCCACGCCCGGCGTCCATGGAGGCCCGCCGTCCCGCCCCGGCGACCAAGCGCGCGCGCGCTCGCCGCCCAGATCGCCTCACCCAACAGCGCCGGCGACCATGGAGGCCCGCCCGCCCCGCCTCACCCTTCGCCGTCGGCCCCGGCGGCCCGCCGCCCGCCTCGGCGGCGCTTTGCACCGCCCGCTCCACCGCCCTGCTGCGGCGGCGGCCGTCGCGCCGTCTTTGCGCCCTCACCCGGCGCCGGCGACACGCGAGATGAAGATGAAGACCGACGGAAACCACCTCCCATTCTGCTGGCGCCGCCCCGAGGCGAAGATGGAGACCGACGCCCGTCCATGCGGGTCGAATGCGTTTCGCTTGTTTTGAGGGAACCGTTCCAACCCGCATATTAGGGAATATTCCCATCCGGGTTGGACCCAAACCCACGTAGCTGCTCAACCAAACACTTCTCCATCTGGGTCGAACCGGGGCGACCAGTCGACCCTCAAACCAAACACAGCCTCGTTTGGTTGCTAAAACCTCGACAAGAATTTTTCACATAGCACTTGATTCGTTACAATTACCTTGCCACCAAACATCAGGTTTCAAACCAATTAAGCGCCAAAGATTTAGAATTACTGTAATTTTGGATGGGCACGATTTGAAGGAAAACCAAACAAAGCTCGTAAACAATTCAAGGAAATGAAAAGGTGCCGCCACGTTCAGATGAAGAAAAAAAGTAATGAGCATATTACCATGCAACTGAAACATTAATTCATCCATAAGAGACGAAGAAAATCTAAGGGATCCTAATTTTAGCATTGTTATTGTTGGCACCTATCTGCAGTGCTGGCTGTAGTTGCAGCTACTGCCGGTTACTTTTATTACAAAGTAAGTCATTGTCTCCATCCAATAGAAAAAGTATCACTAGGACCTGTTGGTAAAATATTTGTCCAAAATTATAAGAGATATTGAATGTTTTAATATAGTATATAACGTAGAAAATGAATAGGAAGTCAATAAGATAGTGTCACAAAAGAAACTTTTCTATGACGTACAACCTCTTATAATATTTGTCTAAAATTTATATGAAACAAGTCATTCGATAGGATTTTCAAAGAAATTTTAGGAACCAACTCCTTTGTTTGTTCCAAAGGGCTTCATCCATAGAAAATTAGGGTTCCAATCCTCTAGAATCCTTGTATTTAGATAAATGTGCTCCACCTCTCTTTCTCTATCTGTCTATTTATCTATCTAAAGTGTTCCACTTGCAGAGTGTAACAAAGTTGTTCATGAGTTGGATCAAACCACCAGCTAAGCGGTTTGATTGTGTTCTTTGGCACATGAATACATCTTGTGTGTCCATATAGGTTGCTCAAGCTCAATCTAGCTAATTGATTAATTAGCACATGTTTGGATTATTGGACTAAAAAATAGGCTCTCACTAAATAATAGGCTAAACATAGTCTAATCATCACAAACTTCTAACCACCAATCATCCATATTAGCTCTTAGTAATCCATGAGTAGTTTATATTTAACAGTCCTATTTTGTCATCTTAAACTAGCAGTACTTGTTCTTAGTCTTATAATTTGCACCTCTCCTTGGACACACACAAATGACCCAACGCAGCCAACTCATTAGCGGCTTGATTACAATCTCAACCTTTGAACAAGCAATCAAAGCTAATGAAACTAGAAGGCACTAATGTACGTCTTCATCTCTCAGTTATCAAAAGACCCACCACAACATCATCAAAGTCGTTGGTTGTGATTGCCTGAACCACCACCGTGGCACATCTTCTTAGGGGGATAGGACTTTTATAAAAAGACTCTCAAGACGGAGCTTCATAGGTCCTTTAGTAAAAAAAAAAAGTCCTAAAAAAATCCCACTTGTTTAATTTTCTAGAGACTTTTTTTTTAAAAAAATCTCAACAAAAAAGTCCATGAAACCAAACACCCCCTTAGTTCATCAGGGTGTTAATGTTAATACCAGTAAGTATATAACACTCTCGTCTCCTAAAAGAAAAAAGAAAATCCTTCACGCGTGCCATGTGGTCCAACTGCTAATGTTCCTCATACCATAACACAATAAAAAAACCCAAGTGGATGCGTCCTACGTCTCCTAAAAGACACTCTCTTAATCCAGGTTTACGAACATGCATACGATTGGACCCAGAGGATCGAGATCCAGTTCTCATGTCATGTGCGTGCACGTGATGCAAAAATGGGAATATATATATAATGGCCAGATTGTCATCTTTTAGGGCATTTCAGAGTCTAGCGTATTTATTACCTTCGTATTTATTGTATTTTTGATGATGTGGTGATGTGGCGGTGTATTTATGGAAAAAATCAAAGACCCAAGTCTTATTTAGACTCAAGTCAGTTCAACAACACGCGAGGTATTAAATAGTCTTTAGGCTACAAGATAGAGTCTGCGTTTGTAAGAATCGCCTTATCTATCTAATGAATGGCTCGGCTCGGATATGCTTCTTGGTTCCTATTCATTCCACATCGGAAAGCGAAAACTTCACTTTACTCCCACCGTTACCGACGTTGACACTTGCACATGAATGAAGGTCCGTATTAAGCATTAAACACACACTCACTCTCTGAATTCCGTTTCAAGAGAGCGACTGTTCGGTGCTCTCACTAGCTAGCTAGTTTCCGTTTTCTAGCTTTTGATGAACTAGACAAACTCTTATCGGTGGTTTTCTATTTATTCCTATATTCTATAATCCATTCCTAATCCAGACATGCATGGGGTTCCTTGTGCAGCCGGTAACTTGCCAGCTTCCTTCCACATGCTGAAAGGAGGACTTGTTGCACAGACAAAAGAGACGTGGAAGCAAAAGAGACGTGGCCATGCAAGCAGCTAGCTGCTGAGCTCCGAGACATGAGAGGGGCCAACCATGCATGCAAAGCAAAGAGCACGGCTCTCTCTTTCCTTCCGTCCGGCACGGCACATCTCCAGGGATGACGGTCGTCCCGGCGATAACGCGCAACTCTCGCGGCTACGCAACCCATCCATCCCTGCCCTGGCAGATAAGGTTCTGGTGTGCTGATGGCTGGGCCCACTCACGTGCCCCACATGGCAGAGGATCTCTCCCGTGAGCCGGTGACCCCACACGTCGGCCTCCCTTTTCCCCACCCCGCGACACTCTCCCGCCGTTAACCGCTCCGGGCCGCAGGACGGTTTGGTGAGGAGCCGACGCCTCCGGATTCCTCCACGTCACCTCATCCGACGGCTGCAGATTCCCCAATCAAATCTCAGTCTCCCACTACCTCCCGTCGTATAAAACCAGGAACCTTCACCCACTTCCACTTCCTCTCCCTCCGGTCTCCTCCTCCCTATCTCCATCCACCATCCTCCTCTCCACCTCCGCATCGTCGTCCTCCTCTCCGGCTCCGCCCCTTACCCACCACCTTAGCCAGCCATGTTCCGGACCTTCACGAAGCTTCGGGATGCAGCGTTGCCGCTCGCCGCGTCTGCGGTACGGCGGTGCTCCGGCGGCAGCCGGATCCGGGCCGAGGCCAACTGCCCGCGCTGCGACGCCCACATGTCGGTCCAATTCTCCCTCCAGCAGCTCCCTTCGCCCCCTCCGGCCGCTTCCGGGGCTATAGACGGCGCCCAGCACCACCACAACCACGACGGGGCGGGCGTGTGCCCGGCCTGCCGGGGCGCGTTCCTGTTCCGCGCCCAGCGGATCGACCCGCTGCGGGGCGCGTTCCTCGAGATCCCCGGCGGCGTCGTCGGGGCCGACGACGAGGACGCGGAGGGCGGAGGATTCGCCGATCGGATCAAGAGGATGTTGGCGGAGCGCCCGCCCGACGAGTTCCCCCGTTGCCGCAGGCGCCCCCGATGCAGATGCCGCACTATCAGTCGCGACGGAAGCCCCGGAGGAGACAGAGGGAGGAAGGAGGAGGAGGCGGTGGTGGTAACGGTAACGGCGGGGACTCGTCCTCGGGAGGGGAGGGCACTAGCGCTTCGCCTAAGAAGGAGTGGTGGGGTGCAGCCAGCCTCGGCGATGAGCTGCCTACGCCTCGGGAGATGTGCCGGAGGCTTGATGAGTTCGTCATCGGCCAGGCCAAGGCAAAAAAGGTGTCCCGTATGTCCCCAATTCTGCCTTCCTTTTTTAACAATGCTGCCAATTTTGGGTTAATAATGCGATTGATTTCAGTTGAGTGAAAACGATGCTAAAGAGCGTAGGCTGGAGTATAGCTCAGTGCGGCTTCTTTGGTTCTGTGTTGGCGAATTTCGGGATGTTAGGTGTGAATGCGAATCAGTACCCACAGTGGATCTCAATCTGCTTCCAAGTTCCATTATTAAGTTTCTGCTTTCCGCACAGATGGTACAGATGGAGATGGTTGTTGTGGTAGAGTGGTAGGTAACCACGGACGGCATCGCATTTCCTGCTACTTTGGCATTAAACTGGGAATGTTTCATTAACATGCAGATAGGGGTGTTTGCTTCGGACCCTGGAAATTGTGTCTGGACCAGGCGGCAATGCCAAGCGTTCGATTTTGAATGCCTGGGGTTGGATATGCTTGCCTGGCTGCAGCTCCCAGGGGAGGCTGCAAACCAAACACCCATAGACTAAGGAATGTACGCATTTTGAACTGATAGGACTTATATTATGTGATTTAGATATCTGGTTGGGCTTGCCAGAACATTGATGAGCTATGATGGAATTTTGCAAATGCGTCACCATCACCCAAGGCAATCAGCGCAGTTTCTTCATCCTATGCTATTATTGGCATTGCACCCCTTTTCAAATTCCTGATGTTATAAGTTATGTAGTAACCCGCATCTTGATTGCTGGACTTTGTGTGGTGGTTTGCTACATATTCCCGTAGTTTCTAGACTTGGTTGGGGAAAATCAAAGTGGAAACTGGATGGCTTTATTGATGCATCAGTAGCTTCTTAATTTATTATGAATGCAACTAATTGCAGGGGGCAATATCCTGTTTAGATTACCGTATGCGGTTATTTTTTGTGTATGAGATATTTGTGTCCTTACGAATAAGTGAACTAATTTAGCAGGAGTTATTAGTGTTTTTCCCGAAGCAACCTCCAAAAAGGGCAGGGAGTAGGTGTCAATTAGCAACATGTGTCACCAATTTCCACACTAGTTTTTAGTTGAAAACAAAGTAATTGGTGACACATGGTGCTAAAAAAGAATTCCTGACTATGCATCCTTTTCAATCATGGAGAGGAGTTAAATACGTAAATGCTCATGCACCATGATTCTTTTTCTAAGAGCAAACCATAGTTTTCACTTGCTTATTACAGAGATTTTTTTTCCTTGCAGGTGCTATCTGTAGCTGTATACAACCATTACAAGAGAATATATAATGCAAATGTACAGAAAGAGTTAGTCTCTGTCCTTTAACTTACCTGCGTTAGTTTTTCTCTCTCGTTTTTCTTTTACATATCTCTGCAATATCATAAACAAGCTACTAAGCTTTGTTACATGTTGCAATGGGCGACTCATACGGTCGCATGTAATTTAATTTGTTGATTGCTATGTCATACATTCTTTTTTTTTGCATGTATGTGTTGCTGCTGTATCCAGATCTGCTGCTAATTCTGGGCTTCCTGATGAGGGACATGATGATCAAAATATTGTAGAAATAGATAAAAGCAATGTACTCCTAATGGGCCCAACTGGCTCAGGTTTGTATTCCTTTATTTTTTTAAAAAAAAAGTATCTTGCATACCTTCCATGCTTCGAGGACGCCTTTCACATTTATAACTAGAGTTACTATAAGTTGGAGCTGACAGTTTTTTTTTTTTCCATCCTATCCGCTGACAGGAAAAACATTGCTTGCAAAAACATTAGCACGTATTGTAAATGTACCATTTGTTATAGCTGATGCGACATCATTAACACAGGCAAGTTCATTACTGACTTACAAACATTGTTTTCTTTAGTTTCTTGGAAGGGCCCACTGAAATGCATTAAACTGATTTCTGAAAATTCTCAAAACATGGCATTGCTGCTTACTTACTTTATTTGTACTCTTTTCACTATTTTAGACTTCTCATTTCGCGCAATTCTTCAGCATCATACCATATGTGTTACCGCTAGCTTTTGAGCTTATGTGAAAAGAAATTCTGATCAAGCATCTGGATACTGGGAACTGGCATTTTCTTTATTATTTGCATCTGTTCTTCCTTTAATCATATTCAGCCGTTCTGGACCTGTGGCTATATTAATTGTATTGAAGCTATATGGAGAAATTGGATATATGCAGTTACACTAGAATGTGTGGGTTCGAGTTGTAACCAAGATTAAAATTTGCTGCATTATACAGGCTGGATATGTAGGGGAGGATGTAGAGTCGATACTGCAAAAATTACTTGTGGTAAGTGTGGCTGGCTATTATGTGTCTTTAATTGAGTTATTGATTGCCTTTTATCTGTTCATGTAGTTTCACAAATAGGGAAAAGGGAGAAAAAACACATACTATTCGAGGATCCTCATGACATTCTAAATTTTGTTCAGGCTGCTGAGTATAATGTTCAGGCTGCACAACAAGGGATAGTGTACATAGATGAAATAGATAAAATAACAAAGAAGGTACTGATCCTTTTAATGTTTTTTTGGGTTGCTTATTTAGTTTTAAAATTTCTAAATGGTACCATGTTTCAGGCAGAGAGTGCAAATGTGAGTAGAGATGTATCTGGAGAAGGTGTTCAACAAGCATTGTTGAAAATTCTAGAAGGAACAGTAAGTGACCACGATTGCCTTTTTATTTTATGACTGCAGAATTAAGAGTTTAGATTCTATATTTGATATATTTTTATTAGGATCTTTGATTGACTTTAACTGCCTGTCAAGAGACTGTGGTAGTGATCCTCTGTATGTTGCCTACTTATTTGTATTCCTAATGCAGGTTGTCAGTATTCCGGAGAAAGGATCGCGCAAGAATTCTCGCAATGATAGTATACAGGTTACATACTCTATATGGACCTTAATGAATACATGCACTGTATATCAACGGGTCAAATTTGGATTCACTTGAATGAATAAAATTGTTAAAATGTTCTTTTTATGTCATAAGGACTCTGTACTAGAGTACATAGTGAACAGAGAGTAAGTGCTACCTCCAAAGCATTTCTTGACAACCAGATAACAGCAAACACACTGGTTGTGTTGAAAAATGTGCAAGGCATAAATATTCTACTCCCTCTATCTTAAAATTTAAGGGATCTTGAGTTCAAAATTTGTACCAAAATACAAGTATTCTGGGTCCTTAGCCCCTCTTTTGTTTGACCTTTTTGGTAGCAAATATTAAGATTCCTTTTGAACTCCGCATCACCAAAAACAGCCACTCAGTAATTTAGGAAAATTAAACCTGAACTACTCCCTCCATCCTAATTAGTGAGAGACAAGGTGGTCTGTTGTGAGGTTTTATTTGTCTGAAAATCGCTTGGATACCTTGTATTTAAGGACAGAGGGAGTATATGTTTGCCACTCTGTATTTGCTTAGATATTATGGGCATTGTAGAACCCATCATGATACTTACAGTAACTCTTTTCAGTGCGACATGCCTGTAACAGAATCTCATGAATGATGATACTGCAGATAGACACGACAGATATTCTTTTTATATGTGGTGGTGCTTTCGTGGACTTAGAAAAGAATATGTCTGAAAGGTATTGCAGACTTCATGTGTAGATATGTTATTCCAAACAAATTCCACAGAGAAACTGAACCCTAGTTTTTGGCATGAATCAGGCGCCAAGATTCATCGATAGGTTTTGGGGTACCCGTTCGCACGAACATGAGAAGTTCTGGAGCTAGCTGTCCAATGGTTACCTCATCTTTGTTAGAATCTGTAAGGATATGCTCGATTTCTTTTGCATCAATCCTATGAAAGTCTTTCATGTCTCAATAATTGTTCCTTGCATACTCATTAACAGGATAATCCAATTGCATTGGCAGGTTGAGAGTGGTGATCTTGTTAGATATGGTCTAATTCCAGAGTTCATTGGTCGTTTGCCCATTCTAGTAAGTTTGGCAGCTCTGAATGAAGGTCAGCTCGTTCAGGTAGCCTGTTCAGA
Source organism: Hyparrhenia diplandra (assembly GCA_015847255.1). Taxonomy (NCBI): domain Eukaryota; kingdom Viridiplantae; phylum Streptophyta; class Magnoliopsida; order Poales; family Poaceae; genus Hyparrhenia; species Hyparrhenia diplandra. The sequence continues at coordinate 214,059 of JADLZK010012123.1, forward strand.
TGATGAAAACTAATTACTCATGAAGCAGATCTTACATGATTTTCATAAAAAAGGGGTCTCTTGCATGCTGAAGGTCTTTAAAATATTTTTATCTGCTTTCAGGTTCTGACAGAACCGAAGAATTCACTTTCCAAACAATACAGGAAAATGTTCAACCTGAACAAAGTGAGCCCACAAAAAATTATTATTGTATCATATCTTCTTGTATCAACCAATTTCTGATCTTATATTACACCTTTTGGTTCATCAGGTTAAGCTGCACTTTACTGACGGTGCCCTTAGATTGGTAGCTAAGAAGGCGATAGCTAAAAGCACTGGTGCTCGCGGTTTAAGAGCCATCTTGGAAACTGTTCTATTGGAGGCCATGTATGAGGTAGGCCTCTTGAACTGTTACACAACAAGATGCAAAAGTTGAGCCATACATTCTGAATCTCCTGTTAAGCAGATTCCAGACGAAAAAACAGGAAATGAGCGAGTAGACGCTGTTGTGGTGGATGAGGAGGCGATTGGTTCTGTTGATAGGCCAGGTTGTGGGGCTAAAATTCTCCGAGGGGATGGTGCATTGGACCAGTACATAACAAGAACTAATGTGATGAATTTTGCGGGTATGATACTTGATGTCTAGCAAGAAACACTAATACCATGAAAATATGTTATTAGCTTAGGACTAGGAGATCAAGATCATATATACTTCCACTCATTTTCATCTTTGTTATATCCTTGGTGGAATTTAGCTCTGAAATGGAGCTTTCCTTTTGCTTTACTAACATCTGCTATTCTGCTATCGGGTGCAGGAAACTAACGATGGTTTGGCCGGGGAGCTCGAGGAAGCGTACATGCTGTCTAGAATTGTTAGCTTGTAACTAAAAAGGCTGGAGGAAGCGTATATGCTGAGTTCTGACCAACTTCGTACATCGTGTAACATGTCTACAACACAGACCGGCTACTTTTTGCTCACAAAATCACCTGTAATCTGTTTCTGTTCCTGCTGAGCTCTGACGAGCAGATAGATCCGGAGCACCATTTTCATGTAAACAGGAGTTGCCTTTTGATTGAGCAACCGTCCTGCAGAGTAAATTGTTGCCCATTTTTTCTGCTGCTCCCAACTGGGCAGCTCGATTGTGGTTGGCAGAGTTGTAAAGATCATCAATTTACTGATATGATATGATATGATAAGGAGGTACACTTTCACAGGGCACACCAGATCAAGTGTTTCAGGCTTCGCTGTCCGTTGGTAGGTTTCAGAATCTGCTAGCAAATATGTTCACCCGTTGTAAGGTGACATATATCTTGTTGCATAGTCACTTGACTTACGGCTTAGAGATTGATTCAATCATCACAGTATGCATTCTGATGTCTAGAGGTGTGCTGCTCTAACTAGTATGAGCATGTGAGGTTTAGAGATTTATTTAATGATTGCATATTTCAATTCATCTTACGATTGAACTCCACTCCGTGTTTGGGCATATTTCTCGAATTTATATGGACACGAAGAGTGGCATACCATGAAAACACTGTTTTAATATCATCTTGGATTGGACTCTCAGACTCTGCATAACATGTATGGGTATGGAAGAGAGTGAACGATTAAAGAAACATGTAGGTAGAGATGTTTAAAAACCCAACTTTATTTATTCAAAATAAAATCTAAGAGTCGTAAATGGACAATGGCACGTTCCGTTATTAGCAGCAGGAGTACTTCGTTACGAATGAAAATGATATTACAGTAACTCCACTTGAGTTACTGCTAACACTCCCTCAACATTCCGTGCTTATAAAATATAGTAAAAAGTCCAAAAACGGACAGAACCACCTGTCGACTCAAGAAAGAATTCCTTTATTGCGACTAGAAGCTATATCATTTTTTTTTTCATTGCCGTCCAAAAAAATATATATATCTACCCTATATCACCATTGATAAAGGATTATTATAGCTTTCAGTGGCAACGAAAGAACTCTTAACTCAGATTCACGCCGTCTCACATTCAAATCACACTGTACAGGTTCGCCGTTGAACCGACTTGCCAATGTGAGCCAAGGACAAGGAAAAAGCCGTGGAACAAGGACAGTACATTAGATCATTTGGAGGGCAATCAACAAGTTTAATGCGCCACAAAAAAGGTAAAGCCTGTCCTTGACACATAAATAAACAGTAGATAGATACAAGTTTGTCCAAAAAAAAAAAGGAGATACACAAAACTGAACATAGCACAGTATGTAATGCCCATCTCAATGGCCTAAACAGCTCATACTGATGCTCATACTGATCCAATAAGTTGTAGTCCTAGTTTATTACACGCAGAAGCAACATGAAAAGTTCATATACAAAACATGAGAACCCTTGCCAGAGCAAATTCAACCTTCCATCTCTTGATGCAATTAAGAGGTAGTAGATAACTCTTGTATCAAAATCTGCTCTTCTTCGTCAAAATTGAAATCTATGCAAATATGAAAAGCACAATAAGTTCACACACAAGTAATAGGGTGACACGAGAAACAACAAATTTGAGCCACTCGGCAGAAAACTTGAAATGAATATGTAGAGCTTGATGCATAACAATTTAATTAACTTATGGAAAGTGCAGCATGATGTAAGAGGAAAAAAACTGATTTGGGCAACAATTTCTATTGACCAAGATCTCAACATTTTTTGGGACAAATATGTCACTGATTGAACTAAGCAGCACATCAATAATTCAGAAATACAGAACAAGTAGACATTTTGTGCCCACTTTTTTTTAAAGCCTATTAATACACCTATGTGCATAGATTTGTAGATGATATTTGCAGAGACATTAAGAGCATTTATAGACAATTTTTTTTATTTCATATTTGATAATTTCCTGAGCTCAGGATATTCTTCTTTAGATTGCTTTAGTTTCATATACGATAAAAAATGCAGAAATGTAGAAAGCAAAACCTATGTTAAGTGTTTGCAGGAAGATCAAAACTTTCAGAATTCCCTTGTCAGCCTCATCAAATTTGACTTCAACAATCTTAAGGTTTTCTGATATTGTAGCAGATCCCTCCATCTGACTGTAGCTTCCAATAATTTCATACTTATGTTCAGGTCCCTATGGTAAAAACATTTCATTAAGATAAATAGATGAAACAAAATACTGTAAGTAGCAGTTGTCATGTAGAAAATATATGTACCTTGGAAAAAATTTGAAGAGTGAGTTTCTCTAGAACTGGCGAGTGTTTAAGAAGACAAGCTAATTCACGGAAGTCAGGAGGCACACACCAATATACATTTAGTAACAAAGTCTTTAGCATTTTGAACATGGGGCACCGTTTCACATCTCGTTTGAAAATGAACTGGAGAACCAAACAAAAAATATCAGGCAATCTTTACAGTGAACATAATGATTTAAGAACTCACCTAGTGGCAATATATACAAAACACAAATGTCTGTATAGATGAGATTCATCAATGTCCTACAATTGATATAAGTATTGCTGACGATAATACAAAAAAAAATTAAAAGGATAAAATGTAATTATACCTTTTGGGATTCATCTATCAAGACCAAACTCTTAGCTTCTGATAAACCATTCAGAAGCACAGATTTGTTGTTTTTGGCGACATTGGCAGTGCTACCATTAAAATTATCGCCTTCCAGGCCATAACACCCTTCACAGTGCTCATCATCACAATCTCCAGATTCAGAATTATAGCACTCATCCAACGACATAAAATTGATGTCAAATCTAACAAATACCACTGCTAACAATGGCATGCTCCCAAGAATGGGTTCTGTAGACACAGTGAAATACTAGTACTTGGGACATCAATTATAGTACGGATCTGCTCATTGAAGGAGGAATCGATGACCGTTAGGTCCTTCACAGATTTAGACGAGATCCTCTTGACATGGCCAAAGTCACACCACTGAAGATATATAGACTTTCGAGTCCCGGACAGCCTGATAAATCAAGGAAGCTGTCATTCAATTTTGTGTCGTACAGCTCTAGCCTCCGCAGGTGCCTTGAGACAAGAGGCAGGTTGTCGACATGAAAATGAAGGCCCCTGCAGACATCATCCTCCCGGGTGATGCTGAGCATGAGCCGCCGAACTTGACACCTGATGACGTGCCGGATCCAGAGGTTGACGTGGGGCACGTCCGCGTCGTCGCGCACATCGAACAAGAACTCGCAACTGTCGAGCGGCGCGCCGCCACGAAGGAGGAGCAGGTGGTCCACGAACTCCCGAAGCTCGCCCGAGGACACCAGGTCGTCGGGCGCATTGGCGGCGGTGATGCGCAGGCCCGCCGCGCCCTCCCAGAGTCGGCGTCAGCGCCGAGCCAGGACGCACGTCCGCACAGCCGGCTGCGCCGGGAGGAAGGAGAGGACGTGCTGCAGTATCTCGTCCGGGGAGAGGCGAAGGCGTCACCCGCGCCGGCGCCGGCCAAACCGGTCGGTTCCTTGGCCGCTGGGCTCTCAGGCATTCCGTCGAACAGGCAGCGGCCGGGGGCACTCTGTGGGAGGCGGCGGCAATGCGATTTGCGCAATGCGATCTGGCCGGGGATTCTTGGGTTCAGAGGCGGCGGCACTGCGATTTGCGAAGAGAGAAATGGAGATCTCCCGGAGGGTACCATCTACTAGCAATTGGGCCGATATGGGCCTGGTAGGCCTGCAACATTGGTTTCTTTCCTTAGCTCACGGTTGGATCAGAATCGGATGGTTCAGAATCTTCAGATCAGTGACTGCAGTTACCAGAATCCCCTACAAACCCTTCTGGGTTTTTTCACAAGGCGGAGAAAAAAAATAAAAAAAAAATAACAAAAAAATTTGGTTGTTTGGACAATCTGGTGAGTAAAATGAAGATCGTGGTATGGAACTGTCGGGGTTGGGAAACGCTGAGGGCGATTCGGGGGGGCTTCTAAATTGTCGAGTCGGTGAATCCGGATGTGATGTTTTTGTCGAAACAAAGGCTGATGAGAAAAAGATGAAGATTTTACGGGTAAAGCTTGGGTTGGAAAACATGGAGGTGGTGGAATGTGTTGGTAAAGGGGAGGCATTCTTTGTGTTATGGAGGAGGGGGATTGATTTGGTTTTGAAAAGTAAGTCAAAAAACCATATAGATATATGGAGGTCCGAGAGACAGGGGGAGTTCGTGGCGGTTTACGGGCATATATGGTGAATCGGATCTGGAGATGAAGCAAAAGATATGGCGTACCGATGCGGGACTTAGCTTTCAAAGAAAGAAAACAGATCAAGCTTTGGCTGTGTGCGGGGATTTTAATGAAATTTTATTTCAACATGAGAAGGATGGAGGAGTTGTACGCCCGCAAATCTACCTGGATCAATTTAAACAAGCCCTGGAGCTATGTCATTTGCATGATCTCGGCTTTGAGGGAGACGTTTTCACATGGAGAAACAAACAGACAAAGGGGAATACACATTAGGGAAAGACTCGATAGGGCAGTGTCAAATTTTGAATGGCTTCAAAAGTTCCCGCTGGCCAATATAAAAAACGGAGATCCTTTCCATAGTGACCACCGAACTGTGGTTATTACCACGGAAGAGGAGTACTGTGGGAGGATACAAACTGATCGGAGTTTCAAGTTTGAAGCAAGCTGGTTGAAGGAAGAGGAGTTCAAAAAGGTGGTACAGGAAGGGTGGGATTTGAGGGGAGATTTTGATAGTTTCAGTACAAAAATAAAAGGGGTGGCGGCGAGCCTACAGGAGTGGAATAATAATGTTTTGGGGGATTTAGAGAAGAGGTTGAAAAGTGCAAAAAAAGAACTAGAGAAATGGAGACGGGCTCCGATTAGCGATTTGGCGGTAGGAAAAGAGGCTGTATGGAGTTTTAAGGTGGATCGTTTGGAGGAGCAAGTGGAGGCGTATTGGAAGCAACGGGCTCATGTAAATTGGCTTAAATTTGGAGATCGAAACACGAGTTATTTCCATAAGGTGTGCTCGGAGAGAAGAAGGAGAAATAGAATAGGGCGCCTAAAAAAGGAGAATGGGGGTTGGGTGGAGGAGGAGGAAGAGAAGAAGGTGTTTATAGCTAATCATTTTACGCGGCTTTTCAGGTCCAGCCAGATTGACGAGAGGAACATACGCTGGCGGCTTCTAGACGTTGTACAACCTCGGCGTCACTACGGCTATGAAGCGATAACCTCCTGAAGGAGTTCACGGAGGAGGAGGTGAAAAAGCCCTTGATAATATCGGCGACCTCAAAGCCCCGGGGCCCGACGGGATGCCATCGGCTTTCTACAAAAATATGTGGGATCTTGTTGGTAATAAAATGACCAATGAGGTCCCGGCGTCTTCGAGGGAGCAAATTGCCGGAAGGATGGAACGACACGGTAATTTCCTTGATTTAGAAGAAGGACCGACCGAGCAAATAACAGATCTTCGCCCCATAAGTTTATGCAATGTGACCTACAAAGTTGTGGCTAAGGTTCTAGCGAGGGAAGATTGAGAGAGATTTTGGATGAGGTCATTAGCCCCTTCTCGAGTGCATTTGTGCGTGTCGCCCGATTTCAGATAATATAATTGTTGCCTATGAAATTACTCATTATCTCTTAAATAAAAAGAGAGGGCAACTCGGGTTATGCCGCTTTGAAGCTAGATATGAGTAAGGCATATGACCAGGGTAGAGTGGATTTTTTTTCCGGAAAAAATGATGAGGAAGATGGGGTTTGCGGAGCAATGGATAAAACTAATGATGGAGTGTGTCTCGACAAAGTGTCATATAGAATCAAAGTGAATGGGGATCTCTCGACCCTATTATACCGAGAGAGGAGGATTGAGGCGGGGGATCCACTATCCCCATATCTATTTCTTATGTGTTTGAGGGTTTTCAGCCATGTTGCGGGAAGCGGAACGTGAGGGTAGAATTGCCGGAGTGAAAGTTTGCCAATCTGCACCTAGTGTGTCTCACCTACTGTTTGCCGATGACTCTTTGATCCTGATGCGAGCAAATGGAGGGGACGCTCAACATTTACAGGATATCCTGGATCTGTATGAAAGGTGTTCGGGGCAAATGATCAACAAGGCAAAATCCGCCGTCTTGTTCAGTAAGAATACTTGTGACAATCGGAAAAGAGAGGTATGTGAAAAGCTCCAAGTTAAAAAAGAAACGATGAATGAGAGATATCTTGGCCTTCCTGTTCATGTGGGAAGATCCGCGTGCAGTACGTTTGCCTACCTAAAAGATCGAGTGTGGCGCCGCATTCAGGGTTGGAAGGAGAAGTTCCTATCATGGGCAGGAAAGGAAGTCTTAATTAAGGCTGTCGCGCAAGCTATACCAACTTTTGCCATGGGCTGCTTCGATTTAACAAAAACCTTGTGTGACCAAATTAGTAAAATGATATGCCGCTTCTGGTGGAACCAACAAGAGGGCAATCATAAGATTCACCAGCTTAGTCAAGATGTGTTGATCTTTGCCAAAGAAGGAGGGAGGTCTGGGGTTTCGAGACATACATACTTTTAATCTAGCTATGCTCTCAAAGCAGTGTTGGAGGTTGTGGAGTAATCCTGAATCTCTTTGTGCTAGAGTTCTCAAAGCAAAATATTTTGAAAATACATCAATATTGGAGGCAAAACCAAAGCGTGGGATGTCCTACACGTGGAGAAGCATTCTAAAGGGCCTGGAGGTGATGAAGATGGGTATGATCTGGAGGATAGGTGATGGCCGAAATATCAAAATCTGGTCTGATCCTTGGCTCCCAAGAGAATTTTCTAGGGGTCCCATAACACCAAGAGGAGGTACCATTATGTCAAATGTGAGTGACTTAATTGACCCGGGGACTGGCCAATGGGATGAGGAACTAGTACGTGACATTTTTTGGGCTGAAGATGCTGCTATAATCTTGGCCATTCCGATTATTGAAGGCAAGGAAAACTTCCTAGCATGGCACTATGATGAGAAAGGGCGTTTCAGTGTGAGAAGCGCTTACAAAGTCTGCCGTGATACCCTACAAATGGCGACAAAGAAGACAGTGGGTACAAAAAGCAGGCAAAGCAGTAGAGTCGAAGCTTGACCATGTTTGGAGAAAGTTGTGGAAATCAAAATGTCCTAACAAGGTAAACCATTTCATATGGAGATTAGCCCATAACTTGACCACCCGAGAAGAAACCTTGCTAGTAGGGGATGAAGATCGACACGACCGGTCCAATTTGTAACCGAAGCCGATGAGGACGACGGTCATTTGTTTCTCAAATGCAAGCTCGCAAAGTCGGTATGGAGAGAGTTAGGGTTGGAGGAGAGACGCAACAAGCTCGGGAATTACCCAATGCAAAGGAGATGGTCGATCATATCTTGACGTAAAAAGAAGAGAAGAGGAGCCTCATCCGTATTACTCGTACAACATTTGGACAGAGAGAAACCGAAGTTCGAGAGGAAGGGCGTGAGGCGGCGGTGAGTTGATCGCAAGAGCAATAAAATCTTATGCCAATGAGACAAACTCGTCAACACCTCCTCGATTTCTGCTCAAAGCCAAAACCGGGAAAGATGGAAACCCCCGCCACGAGAGGAACCGAAAGTAAACCGTGATGCTTCCTTTATACCAGCGAGAGCTGTGGGGTTGGGGCTTCCCCGATCCGCTGACCGATGGATGGAGATGTCGCGTGCTCAACGGCCGGGGACGAAGTTAACCATCTATTGAATCCTGCTCAAGCTGAAGTAATCGCTTGCCTTCAAGGGGCCCAAGCGGCAAGTAGTCTTGGTATAGGACGTCTGATCCTGGAAACAGATGCCTTAAACATTGTGCAAGCATGGAAGGAGAACACGGCGAATATGTCGGTGAACGGTATTTTGATTGAAGAGCTCAAATCTTTTGCCCATGCAAACTTCATTAGTTTTGAGTGCGTGTATGTGTCCGAAAATGTAACAAGGCGACATGTCCCTGACGGGCCGCTCTTGGTGTGGCAGCGGGTTTTTCTGGGAAAGTAATCTTGAGGAGTGGCCGAACATGTCAAATAGTTAGGTGCACGCGGTCATGTGAAGAAGTTCGGTTGCCAATGTAATTATCGTTGACGATATGTCAACCCAAGTGCAATGAAAATCCACCTGAGAATTTTTTTTTTTTTTTAAAAAAACCCTTCGGCGTTTTTTTTTTTTTTGACCGGACCGTTAAAATCCTGCTGCATGCAGACGGGCCCCCCTCTCGCTGCAGAAAAAGATCCAGCTGGAGAGCGGAGCAGCAGGGCCGCCGGGAAAGTCACGCCCGGGGGCACAACAGTAAAAACCACCAGGATCCAGGAGTGATCAACAAGACAAGCAAGGACCGAGGAGTGAGTGGCTTCCACCTCTGCGATAAATTAGACCGCTTCTCCGACCCCCTTTCTCCTCCCCAACCCACCCACCTTTCCCGCCTAAGCACCCTGCCAAACCCCCCTTTAAACCCTCTCGTCATCCTCAAAATTCCTCGCGTCGTGTTGTCCTTCTCGCCGCGATCTGTCCGGGGTAGCCGAGACGGAGGACCCTCGAGCCCGATTTCATCTCCGATTTTGAGGTTTTGGGTGGTGGGGATTCTTGGGTTGCCAACTTGCCATTGCTTTTGTTGACCGGCTCTCACTTGGAGTGTGTGCTGCTGTCGTGAGCTCACTGGGAGCTGTAGCAGATCTGGAGTAGTAAAAAGCCTCCGAATCTATTCGTTTTCGAAGGTTCGTGGCTGGTTTCCCGGGAAGTTTTGCTTTTTGGGGGAGAGATTTTGGTTCTAGGTTGCTCGATTTGAGCGAGGCTATTTGGGGATTTCTTGGAGGTTCTTGGTGGATGAGATTTGAGGCGGAGGAGGCTTGGCAGTAGCTGTTGCGGTGGATCTGCGGCCTACGGCGATGTCTTCTGCCGACTTCCTCGCCTCCGACCGGAGCCGCGGCGCGGAGCCGCCCCTGCCCCGCCCGAAGCGTGTCCGTGTCCACTTCGTGGACCCCGACGCCACGGACACCGACGACTCCTCCGGCGACGAGGACGACCGCGCCAAGCGGCGCGTGCGGGAGGTCATCCACATCGACGTCGAGGCCGCGCAGGCGCAGACGCTTGTCCTCCCCGAAGAAGCGGCCGCTGCCGTCCAAGACAGCCGCCGCGGCGGCCCTCCTGCGTCGCCGCGCCTCCGGAGCCGCGTTCCGGCGGCGTTTCCCCGGCGTACGGCTCCGTCCGTGGGGCAAGTACGCGGCGGAGATCCGCGACCGGAGCCAGGGAAGCGCCTGTGGCTCGGCACCTTCGACACCGCCGAGGAGGCCGCCGCGGCCTACGACGACGCCGCGCTCCGCCTCAAGGGCTCCCACGTCGTCACCAGCATCCCCGCCGAGGCCGAGGCGCAGCCTTCTTCCCCTGGTCGTCGCGCATGAGGCTCCGTCCTCGCCGTGAGACCCCACTGGAGGAGACGGCGGAGGCTGCCGCGGAAGAAGACGGAGAGCCTCTCGCCTCGGTCCCCGGCCCCGGCCCCTGCTCCATCCCCGGCGACGGCGCCCGCGTCGCTGGATCCGCCGGCGGTGGTGGACGACGCCGCCCTGGTCTGCCCGTTCGCGTCGCCGGCGTCCGTTCTCCGCTACGCCGCCGACGAGGTGCCGGCCGCGCCCGCTCTGCCGGCGTTCGAGTTCCTCTACTCCGGGCTCGGTGACCTCGGCGACCTCTGCGTGGCAGCGACGGCGCCGTCCAAGGCGGCGGAGTTCGACTGCCTGCCGTGGTGGGAGAGCGAGGACTTCGTGACGGCGACAGGCCTCACGGCGTCAGCCGGCGCTGCCGCCGTCAGCGTCATCTGACAGCGGCGTTACCCCTCGGGGCTCGGGCCTCGGCTCGGCCTGCCGTGGGCGGGAAGTGGCGGGAAGACGCGCGCCGGTTTGGGCGCTCGGCGCGGAACTTTGGCGGGAGACGCGTGGGCAGCGGGACAGCGGCATCGGAGTAAACAACTATTATTTTATTATTTATTAACTGCTGCTGCTAGAGCAGTGGAGGCAGTGGAGCAGGAGCAGTGTGAGTGGTTGCTTGTGGCGGCGAGTCCATGGCGTAGGCGTGGCGTGGCGGGCCCCATGGGCTCTGCTTTCTCTGCGCGGGTGCCTTGAACCGCACGGCTCCCGCGTGGAAACGCAGCAGTGCTCTGTCTCTGTTTTTGGAGTGGGGGTGTGTGGTCTGTGACTGGAGTCTACTATGACTGTCGTCGTCGTGTACTGTAATGTCGGTGGTTAGCCTTTGATGCATGCACACTCTCATTTTAGCTATCGTTTGTACCTCCCGTAACATCAAACTACTCAACTTTAATAAAAAATTAAATAAATAAACTAATATAGTAGTACTACATAATATTATTAGATACTAGATTGTTAATCTAGTTTTGTGATAAACTTATATTATTATATAGAGATATAAGTTTTGCTAGTACTCCCTTCATCCAAAAATCTCTGTCGTTTTAGCAAAAAATATTTTTTCAATAATCTCCGTCGCCTAAGGATATTATGGTGTTTTATTATTCAGCAAGCTTAAGTACTGGTGTCATGGTACTGCCATTAAGTTACGTGGCAGTAAAGATCAAGTTAAGTCTTGCATGCGTGTGACTCTTTTGGATACTATGACGTTGCCTTCCCATTTTCTACTCAGTGCCTTGCATTCCCATTTTCTACTCAGTGCCTTGCATGCACGGCGGCGAGAGGGTCTGGTTGGATGCGTATTAATCGGCAATTAAGGTTGCCGTGACAATTAAATGAAGAACTTAGCTCGTGGGCTGTTGCACTCGACCTTCCTTGGTCACTGCGCCGAACAAAAAACGCTTAAGATTTTTGGATGGAGGAAGTATTTCATAAACATAGTTACTCTCTCCGTCTAACTTTAATAAAAATTAAAAAAACATAATTTTTTATTTTTCAAAAAATTTAACCATAATTTTATTTAAAATATTTATGTAAATTTCAAAATAAATCAAAAAAAACGTAATTTTTTTTTTTTCAAAATCTAATTTAACCATATTTTATTTAAAATATTTATGTAAATTTCAAAATAAATTAGTTATTATTATAATATCTTTAATGATCTAATAAGTCATAAAAATTAATAATATTTACATAAATTATTCAAATAAAATAAATGGTCAAATTAGATAGAAGTCAAAAATTCGTTTTTTTTTCAAAAATGTTAAAAAGTTTGATTTGAATATCACTTAAAAAAAGAAACACGGGGGTTAAAAAGTACCAAGTGGCAACATTCATGCAAATCTCACATTGAATCATTTGTGCAACTACTGTTTCTAATTGTCGTGTTGATTAAGAGGCCCGCTTGGGCCGGCCATATCCTTTCCTTACTCTTGCTCCGTTTTAGCGGAAGTGGTACTAAGTGCCAACTCAGTGGGCCGGCCGGCCCTAGCCCACGATGCGTCGGCTGCTGTCGTTTCGCGCGCAGGGGTTGCGGCCTTGCGGGCGGGGAATCGTGCGCAGCCAATTGAGCCCATCTTGGCCTCTCATCTTGCCGTCCCGCCGTGCGACGGGCCCTCGGAAGCTCGAGACTCGACTAGAACTTATCCTCCCTCTCCCTCCCCTTGCTTTGGAAGGGTGGGTGGGGGGCGCGCGCACCGAGCGGGCAGGCGGCGAGGGCAGGGACGGACTGGGGAGAGATGTCGGGCGGCAGGAGGAGGGGGCTCGTGTGGAGCCTCCCCGTGGCGAGGTCAGATGTGCTCGGCAAGCTGGGCCCTGCCTTCGGCATCGGCGCCGGCTGCGGCGTGGGCGTGTGCTTCGGCCTCATCGGAGGTGCGTGTATCCTTACTCGTCCTGCTTCCAGTGTCCCGGCCATAGACACGTTCACGGACCAGACCGACGAACTGGAGTGCTCTCGATGGTTCTGACGGTTGCGCTAGGGGCGCTTATTTCCCGGTTGGAGGGCCGTGCAATTGTTTTTTTTTTTGTTTAATCAGAGAGCCGTGCGAATTTTCCTTTTGTTCGCTGTTAGTTTCAACTCGTTGGCGAATATGGAACGAGATTCCTATTCAGGATCAGTGTAGGCGACCCAAACGAATGGCGAACGCGTAGGGAGGGAGGGCTCCGGCCCACTGAGAACAAAGCGGCCAAATTCATGCTTGTTTCTTCTCTTTTAACCGAATGAGAAATCTGCGTGTGTTCTGCTCAGAGGCGCCCCTTATAGATAGGATCGTATGACTACATGGTGGGGTGGAAATTGCTACTATTTCGCTGCACACTTCTCTGTACATCATCGGAGTGTGAAATCATGGACGCTAGGATGTCAGGGAGCAGCATTCTTCAATCTGCTACTGAGATACAAGGTTGTATAATCCGTGTGTTCCCACGACTGCAGCTACAGTCTGCGTCATGCTGCGGCCTCGGCCATCTGTCCAAGTATCCTGTTCCATAGCAGAGGCAGGCTTCTCCGCCTGCTGCTTATGGCCGCCTCCTCTTGCTTCTTCTACATTGTTCCAATCAGCGATGGAGCTAGAAATGGTCACAAACTTATGTCAAACCAAATATCTTACTAGGTTGCACAGTCGTGTTAATAATATGAAGATTCAAGAAGCCACTAGTAATCAAACGTGCATTTAGAAACAAGCCTCAGGTTCCTAGTAAATTCCTTTCAGTCTGCAATGACTAGATGATATATAATCATATGAATGGAAGTATGCACAGTTTCTTGTGTTCATGCAACCCCTCACCACATGACCTGTGTATCTTGATAACGTGTGTTGTACTTGACTCTTTGAAAAAACAATGAAATTTCCAGGCGGGGAATCTCTCCCTTCCTTAGTTTACCTTCTAAACGAGCTGACGGTTGTAAGCAAGCACCAACCCACAATCTCAACAAAGCCTATTCTGCACGGTTTAAGGCATTGAAACAGGACATGTAGCAATGTGTGCCTCTGGTCCTGATTTCATGGTTATCCTCAATCACCAAACAAGAATCATCTGCCTCCTTGTGTGGGGGAAGGGGCTTGTGGAAAGAACTAGTGCCGACTGTCATGGCAAACAAAGTAGAGAGTTGTGTGAGTCTTGTTGTTGTAGGTATCCCTCGGTGGACCTTAAGAATTAGGTTGAGGAATAAAAAGAGGAAGTTCTACTGGTGCAGATGGGTGCTGGAGCTGAATTGAGACAGAATCTCTCAGAGATTGGCAGTTGTTTCATCCAAGAATACAAGCTAACCCATCAAACCTTAGCTCTAAATGAACTAAGAGATGTCATGATCAACTTGGGTTTTATAATGTGTTTAGTCATGGGACCACTGCTGTTTACAAATTGATCCTATTTTAGGAGGGGCAGCAAGTGTAGCAGATGCAGCAATATATTATATCGTTTTGAGTTTGAATTCCATTGCAGAGATTGAATGTACTTGATGGGAAGTGATTGTCATCATTGATGTCTGTACTCTCTGCTCGTTTTTTTAATGTTGTGGTTTTGTTTGATATGCATAATGTTTATTGTTATTGTGAATAACTTAAGTTATGTCTGTTTGTGTTCTTTTGCTGTTGGCCTTTTATTTTATGTACATGGTGTATGTCTCCATTAGAGGCTGAAGTTAACATCACACAGAATGACAGAATAGGTTCCATTTCCAAGAACATTGTAACACCATGATTGGGAACACTAGATTGTATGTTAGTTTGGATGTTCTGATTGTGGTGGAACAAAATTTCCAATTATCTTGCTCTGTCTCTTCTCACTTTTAGAATGGCAGAGAACCCATCTTAGTTTGGATGATTTGTTGGCTGACGTAATACTGAATCTCTAGTTTTCTTGTTGTGTTCATTTCTCACTTTTGCATATCTTAACAGGTGCAGGAATTGGAGCTGGATTCCCTGGTTTACAATTGGGGTTTGGAGCTGGAGCTGGATGTGGAATAGGAATAGGTTTTGGTTATGGCTTTGGAAAAGGCGTTGCATATGATGAAAAGGGAAGCTATTCGAACATCAGGAGACCATTCCAGAACTCCAGAAGCATTGCCTACGAGTAAGTAGCAGATCCGTTTCTTGCTAAATGCAAAGTGACTTCATCTCCTGTTATTTTCATTGCATCTTTAGCATTGGGGCTTTCTTGTGAGTAGTTTCAATCGATTAGAGATATCAAAATGTGCTGCCAAGTTTGCTTTTGGTGAATTTGTAAACACGCAGTGCGCACCAATTTACACACCAGTCTAACATGGTAACACTTCCTAGTTTAATGAGATTATGTCGCATATTTTGCAGTGAACAGTTTTTTTTTTTTTGAAGTGTCACCGGGGGGGAGTTGTTCCCCACCTGAATTTCATTCATTTGGCCCTTGAAGACCTGATAAAGTAAAGAGTTTACAATTACAAGAGTGTGGACAGGAAAGCAGAAAACTTTCCATGGTAGAGGCTGTTACAGAACAGTATACACTATCTTTGTTTCGCCATCTCAAAGATGTGGCACCATTTTTCAGCAATGTGTGTTTTTTTTTCTTCTTCTTGAATCTTGCACGCCATAGCTCAGCCATTACCCTGCATGCCTCAAGGGTTTGCTGCACCGCTTGCTGCTCGTGCGAAACACCGCGGCATTTTCGCCTTCCATAGCTCCCAACAGCATAGGGCGATGAAGGCTGGCCACTCCTCAGATGGGACATTGGCCTGGGGGTTTAAGAGATGTAGCTCGTTGGCGCTAGCAGTAATGAGTTGTGGCATTTGAAGCTTCTCCCAGAACTGTTTTCCCAGAGCGCAGCCACCGATGATGTGTTCTGGTGTTTCGTCCTCCGCGTTGCAGAGCTCACAGGTTTTGCTGGGAACGCAGTGCTTCTTGAAAAGTACCGTTCTACACTGGATCCTTCTCTGTAAGAGCAGCCACATGAAGAGTTGCACTCTAGGTGGTGCAGAGTTCATCCATACGAACACTGCTCGATCATCCTTCTCCTGGCCGCGAGCTTTGATGAGGTTGTATACTGCACCGCTGTCAAGTCCATTGTTGCGATTGAAGAAAGCTGAGACCCGTCTGTCAGATTCCTGTGTGAGGGATACATCCTGGATCTTTGTCTCCACATCCTGCAGCTCTTGCAGTGAACAGTTTGATGCCATGTTTGATGAACTGATGGAGAGCACCAGGAAGCTGATCAAAGCAACATCAAAGGAGATCGACAAGTGGAGGCGGATGTAGAGAAAGCAATATAGCCATGTAGGAACTGCGTATAATAGTCCGAAACCAAAAGTTGTCGAGGCAGCACTACACGTGTCTCAGTGTCCGTGGGAACCAAACTGACAATTTGCTCGCTTGCTGTTTCAGCGAATATTTTCAGCGATTCATGAGATACGCTGCCCGATACTCTGGCCCGTCGATGCTGATGCTCAAAAGCATTAGTTTTCCAGCCATGTGCTTGGGGTGCGACACCATGTGATCGCGACGGCGCCTTGTAATTGAAATATCACCCACGACGTCGCCGTCGAACCCCTTTGTGCGCTTCTGGAGAGCGCCTGTATTTTTCGTATCGAAATATCTGGCAGGACGTAGAGTATTGTCTATCAATCGCAAGCTAGTCTTCTGCGTCTTTGTCAACTTAATCATGCTGTTTTGTTTTTGTGTTGTGTTTAACATCAATAATGCTGCTGTTGCTGCCTTGTTGAAGGAAATCCTGATCTCGCGGAATCAATGTTGAACACGATCGCGCCCTCTCTATAATGGTGCAAAGTCCAAACGATTCCGACGTTAGGAGAAAGCGAAATGAAGCTGGTGTTTTTAGAAAATTTTGAAATCGGTGGTTTCCTACTCCATGGGAGAGGCTGCAATTGATTAGTGACAGTTTGACGCACACGTCCATTTCAGATTGTCGAATAAGACGATGGCGAAGTCGTCTTCTTCCATGCTACTCTCATCTCAAGATAATAATAGAACTGATGGTTATCCTTGGAGTCATAGTCCATTGGTCGGGCACCGGGCAGGCATCTCATATTCCCACAAATGGTCGCCTGTTTGTCCTTTCCCGCTCAAGTACTAAAACCAAGCTGTCCATAAATCTCAAAGAAACGTCAATTTCAAACCAACCAAATCAAACAAGTACTATCGTCTAGAAAAAGAAGTGAAGCGATGAGAATTTGCAAGACGCCAAGACTCGAAGCAATTGCTGAATCATTTTTTAGAAAAGAATTGCTGATTCATGGATGGACCACAGCGAAAAAGGTGGCGGGCAAGTAATCCAGCGAAAGATCCAGGACGTTTTACGCGAAGCGGCTGCTGCCCTGGCAAGGTCCCGAAAACGCCCGTGCGAATGATTGAGCCTTTCTTTCAGCTGCACTGGCCTTTCATGCCAGATCAGCTCTGCGCCCCACTTGCAAGTCTTGTAGGTTGTACCCCTGGCCTGCCGGCACTTTAATGGCCTGAACTGCCGTCCTGCACATGAGATCCTGGCCACAACCTGCCCATGGAACACGGAAACAAAAGCATGCAGCTTTATATGCATCTCCATCCACCATCACACTTGGCACACAAATGACACAAAACAGCTCAAACAGAGGATTTACACCGATTCCATCCATCACCTGGCAAACAAAACAGCTCAAACCTTATAAAAAAAAAACCAGCTCAAAACTGAGAATTTCAGGTAGATTAACCATGGAGAAGGCACGACAACGACACATATTTTATGAATGCAAAATAATCATTGCCTCAACTAGTAGCTGTCTGGTTGTCTTGTACTAGCACCACACAAAAGCATCAGCACAGTGACACATTACAACTATCTCAGGTACACCAACGAAACCTTATTATTGTCCGACACATTGAACCCCCCAAGCTTCTAGAGTGACTGGCCAACCGGGCCTTGTTAACTTACCCAAACCAATAATGTTAATAATACTTAGGCAGTCAGAAGCACAAAGAATAAATAATAATAGAGTCAAACTGACAAGCCCCGAGACCATTCGTCCAAGCACAGACATGTTGTGTGTCGATAAAGCGCATAGATCATGACAGGCATAGGCCAGCAGCACTGATGATCCCAGCATATGCATCACCAATCATCTCCAGCAGTTGCTTTTAATTGGGCATTGAACCATGATTGATTTTGGGGGATGAAACTTTCAGAACAGAGATTACCGCCCTGTCTTTGCGCGCTTCATCCCGGTGGAGTTGAAGGGGGAGACACTAGGGCTGAGGTGAGGGCTTGGACTTTCCTCTCTCAGCGTGCCATTTAGAATTGCCAGCTCCCTCAGCTGCTGCTTCTTGTAGTAGTCCATGGACTCGTCCTGACAAAAGCTCCAGTTAGCTAACAGTATATGTATATATATATCAAAACTACTAAGAGACGATGCCAGCAATGAGGAACAAGGGGTACATACAATTGGTTTAAGAAGATCCTCTAGGATGGAGACAGCTTGATTTAGACGCGCATCAACCATATCTACTGGAAACTCTGCTTCCACAAGCACATGCAGTTGTTCATTTAGGTGTTCATACCCAGGTTTATCCCTCAGCTTGTCTTCCTATGAATGAAATCATACATGTTTCTCAGGACATTTGCATCAGGGCGGGCATGATAAATTACAAGTATAAAGAAGTGATGATGTAACAATAATCAATGAGCCAGGCATAAGATGTAACAAGAAACCATGATCATAATATCTTACACTCCTTTATATATAAAGAGTCCAAGGGTAAATTGTTATCTTTGAAATTCATTAATGCAACTATAGGTTTTTAGGTTAATTATAGTAAAATACAGGAAACCCTGTTAATGAAATCATACCATTGTGCCGATAGAGAACAAAAAGGAGTCATTATATAAATGTATCTAAACTGCATCACATAAATGCTCACTCACTACTTGAAACTGTAATAACACCTCTAATCAACTTTATCTTAAAATGCTCTAAACTGGAAGTGAAACCCCATAAAATTTAAGTGCTGATATAACATAGTTTTGTGGGTCACACGGTAACTAGTCCTAAATAGTAAATGCAACCTTGCTGAGCCCATGATTGCAGCATCATACTAGAAATAACTCAATCAGTTGACACTTAAAATGAAATGGACAATGTTAACCTTGATTATAATTTTCCAAAACTCCTCTCCTGTGCCACTATCATAGTGTGGAGTCACAATATAAACTTTATGTAATGTGACAGAGTGAAATTAACTGAGTATATAACCACAAATCGGTAAGGGACAGTCACAAGTTTATGCATGATATAAGTTATGCATTATACAAGTTTGTCCAGCTACAAGTGAAATTAACTGAGTATTTGCTAATGAATATTGTGCAAATATAAATAACTTCTAAAATTTCAGATAAAGGAGTACTGTAACAATGCTTGGTACAAAGTGCCAAACGATTTCAATTTAAAGCCAGTGATATTATTACCATCACAGAAATATAAAAAAGAATGTGCAATAGTTGTTTAGTACCTTAACAGAGTCTTTCACAGAACCACGTCCTCGAATGTAAACTCTACATTGGGTTGAAGCTTCAACTCTTTTCAGGGGAGTTACCTCGCGGCCCCAATAAACGACCAACAAAGTTGTACTGATCACAGCCAAAGAGTAAAGCATTTAAGATATGGCAATATAGCACAGCATATTAAAGAGAGCTAAAAGGAAAACATTTACGAAAGCTACCCACGTTAGGATACTTGTCCACTGGAACATCCAGCCTCATGACTTTCTTGACAACAGGAGTCGCAGCAAGTACAGGAGCACCATTCCAGCCCATTGACGATGCTTGAAGAACCCCCATATGCTGAGAAGGCTTGAGAAAAAGAGAACATTTCACCGTATTAAGAGAAGGCGACAATATAAGCTAAGGTAGAATATAAAAGTTTTGGTCCTCGATGAAAACATTTCGGCTTCATGATTGCCATGAATAAAATCTGACATGGAAAAATATTCTTCATTTTATCTCATGTTATTACAATTTACAAGTTATTATATATTGTATCGGTTGATCAGACTAGTCACTATTAGTGGTAGATCCAAGGTAAAATGAACAGCATGCTCAAAATCCAAATGCGCAAGATCCCACCACCAATTCGCAAATTGTTTTTTCAATCAAGTGACCAGGCAAGCATGTAATAACAAAAGAAAGACAAGAACAACAACAACAATAGATGCCAGAATATGCACCTCTGTTTGAATCCCTGACCAGCCCTCCAGATCCATTGGCTGACCATTCACTGGGTGGCCAGGTAACCTTAATGGGCTACCATGCTCAATTCTCTCAGGATCAACAAAGTTATGGTTAGGCGCCATAGAAGATGCGCGCAAAATCTCTGCATTGAATAGAACAAGAACTATCAATTACAGACAACTATACTCATACAAGTCAGAAACAATAATGACACTAATACTTTGAATACCACTCTAAACAGGGGCAAACTTGCGCGGGATTTCTAAATTTGTACAATGACATGAACAACTGCATTGTACCAATGATATAGTAAACACTCCACTAAGCTAAAAATAGGCATAAGCTGCAGTTAACCAGTGACTGACCATCCTCAAGATAATAAAAAAAAATGTGGTTCACATAAACAGCAGCCATTTACTAGAGTGTTAGCAGCCATTTTGTGGTTGACATAAACGGAAGCCACTGTAAACTATGAGAACGGAGCAATTGTTTAGAGACATAACTCAATGGAGTGTTACCTTTTCATCACCATGATAAACAAATAAAAAGCAATAGGATAATGCGATATACTATGAGAAAACTAATGAACAAAAAAAACCCAGTAAAAAAAATCCTCTAATGAAATCCCATGACCAACAAATAGTAAAATACATACATTATGATCATAACAAACCCAAGATACAAAAGTGTAGAGGCAATCATCAAACTTCACACAAATATACGATTAACTGCCCCAACCTAAAAGACTTGGAGAAAACCTAAATACAGCAACTAATGATAGTGAATGTCTTGCGCCATTAACAAACAAAATAGTTGAACTAATTAAAAAAACTATATAGATTACCAATACTAGTAATGCGTGGAGGCAAAGGAAACAAACCTTGGTTCAAGAGCCTGGTACAGAAAGGAAGAACTTGCACAAATGGGGCCAATTTCTGCCTCTCTGCAAGCAACTCAGCCAGATATCTGCCAAACCAAAAGCAAAGTTAGTATAACTGTGGACAATACTGAACTTAGTATTCACGTGATACAAAAAAGAAGAAGCATAATTTGAAGGATTTATAACTATAATCCCACAGAAATGGAATGTAAAAGGAAGAACTTTGATATGATTTATACAGAACGATCCATCAAACTAAAATTTACATGTGACTATCGCCAATGAGCGATTAATTACACACAAAATTTACACCCATTAGCAGCGAGTCAAACATACAGCTCCTATGCCCCCTAGTAGCCAACTAGCCCATTGGGGAACAGCAGTAACAAATCTATCAGCGAGCCATCACACCATAAAAAAAAAGTCCCTATGATTACAGATCACTCCTCCATCACAATCGACAGCATTGATCAAGGGGAAACATGGCATCCGGAAGTTTAGAATTAAGCGCAAATCTCCACCGCCGCATCAAATCTCGTGCTCCTCAGAAAGATTCCGAAAGCACAGGATCAAAAACTAAACAAAACTTACCCAGAACAATAGGAAAACAATCGTAGAAAACAAATAACGAAATCATAAACAAAATAGCGAAAAAATACCCACCTTTCTCTTTCAGAAGAAGAATACCTCATAGAATTGAGGGGATGAGGGGAAGAATGAACAGGGGACTGCGAGTATTGCAAGAGGGACGGCGGCGGAATCCTTTCGTCCATGTTACAAACAGCGAACACAAAAACTTGACCACAAGATTTTGCAAGATTGGGGGAAGATACAAGAAACCTAAGAACCCAAAAATCCAAGAACAAGGAAACCAAGAATCAAGAAAACCAAGAACAGCAGCTGCTTGCAAGCTTAGGTCCAGAGGCCTATCTTGAGGCCTGTGAAACCTAGCAGACGAGAGAGTTCACAGAGGACCGAGAAAAGGTAGATATATAAGGGATAGATGTGTGATTCTAAATCACAAAAGAGGAAGGTAATAGGTGGGCAATCAGTGATGAGAGCCCAGGCTGTGCAGGAGTTGGCAGCAGCTCTTGTTGGTGTTGGTTCTTGCTCTCCTTCCTTTCTCCTCTCCACAGCACACCCACAGCAGGAGAGAAGGGGTGGGTGGGAGAAGGGAGGAGAGAGGGGAAGAGACAAACCCAAAGGAGGGCTTTGGATTCTCTCTCCCTCCAGTATATGTCGCCGAAATCCAAGATGATTGAGGTCTCCTCGCGCCGGGAGTTTGCTCTGTAATTTTTTCTCCTTTCATTTCTGTCAACTATTATTTTGTTTTCTATTTTTCACGTGGTCCCTTTAACCATTTGATACGTGCACCCATCACGGTTACAACAAAAAAACAAAGCCGCGCTAGAGGCCGTCAAACTTGGGTCGCATGCCATTTTCACTTAATAATGGTATATTGGTATATAAGTTTATTGTTCAAGAAATACATTGCTAATATTTTATTGCGACCATTTTGTATGTTCTATGGACGGATGCTAGTTTGTGCATGGCTGTAATACATTTTTAGGTATTTACATTTAGAATTAATTTGTATATATGTATATTATTATTAATGCGTATAGCTTCTCTCCCGTTCAAAAAAAAAAAAAAAAAAGATAATTCTAGATTTTGTGGCAATCAAACTTTTGCTACATGTGGCAAAATTTATGTAAAAAAAAATAACAACATTTATGTCTCTAGATATGTTTATTATAAAATATATATTACTCCCTCCATCCCAAATTATAAGTCGTTTGACTTTTTTTTAACAACAAGTTTGACCACTCGTCTTATTCAAAAATTTGTGCAAAATATCACTTTTTTTGTTGTAGCTTTCTTTATTAATAAAAATTCTTAAAGAATGACTTAAATTTGACTATATTTGCGCAAATTTTTTGAATAAGACGAATGGTCAAACTTAGAGCCAAAAAAAAATCACACGACTTATAATTTGGGATGGAGGGAGTATACAATTAATTTAGTGATACTTATTCTGTAAATATTATATAAATAATATTCCCCTTAAGATGATTTGACTTTTTTTAGATTCATATGCTTTTTGGTATGCACTTAGATATATAATATGTCTAAATGCTTAGTAAAAACAATGTATCTAAGAAAGCTCTTACAATTTAAACTAAGTACTTATTATATATATAAATTTGATCAAAATTAAAATCATGCGACTTCTAAAATTGGTTATATTCTTTTTAGAATGGAGATAGAGTATATAAACTTTAAGAATCTAGTACAAGTCTATTTGGTTCAAGGTGAGATGTGAGAAAAAAGTTGAGCTATGTGCTATGAAAAATCTGTAAGTTGTTTGGTTAAAACAATTATGAGACATATCATCTCTCTTTTAACTTCAGTTATAAAGTGTGCCTTCATCTTCACCGATTTGTTAGAAAGCCGAAAGCCAAAAGCAAGGTCTAAGGTGCGAAAATTATAGTGCGTTGAAGATGCAATTTCTGGTTCTACCTTCTACTACCTATTTAGTCAGGGTTCCAATTTTTGAGCAGAAGAATCACTTCCCGGACGTTGAAGTGAACATAACTTGTGACTTCATGCATTGTGAAAATTGTGTTCATCTTTGTTTACTCGGCATTGGCATGCTAAAACCAAAACATGAAATGAAACACATGTCTGGGGTCTTCCCACATGTACCCCTAGCCAAGTTGTAGTAAGAAAATCATTGTACTCACCAAGTTAACGGAATCTAGGTGTCCGTTTGAGGAGCGTTGACTCCTTCGGCGAGTTAAACGCAACCGCTCCCCCGTCCCGTCCCAGTCCCAGCCCGCTCCATCTGGGCCGTTCATTCATACTAATCGCCTCGCGATCGAGCATCATGCAGGGCTGTCAGCATTTCATTTCAGCACACAATTTTCGTCTGCGTTTTTCAATCATTGGAACAGCTTGTTTTAGCCCTGCGCGGCCGCCGCTTCCTCGGAGTTTAGGCCTAAAAAAACACTGAACTTTGTACACATTTGAGAGCCTTTAATTTCTGATGGTTTTGTTTTTGTTTGTTCCTGCTGCTAGAGTTTGTAATCTCAACAACCAAACTGAACTGGTGATCAAGAGTTGGCCGGGTCATCATTAGACAGCCAAAATATAAATGGAGCTTCGTGTTACACGTAAGCATATACAAAACAAATGACGCGCCCGCCTGCATTAGTATATTCACAGCACACTCATGGCGTGTTTGGGCAGCGGCCACAAGGAAACACGAATTCCAGTTAGGCACCTGGAGACGATCGAGCTCATTTCTGTTGAACACAGCTAGCTATGGGTTTGCAGGGATCATCATGACAAATCATGGTTGTGGAGTAAGTTGGCGAGCTTGATCACATAGCCTAATATAATATATAGGATAATTATTTAGAACAGCAGCCCAAACATGCATTCCCATCAGGAGAAGTTTGATCGCTAGCTGGAAGATGGAGACGTCCGTGCTACTGCAGAAATTGGTTGGGTAAGCAGAAGATTGAGGATATTAAGTGTTGTAGATTTTGGCTATAAATTATTCAGAATATTTTTTACTGAAAATGATTTTTTTAAAGCTAGCTAGGGAATCAAATGCTGCTTCGGAAAACACCAAAATTTACCAGCTCATACACGTCAGTCCATATCGTCGTCACACAAGGAAACCAAACGCACTGGATGGACTCACTGGATCACGTACCTCCAAATTTTGTTCAAATTTGACGGATGTAAATTAAAGATATGCCAGCTGATGAATCGGAGTGATCTGTACATTTACATTTCCATTCTTCTTCTACCAGGCACACACACATCCGTTACTTTCTGAGTTGTCCGTCCAGCTGTATATACCATGGACGACAGAGAAGGAAACCCGTCACTTTTAATTTGTATTTTTTTTTCCTTAAAAAAAAAGCTGTCGCCATTAGCTACTGTAGCTTATATAATTTAGCATTAACCGTGCCTTGTTTACTGACAGCTACAGATAACAGGTAGGACGCGGGTACATGGTTCTAGTACAGGGTTTCACAACCATAATGGTGGACTTCTCCTAGTATTTTTAGTCAGTAATAATAAAACACTAACACTAGTCAAGGCACAAGGAAATATTACTAGGAGACATTTAGTAGGGAAAGTTTATACTAAAATTTGACTAGCAAAACACTAGGAGAAGCCCACCTCACTAGGAGAAATTTGAAATTTTGGTTGTGTTTACTATGCGTGCAGTACAAAATATGGTACTCCTGTCTCCCTTCCTAGATGAATACATCGCATCGAATTGATTTGGCAATGTTCAAACAAAAGAAACTACTCCAACTGTGTTTGTTTTTTTTTTTTTTTTTTTTTTTTTTGAAGGCAGAAAAAGAAATTGATTTCGCGACATGTTCGGTGAAAGAAACAATTGGGATGAATTGAATTGTTTCAAAAGAGCAATCCCAATTTCATGTAAGTTCTGTTTGGTAAATAATTCAAGTCATGTATACATCCTTGTCATATTTTATAAGCAACATAGTTTGAATCAAGTCGTCTTCTTAAAATAGATAAAAGGATCTGTTTGGAACTCATGTAACTAATTAGCCGTTAATAATTAGCTGTAATTTTGTTTTGGATCCTTGACTAATAAGTAACCTGCTAATAATTAGCTACGATTCTGTTTGAATCCTTAACTTACCTACCACCCAACTAATAATTTCCTATTAGTTGTTTTTTCTAAGCTACCAAAACTAATAATTAGCTGGATGGATCCAAATGGGACCAAAGACTTCTAGTCTTCGAATATCTAAATATTGAATTGGCCTATCTACTAATCAAGAGCTACCAAATCAAGAGTTAGTCTAGCCATCAATTAATTCATAAAATTTATTTACCAACCTTCAACTTACACGACAATTAGATTTTTCAACACTAAACTATGAAACAAGATATAGGGTGTCCTCTAATTATTCTATAATTGAAAGATTTGCCCTATAATTATTGAAATCTGACAGATTTGCTCATCTATAGATTTAAGAGTGGTTTCTATTTCTAATATATCTAAAATATCATGTTTGAATTATATTAAACGCAAAAAGAAAATATAACCAGCACCATTTTTTTTTAAAAAAATGAAATCTATATGTTGATACTTGATAACCTATCTATAGTTATTTGAAACTTTATCCATTTATATTTTATTACTAAGTGCTAATCATTTATTTAATTTGTCATTTTGCATTGTATCAGGCCAGGAGATCGACCAAGAGGATATGGCACATCATGAGTACGTAGAAGAATGTGAGAGATAACACAAACCTTTGGGATGCCATGCTCCGCTGATAAAATTTAGGGTTTATTGGATACACACCTTTGAAATTTTAACATTTTTGAAGCACGCCACTACTATTCGGATAACTAGGTTGAAGCCATTACAATGTCACCGATATTTGAAATAGTACACCATTGTCTACGCTTTCCACGCCTCTGGCCCACTTGCAACGTATAGAATGGAGTTGTATTTCCGTATTGTCCATTATGCCCTTCTATGAAAGGTTAAGACCGAACCGAAGCTAGCCTTTGTATGTCTGTTCCCGACTTCCTTCGTACCCTCGATGGCGAGGCGATTGGCAGCATCGATGGACTTGTTCTCCCGAAAGACCGACGGCGAAGTGGACATTCTCCATTAATGAAGGTTGGCATCGTGGCGGCGTTCCAGTCAGCGACGGAGCTAGCGGGGGGGCAACCCGGGCTCCAGCCCCCCTACAGCTCTAAACTACATGGAGCCCCACCTAAGCCTCACCTTAAATTTTTTGTATAATTACCTATATTAGGAGGGGCTAAGCTTGATTATGTATTGTTTAGCCCATCCTAAAAATATTTCTGGCTTCGTCCCTGGTTCCAGTAGTGTGCTTAGATTTGAACCTATTTGTGTGTTCTAGTAAATCTTGTGTGACATCATGTCATTTATTTAGTTAAAATATTCTCTCATTTATTCATGTGTGCATGGCCAATTGTTGCTCGAAACATAAATATCCACTTTTTCCTTTAGTCATGTGTTAATTTGGTGTAAAATATTATCTCATTTATTTATGTGTGCATATGTACACAGTTTGGTTCTCGTCAAACGGTCCTATGTTTGGAGAAGATAGGGACAAAAGGGTCCATACGAAGCTATATACGTCTGCAAGTGGGCTAGAGGCCGTGAAAAGCGTAGACAATGACGTATTTCTAAAGATCAACGAAATTGTAATGCTGTCAGCCTAGTTATGCGAACAGTAGTGACATGCTTCAAAAACGTGAAATTTTATATCCAATATAAACCCTAAAATTTACTAGTTGAAGGACCAAATTTGTCCGGATACCAAATCAGGCCCGGCCCGCTAACAAACCCAACAGATTTTCTTCGTGGGCCTGATCGCCGGAAGGCCACGCGCCACGCCGGGCGGAAGCGGCCGCATCTAAAAAAAAAAAAAAACTCGCAGATGAGATGTAGTAGAGGTTCTTGGAACAAGCGGTCACTCGCTGCCGATCAGACCACGCAAGGATGCAGCGATGCAGACTATTTGCCCTCTGATTCTGGGTACAAATTTTGGAGTCACGGATCCAGAGGCGGTAGAGCTACGCTCAACCAATATGTAGTACAGTATATATAATATTATCTTTTATGCTATGCTATCATACGATTTCAGAGTCGTTGCAGTATTTCTGTATTTGGATGTGGCATACATTGTTTTTCTCTGAACGAAACCAGCACAAGATCGCCCACAATTTCATTGCATAGAGAAGAAGGAACGACGTAGCATACATGTCTATATATAAAAACATATATATAGGCAAATCGATCATCTAGGCACACAACACCGTACCGATATATTTATTCATCCATCGCCGTACAATACATTCAATCTATATACTCACGACAGTATTGTTTGGTACTACTATACTAGATATTAGTCTGCACACATAACAACTAGCGTACGTACACACGTACTCGCAGATCAACACCAGCAGTCTGTCAGATCGAGACAACTAATTAAAGACGGTCACTGGCCGTGATTCTGAGATGAGATGAATGCATCCGACGGATTGATCGAGCGCCCTAGAGGAAGCCTTTGCCGGCGGCGGCGGAGTCGATCTTGACGTGGTAGCCGAGGTGGAGGGCAGTCTGGTGGTGGTACTCGTACTCCTGCTGGCCCTGCTCCGAGTACTGCGACGACGAGGCAGTGGAGGCGGCGCCCAGGCCCAGCACATGCTGCTGCTGCTGGTAGTAGCCATAGCCACGCGGGTCGAACGTCGACGCCGGCAGCGCTTTCAGCTCCGTCGTCGTAGCCCCGTGGACGACCGCCGGCGCCGGCAACGCCATCACCTGCTCTTCTGTCGCCTCTTGCTGCAGAACAGCTCGCTCAGCCTCTGCAACCTGTTGCAAATTAGATTTCAGTTCCTGAATCCTGACTGAGTGTAGTTTATAGTGAGAGGTCATCGATCAGTCGTATGCTCTACCTTGGCCCGTAGGAACATGTTTTCATTGTGCAGATCTGCTTCCTGCAAATATTGATAAGATCAGAGCAATTTAAATAGGAGTCCTGTGATCCTGTCAACCAAAATGCACGTGAAATTCTCCTGTCATAACGTGCTTACCCTTTTCTGCATATATTCGATGTCCGCGAGTAGCAGCTCATTCTGAGAAAAACTCAAAGGTGGAAACAAATTACTATCAGGAGTCAAGAGCGAGGTTTGCGATGCCCAAATTCATATGAAATAATATAGCAGCAGGTTTACGTTTACCTTCTTGGACCTGATTCGGCCAATGCCTTTTTCAAGCCTGCTTTCAAGGCCCTTGAGCTCCTTTGCAGTCATATTGTCAATTGATTCACCCATCAGGTGCCTAATGACAAGTAGAATTTACCAAAGTAACAGTCACTTCAGTATATATCTATTCTATCCTATATGGAGACGAATAAAATTAGAACAATTACAGGGAGAACTAGTTTACCTGTTTGAATTCTGCAAGGTTTGTATCTGATGTCGCAGCTTTCCCACTTCCTGCTGAAAGTATTGCTGTAAAAATTCCAGAGTTAAAAAGTAATTAACATTTGTTGACGCA
The DNA here is from genome assembly GCA_015847255.1 of Hyparrhenia diplandra. NCBI lineage: Eukaryota > Viridiplantae > Streptophyta > Magnoliopsida > Poales > Poaceae > Hyparrhenia > Hyparrhenia diplandra. The sequence goes on from JADLZK010012123.1 coordinate 243,038, forward strand.
GATCTTAATTAAGCCGGGATATATAGATAAGGTCTGTGATCATAATCTAACGTTTGCAAACAAAATAGAGGAAATCAAGGTAACAACGTCAGTGCTTACAAGAGAGTTGACATCGATCACTGGAGCTGTTCCTGAAGTGCTGGCAGAGGCTTTCTTGTACCTCTCAATCGTCGACCTTACACTGATGAAATCAAGCGTTTTGCTTATTAAAAAAAACGTACAGCGGTACAAGTACACAAGAAAACTGTGTCTTGTGCATATATGTTTATCGAGTAATATTACTATATCTGCCTGAAATATATACTATATATAGTATCCATACTATCAGTAATAATATGCATGCGTGTAGATATCTAAAAAATGTGCTGGTGACAAAAACATTCATTCCAGAGGTCTAGGCTAACAAGCACTGTACTACTCACACACACGTTGCACACAAAAAGATGCAAAACATAGAGCCCCAAAAGAAATGCACATCTCATCATCATCATTTGAATGCTGAGTCCAGGTCCAGCATAGAGGTTTTCCCGGTCCAAAAACACAACAATCAAACGCGCTCTTTAACTCCTTAGCATCGCCAAGGAAGGAGGGCAGGGACAACCTACAGTTTCCATATCCATGCAATATATACTTACTCTCTACACAGAGATTTCTGTACAGTGTGCGCATGAGAAATGAAACAACCTTTTCAGGGAGCTGAGGGCCATGCATATGCATGCCGCATGCATGTGATGATGCATATGAGTGCAGTGGCTTTCTCCACAGAATGGTAAAGTTGCCAGCAGGGACAGAACTTGCAACTGTGCGTGGAATTGGGGTTATACCACAATATCGCTCGTTTCGTGCATGAATGAAAAAGTGATCGACCAAAGTCCCAAAACTATCACACAAGTAGTATGCTTCTTTTAATATCCATTGCACAAACGCAGCAACTACCAAATGTCCGTGAGAGTAGCTAGGCCATGTTTATTTGGAACTAACAGCTAAAATAAGTTGATAACTGCTAAAAAAACCTCTAGCTATCCGAACAATTCAGCTTATTATAATTAGCTTGTATCCTGTTTTGAACAATTTAACCACGTACACCCTGCTTATATATAAAAAGCTACACTAGGCTAACTCTCTCAACTATTGCAGCTTATAGAAAATTTCACTGATCCAAATGGGAGGCCTATATGTATCTCTACACAGTGATGAAAAATTGAAATGATAAGTCAGTATCTATATATAAAGTGTGCTAATATAAATGGCTTGCTAATTAACCTAAAATGGAGTATTTATATATCATGACTATAGTTATTGCTGATCGATCGACTATTCAGACCATCATTGTGATTTCAAATTTTAATTTAACACATCAGTGACTTTTTGTGATGCCAAAATCAACAAGGAACTAGTTAAGTTAAACTATAACTAAATCTCAGTGGAGTCCATGAAATCGTAAGTTACAGTTTTAATTACAAGTTTAACGTTATATAATTAACTATTTTTAGAAAAGGGAAGATATTAATATCCTACTTTCTGCATAGATCAATGAACTACATATAACTATTAGATCGATGCCAACGTCTGAGTTGTACTAATAATAATAAAATGCATGATTTGCATATTCAAGATAAACCATATACATCACCTACAAACAGTTTACATTGAATTAAGAAGATATATTGCATAAAATGAAACGAGAATGAATTAGCTAATGCAAGCCGTATATATGAAAAATACTCACCTGTTACTGGAATATTCATATAGGCGGCCTCGGCTAGAGAAGATGACCAAAGCGATCTCAGCGTCGCAGAGGATGGAGAGTTCATAGGCCTTCTTCAGCAGCCCATTCCTGCGCTTGCAGAAGGTCACTTGGCGGCTGGTGGTGTTCTCGATTCTCTTGATCTCAATCTTTCCCCTCCCCATCCTCACGCAGTACTATTGTAGTCTCACAGCTATTCCTTTTATGTCAGTAGTAGTTATAATAAGAACAAGTAGTATATTCCATTTGTCACATATATGCATATGGTTGAATCTGACAATCAACTTCATATCATACAGAACAGATGATGGGATGAAAAAAGACAGTAACAATCAGCTGTTTTGGTTTTATGTGTACCTGAGAAACTAATAAGCCGCAACTCAACCTTACTGTTTGCTAGATATATGTATATGTAGGAACAAATCTAAAGCACAAACATATTTCTGATCCCTAGCATGCGCAAGCCAAGACGTCACTTCAACTTTGTGCTTATCTAAAAGGGGAAATCTTGTGCAGAGGAAAAACACAAAGCTTGTCAGCAAATTCATGGCTCAAAGTTTCACACAGAGCTATATATAGTTGCTGCTTCATTCAGTCTTCATATCAAATAGACCTTAAGAACATGCTGTTTCTAAGAAAAAAAAATCGTAAAGTCAGCACAGATCTGAATGATCTAGCTAGGCTACCATAGAAAAGGAGCTATCTCAAGAAGATTAATAACATCCAGCAAAAGATATATAGACACATGGAGATGACATAATTAAGCCAGGAGCTAGCACGTAATTCAAGAAGAGAAGCAAGAAAGTCGTTGAGCATATAGCCAGATCTGTATATGGAGAGGCAAAAATAGCAAGCCAAATCCAACAAATTTAGATGCGAAAGATCTAGTTACGATTTCATCAGCGCCGCGCGCGCATGCAGCTGTTGTTGCAGTTCATTTCCCCGTTGCAACTCGTCGCAGTTCTTTATTTACAGCAGCTCCCATTTGCGGCAAAACTGAAACTTCTACAACCCCAGAGAAATAGCAAGGAAAGAACGGGAAAACGGCCAGGAAAAGAAACGAGGGCAGATCGATGCATGCAGCGATTCACACACATAGAACAAAACTAGCTAATAAGAACGCATATCCACCACTGAGCATCGCATGTTCTTACCGATCGATCGTCGACGGGCCAGAGATGAAAGAGAGATGGAGGTTTGGATTGGGGAGATAGCTAGGGATGATGATGGGATCAGGGCTTGCAGCGAGGCGATGGGACGGGGTGAGGAAAAAGATAGGGCAACTGCATGGAGAAGCCTCGGGTGCAGCGTGGTTTCCTTTTAAAGAAGGGGAGTAGTGGTTGTGTGACACTGCCCACTGCTGCTCACTGCCTCACTCGATCATGGCGTGTGCGTACATATGCATTTCAGTCCCTTCGATTTCCTCTTTTAATTAAGGAAAATGAGGAAAATAGCATGTTGTATTACCAATTCAGTGCTGCTCATGGCGTGCGTATCTATACATATGGCGTGCACATAAGCGCATTGCCCGCCGCACTAACAGGCAGCTTTTGCTAAAGCGTTGAATTTTAGGGCACTTGTGTATTGTAGGGTTTAGAACCCATGCATAGTAGCGTCAAGTGTGCATCAGTCAGAAATCAAGCACTAAGTATACATGGAAAACTGGGTGCAAGCAGGTCGAGGGTTGTCGACTGCCTGGCCGCGAAATCATGCTTCCGCGACCCTCGCCCGGATAAGCAGGCGCGGCGTGTTATGCTGAACAAGTGGGTCAGGCGGCCCGAGCGGGTAACCCCGCAACCGCCGCGAAGTTCAATGAAGCTTTCAGCCTTTCAGGGACGCAGCCCCGTCCTCTAGGCGGGAGAACGTGCGCAAGATCCTTCCCCTGCTCGGTGTCCGCTTTGCGGTAAGGATTCGGGAGTGGTCGTCGCGCCGAGGTCCTCGTGCCATCCACACCTCCCGCACCTGCTGCTTCTGCACCTACAACTGCTTCAAGGGATGCCTTTTTCGACTCCTTGACTCTACCGTTGGAGGAGCCTGTGATCTTGGGCCCACCTGGCCTACGGTCCTCCAGGCTCGTTGACGACGACTTGGTCCCACGCCGTATCGACCGGCTGGCCGCCAAACCAGCGAACCGCAGACCTGAACGGGAGAGGGAGGCGCGACGTGTTCTTCTCAACAGGTTAGAAGGACGCCCCGACAGCGACGTCTCCATTTCAGACCCCGACATCGCCTCCAGGTTCCTTCAATGCTTCCGCGACGGCATCATGTCTTCTGGGCTGGCGACGCTGGATGCTTCCTGTTTCCCCAGAATACGCCGAACGCGGACCATGGCGGATCAGGACATGGAGATTCTGCAGGAGCCTTGACGGGCTTCCACGCCGCTTTAGGCGCTTAGTCGCTCAGTAGTTTCCTCAGTTAGTACAACCCCCGAAGCACCACCGTTTGAGCCGGTGATATTTGTTGTGTGTCTGCTCCGCCCGTTCTAAGGCATCTCGCCTAACAATGCGCCGGCCGTGTAGCGAACTCCTTTTTCCCTTAAAGCAATACACGCACATGCGTGCTTTCGGAAAAAAAAAGTATACATGGAAAACTTAAGAGAGTAATAGGTGTTTTTGCACGCCTCAAGCCAAATCTCAGTGCATCTGTCATAACACTTCTGCTCTACATTTGTTTAAAGGCTAAGTCTATCACTCATACATGCGTTGCGCCGATCTTGTCACTCTATCCCCCTACCAACTACGAGTCTTCAATTCTCTTGAACCCTAGCTAGGGTTTGGGGTTTTGGGTGGGTGGGGGATCATTGAGGACATTGATCATATCGAGCTTAGAAGGAAGACTGACATTTGGGGGGCTGAAACAATGGAGATGTTGATTCGCATGAAAATTTAATGATGATTTTTTGTTCTTACTACAGTAATTAACCTTGATTACCGGTTCGTATGAGGGCTAGAGCCCGGCTAGCCCGGCCGCTGGCTTCGTCGTTGGGTGTGCGTGAAGGTGAACCTTTGAGCCATCTACACGGTGTGTGATGCCAATGACCGTAAAACAAATTGAGTGATAGTGTTGCATGAAGAACTTGAACAAATTAACTACGGAGGCGGTAGGTTCCCAATTATATAAGATCTCCTAATTCTTCTATAGGTGGACTCTATTTTTTCTATGACAAGTGTACTAAAATTAAAGGAATAGTATTCTACTAGCTACCTGCATGCTCATGCCGGCGACCATATGCATATGGATCATGATCGATGGACGCATATGCATAATTGCATATCTTGCTTAGGGCTAATGTGGTTAACCAAAGGTAGTGTTGACCAATTCCAGCAAACTAACAGGTTGTTCTAACTTCATTTCTAGAACTTCCGTCTTTTACTCATTTCTAGGAGTACCTAGCTATCTGAAATCAAACTATGAAACGGCAAGTCTCTGCTGGCACACTAGCTATTTGCATAAAAACAAAACATCAACAACATAAAACTTTATGCACAGAATGTGTAAGGCACGCATGCATAAATCAAACTATGATTCAGACTTGCCATTTCGCCACAAAGCTCTCTACAATATGCAAAGCACATCGTCATCCTGGACCTGGAGACCTAGAGTGCTTCAAGAAGCAGCTTGCTCGTATTGCAAGGCTCGCTGCAACTTTATGACCTTTTATCTATTTTGAGAGGGAGCACGTTGATCTTAGTTCGGGACCAAAGACACATACTAGCTGCAACCTCCAAGAAATGTAGGGTTGGCACATACATGCATTCATTCAACACTTGATTTCGATACAAGATATATGCTCCAGTTTCAAGCACAATTACAGAACCCGACGTTCTTTCAAAAAAAAAAAAAAAAAAAATTACAGAACCCGACAGGACAAACTTACGCGCCTCATTTTCTTCTTAATGAAAAACCACCTAGTTCTCCTCTCATTTTTTTCAAATAATAAGATGTGCAATTATTTTAGGACTTGAGTATATCTAGTATAGCACATGACAAATCACACCTTCTCGAGCATGTAGTAAGAAAAAAAAGCATGTAGTAAGAAATTTGCCCAATGCCCGTTGTCTTCCATTCAGATGGTTCTACAGGACATGTCAGCTCACACTACTCTCCATGATTTCACATTTTTACCTCCTGGCAGTTTCACTGCACTTGACATCCTTTAGCCGGGGATGGGGGCCACATGAATGTAATAATGGAGGTCAATTGCATCCACCCAACCTTTGCCTGATTCTTGCACAAGCTGCCTCTCTGTTGCTCGGGAAAGAGTCCATTGCTATGAATGGGTGCTTGATGTGTGAAGGCATGCATGGACCTTTGTGCTTGGAGATGGACAAAGGCCCCTCCACCTCCCCAGCCCTACCCAATTTATGGGCCCATGTGGGTCATCTGATCCTGGTGCAGTGTGCTCTGTCTGAATTAGCAACTCTCCATCAGGCAAGTAAAGCTTTTCAAATCAACTACCTTTTGCTTATCTAGAGAGCGTTAGCAAACGCAAAATAGTACAAATACACGGGCAAGGTATATTGTGACAGCATATGTGCATGAGTACAGGTTTCCATGCCCTTCCATCAGGAAAACTTGTAGTTATAAGCCAAGTAAAAAAAAAAAAGTTAATCGTTTTTTATAACCACTGAATAATTGGGCAATAAATATGAGGATGGAAGTGCAACACCTGCAAACGCAAAACAAGAAAAGGGGAAATAAATTGGTGACACAGAGTCATCTGAATTAACGGAGACTTTGCTTTCAGGTTGCCAATGCCGGGGGATGGGCAGACCTCCAATGAATGTTTCCTTTCAACAAGCGAATAAATGCATGAACGTGCAGGCTTGCTCTCAAAGTGAATGGCACATACTGAAAACACTATTTGTGATTGAGTTCTTGTTACACAGAGATGAAAGTTGCACTTGGTAGTATGTTGAGATACAGACAATTAATTAACACTAACTGAGCAAGACATCCTATAAAATGAGATTGACATAGTATGTTGATATTTTTATGGCATAGAAGAGATGAGTATTATATTTCAATGTCACTTTAAAATCGGTATTTAATTTATATACCTTGAAAAATGTAATATGCCTAAACCAGTTAAATGGTGATGATGTTTTCTACGGCATAGAAGAGATGAGCATGAGCATATATGTCAATCTCATTTTAACATCGGTATTTAGTTTCATAGTATTATTATCTTATCGTGTGATCTGTGTATATTTTATACAAAAAATAACTGTCTCGTAGCAACGCACGGACATGAAGCTAGTATAACTAATAAATAATAAATTTGAAATAGGAGGTTACAAATTAAGGAAAAATAATACCTACATAAATAATGCATGTAAAACAAAATAAGTAAATGCAAATTGAATACAAACTTCGAAAGTTGGATGTCTTCAAATGAATCAGAACTAAAAAAAAAATGAAATGAACCGCCCATAAAAATATAAGTAGTAATTAGCTAAGTTTAGAATTGAAATTGTAGAAAAATAGTCTTTTGATTCCATTGGAAAAAGGTATTGTAAATAAAAATTTGGTGTGCTACAAGTAAAAAAAAAAAATGCTCTCATGAGATAAAAACGACGACATTTATCATATAAGATGGCAATGGTTGTAGATGTGTCAAAACATGTAATTACAAATAATAAATAAAGAGATAGTGCTGGGAAAGTCTTTCATTATTTCTTTTCTTTCTTATTTATCAACTATTATATTACTCTTTCCATCCTAAATTATAAATCATTTGATTTTGAGTTTAAATAATAAATAAAGAGATAGTGCTGGGAAAGTCTTTCCTTGTTTCTTTTCTTTCTTATTTATCAACTATTACTCTCTCCATCCTAAATTATAAGTACGCTAAAGTTTGACCACGTCGTTTTTTTTTTTTTTTTTTTTTTTGCAAAGATAGTTAAATTTAAGTTTGTTGAAGAACTTTTATTAATAACCTACCACAAACGAAGTGATATTTTATATAAATTTTGAATAAGATGAGTAGTTGTGTTAAATCAGTGAAATGAATTATAATTTGGGATATAGAAATTAGTATTAATCGAAATTGGAATAGCACAGCTGATTCCTGTTTCCCTTCGATAGAGACGAAGTGCTTCCGTGTCTATTTCCACTCCGGATCCGAAGTCCGGACGCCGTCCCAGTCCCACCCACCTGCCTCCACGCAGCCACGGCCATGTGGGCCCTCAACCTGAAGGCCGGTGGGCCTTGCCTCACGCCGAGGCAACGCCAGCCGACGGCGCGGTCCCCGCTTGCCGCCGGGATCGGCTCGCTGGCGGTGGGGCCGACGAGGTGGATGCGGCAGCCGGTGCGGTGGCCGAGGTTGGCGGTGGGCGCGTCGGGGAGGAAGGGCAGCAACGGCCGAGAGGATGGCGACGAGCCCAGGAACAAGGCCTCCTCGTCTGGTAGGTCCTCTTGCTCCGTTTGCCGAGCTCCCGATGCTTTGTTGATATGTGCGATTGGAGCAGGATCTAGGCGATTCGCATGTGGGAAGTGGTCACTGGTCAACGTTTGTAGATTGGGAGCGGATTGAAATGAAATTATTTGCGCTCGGTGATGAAATTGTTGGCCGGATCACATGGCCTTTGCATCGATGTCGTGTCGGTTACTGTGTGATTTGTGTTGCAAATGCGTACATGTCTCACTGGATGTCTAGTTGTTATGGTGCGTGAGGTATGCACATGGAATTTGTGTATGTTTTCAGCTCGATGGTTATTCTTCACGGTCCAATTTGGAGTTTGAAACATTTCTGGTGCACTTCGTGATTGAAAACTACGGAGTACTCTATTGCAGTATTTTAAATTCTGTATGCAGAAACTGTGGAGTTCCGAATGCTGCATTTGAATTTTCCTGACAGTGTTTTATTCGCGTGTCAATTGCTTAATCAGCATATTAAGGGATTTGATTTCTCTACATTTCAGTGGAAAGTATATCACCGAGTGCTACTTTTATTTAATGCTAATTATTAACTTATAGTTCTTGTTGATATGAGTGTCTTAAAATGTACTATATATTGTGCTGCTGAATTCTGACATCTCAGTTCTGCATGCAGGAAAAGGCGATGCATCTACTCCCAGTGGAGATGCTACCAATGGAACAAGCCAAAATCAGGGTGAACCAAAATCAAGTGACACAATGTATATACCTAGCAATTTGTCATATTGGCGAGATGTGAGAGCAAGCTTTGTGATTCCAAAGTTGGTAAGACCAAACTTTCTGGACTTTGCTATTTTGTCTGTAATAGACAGTTTAACAACATAATTTTGACAGGCACCTTTAGTAGAGTTCATTTAGCAATTATATAGGAATGGCGTTTGAATCTGAAATGAAAATTCATAGTAGCTCTGGTTACCATTTTCCCTCAGTTACGCTCATTTGTTAGTGTCATAAAGGTAAGAAGACCATGGGTCAATTTCTGCAGATTGACTTGCAGTTTATAACCCCTGACATTATACCTAAATGTTACAACCTCAGAAATAGACACATGAGACTTTGGAAACCTAAGACTGTCCATGGTGCAAAATGTATTTTGTTCATAGTCGGTTTTCCAATTTAATGAATAGGGGTTCCTAATGAATATGATTTTTCTCTGGTTCTGGTGTTTCCCCGTTTTGGAGAAAGTTGAAATTTGAGACTTGGCTGTCGTCAACTCGGCTGATTCAAAAAAAAAAAAAAAAGGAGAAATTTGAAATTTGAGACTTGGTCGTCGTCAACTCAGTTGATTCAAAAAAAAAAAAAAAAAAAAATCTCACTATCATCTATGTGCTGATCCTGCACTTCTGTTTAGGATCTTTTTGTGGTTCCTGCTGCAAGTATTCATTATTCCAGATTATGTTAAACTTCTAGTCTAGCAATACAGATTGAATTTTTTGAGAGCACGCCTGGGACGCGTTTTTCATAGCAATGCAGATTGATAAAAATGTGAATTTCTTCGCCTTAAACAACATCATACTGCTAGCTAGACTATCTCTATCATGTAGTTTAACAAGATGTTCAGTGCTTTATTTCTAATACTTCCTAATGACCTATACACATTTTTTGTTCTCCCAATTATTTTCCATTTGACCAATTTACAGATCAGATCCGTTTTTATTCTCGTTTAGCAAAGAAGGAGCCTGTCTCTGCCTGAATCTAATTGTTGTTTTTGTTAAGAAATATCTCATTGGTCTGGTGCTAATTATCTTTTCCTAATTTGCTATTTATCATGCATCCAAACCAGGAGCAAACAGTAGATGCAAACAGTCCACAACAGACAGCTCAGGATGGAGCAGTATATCGTCTTCCCCGCAAATGGGCTCATTCTATTCCTATGCCAGAGTCTGGATGTGTGTTGGTCGCCACTGAAGAACTTGATGGCAACGGGACCTTTGAGAGGACTGTCATTCTTCTCCTAAGACTAGGTTCAAGAGATGCCTATGATGGCCCGTTTGGTGTCATCCTGAACCGTCCACTGTACACTAAGATGAAGCATGTGAACCCATCCTTCGGTGAGCAAGCGGCCCCTTTTGGCGATTGTTCCCTCTTGTTCGGAGGCCCTGTCGATATGAGCATATTCCTGATGAGGATGACCAAGGGAAAACCGATCAAGGGGTTTGAAGAGGTGGTACCTGGCATCTGCTTTGGCTTCAGGACTGACCTGGAGAAGGCCGGTGCTCTGATGAATAATGGCACGGTTAATCCTGAAGACCTGAAGTTCTATGTTGGGTACTCTGCTTGGGATCATGACCAGCTGCTGAGTGAGATCGATGCAGGATACTGGGTGGTGACCTCCTGCAGCTCTGGCCTGATAAACGACGCGCTGACGACAGACCCCTCCTGCTTGTGGACCGAGATCTTGCAGCTGTTGGGAGGCCCATACTCGGAGCTGAGCCAAAAGCCGAAGCAAGATGGAATGTAAACTTTGCTTTGCTTGCATCCTGGTCATTTGCCATGGTCCATGTGGCCAATCTGTACATAATTTGAGTAATCCTCGGCTGCTCTTAGCCAGTGTGATTGCTCTGGTCGTTGTAATTGCATATGTGGACAGTTTTGTCTTGTTTTTACCTAGTGAAAGAACGATGCAGTACTTGAGCACGGCAACGCCTGCCTGCCTGCCTACCTGCTGTGCCTATTTCAGTTGCGTTCTGGCATCTGATGAGACTTTTGATATTATGTACAGTATTGATTATTCGGCTTGTGCATGGTCCAGAAACAGTTGTTTCAGGTACGTATGCTTTAGTGGCAAGTGCCCAACTGATACAGTTCTGAGTACCGGTACGATATGATCCGAGTGTCCGTGTGCTCACCATTCACCAAAAAGGGATTTGCCTTTGTTTGGTCAGCCAAGAAGGCACTTTGAGCTCAAGGCACGCTGAGCGCGTGAGGCCGGATGCTTGGTAGATCAGATGGCGACATCCGACATCGACCGGAGTCGAGAAGGCACCCACGGATGCATTTTTGTTTCGTGATCTGCGTGTGCCTGTATGCGCGTGCAAAGTCTTTCTTATCTCCTCGCGTTCTATCTATCTACTATAATCTTTTGACCAAACCTTTGGTCAACCCGGGGTTACTGCTGGGCAAGAATGGAAATACTGTTCAATTCAACGCTTCTTGATGACTGTTACTGCATCCTTTTTGTCACTGTGCTCCAAATTAGTCCACCCAGGTTGATGCAACAGGGATACTGTGATGATACATACACCACGCGGCCAGGACTTCAACCGTCGACTCCCCTTCTCCAGAAACTGCAACGCAGGCAGCCTACGGTCGTTTCACAGTCACGACCGAGTCCAGGGCCACAAGTCCAAAATTACAGCAGCCGAGTCGGCTTCATCTCACCTCACCGTCAGTACATCGCCGGAGAAAGTAAACAAGTAAGAGCATGTCAAGGCTGCACCAGCAAAGTCAAATTTTACCGTCGTCAGTTGGGGTTAAATCCTTTTCGCGTGCCAACGAACTGTTGCATTTGATGGCCATGGGTTCGTTTCAGACTCCACCGTTGACAACAATGGATTTGCTGATTTGCATTTGCGTTGCATGCCCAAAAAAAGAACGTGATCAGAGGGAGAGAGGCCCTCCACCGTATATTTTATTCAAATGAAGGTGTTCTTTCCCATCTTGAAAAACCATGAACCCTAGCTATGTCTGTGAGGAGGTTTTTATTACCTAGCCTGAAATTCGCTTCAAGTTCAAACCCGAGAGGTGTCGCCCTAATAGGGGTGCAAGTGGGTAACAATTAGGTGCAACCTCAAACCCCATTAGTTCAAGTATTTGTACTTCTTGTCTAAATTTTTGAAAAATAGTATAAATAATTGAAGAGGTTTGGAGGTCAAAGGATACCCTTTGCACCCTTACGCCCGAAAAGCACTAACCAGTCTCTGCGTTTGTTGCGAGTTAGTTGCGACTGAAACAATGTCATCTCGTTTCATTGTTTTGGTCTCTGCCACTGGCCATGGCACTATTCGTTAAAAAAAAAAAAGATGTTTTATTGCATCCACTAATTTCAGTACTACCATTTTTTTTTTTTTTTTTGGTAGGCAGTACTATCACCATTTTTTGGTTATCATCAGACTATCAGTTACATGAGAATCTCCATGTCATCGACGCTAATCTCCCCGGAGACGACAGGCTGCTCCCTTCCCGCGCCCGTACTGTGAAGGCTAGCGTGCGCACGGCCCGCGTACGCGTCACCACCATCCTGACCGCCCGCGCGCTGCCGATGATGCCAATGCCGGTGCGATGTGCGTGCGCCTGCGCGGGCGTGGGCGCGGGTGCGGCCGCGCTCTCCCGTGCCGCCACGAGCTGCGCGTCGGCGGCCATGCCTGCGTCGGACGCCACGCGCTGCACGGACCGTGGCGACAGCCGGCCCCCGGCACCTGCACCGGCGCCGTACGCGGCCGCCGCGCGCTCGGGGAAGTTGAGCGCCGCGACGTCTCCGCCGCCGCCGCCTGGGACGCCGGTGCCGGTGCCGCGGAGGAAGTAGACGGCCGTGTCGTGCGCGACGGCGGCGGCCTCGGGCGTAGCGTAGGATCCGAGCCACAGGCGCTCCCGCGTGCCGGGCACTCGGATCTCCGACACCCACTTTCCCCCCACCGCCGCCGCCGCACGCCCTTGTAGCCGCGCCGCCGCTGCTCCGCGTCCCCCTCCGCGTCCCTCATCATGCTGGTGGCTGCGCGCGCGCGCCCCTGTCCCGGCGTTCTTGGCTTCGTCCTCCGGTGGTGCTCCCTCCTGAGATGGCTCTCACTCAGCTGACCAACCTCTCGTGAACGAATCAAGACTGGCGTTTGTCGTCGTCGAGGAGATGGCACCGGCACGGGGCTGACCTTGGCGGTGCAAGGACTGCGAGCGCGGGTATTTATAGGTATGGGGATAGGAAGTCAACCCCCGAGCAGGGTTGACCTCGGCCCGATATGGTTTTGGTTTTGACCTCAAGAAAAGAAGAGAAGCAGCCGGAGAGTGGACGAAGGCCGGCCGGCGCGGTGACATTTCAGCTCTGGTCTGGGTGGCCGGTGGCCAGCATGCAATTGCATGGTTGGTCGGTAGAGGAGCAACGCCCAGCGCTGCAGACTGCGTGCGGTGGGGTCAAAACTTTGAGATGCCCCCGCATGCTAATTTCAGGTTCCATTGTCGTTTTGACCACCGTTATCTTGGTGCAGAGACCGGCACGGCAGAGGATCCATTCTTCTTTGACATGATTTTTAATTGTTCATGGCAGAGTTCGAGCGGAACTTGAAAAAACAAGGTATTTTGACCACCGCTATGTTTGCTTGGTGGCAAAACTTTGAGATGCCCCCGCATGCTAATTTCTACAGCGTTGTTCCAGACCGCCGAGAGTGCATCTTGGACCGCCGTAACCGTGTATGGTTTGCCGTGTGGGCGGGCGATTGTGTGTGATTCTGCTGGGTCCGTCCGTGCCTGTGTCTCTTTCACTTTCAGTGACAAAAGGGACGCAGCAAACGCACTACCCCAAAGGACCGTCCGTCACGTTCTTTTCATTTAGGCAAGTGTCATTCACATGACCATACTGCATATCTGAAGCATGGCCTGATTGGCCTTCACCACCATACTTTGTTTCCATGCCACAAACACGAAACGTGTGCAAATAAAAGGAAACACTCACAATGTGCTGTGCATGGGTCAGTTCTGAGCTAGCTTTAGATAGGTCCTCTGGGAAATAAAGCTGGTCAATTTTCGTCCGTAAGAAGATACGAAGATTCGATGGGACGACACCGTCCATTTCGGCTCCGGCCAGTCGTGCCTCGGCAAAATGTTTCCCTTTTTTTTTTTCCCCTATTCCGCTCTTTTCAGTTGATCGCTTTTCTCGGTCGTCTTCTAAGCCATCGTTTCGTTAATTCTTCGTGTTTTCTCTCGAATAAGTAAAAGATTTGTGCATCTTTGTATTTAAAAAGAAAAGAGCCATTTTTTACATTGCGCATGCAAAAGGCGCTTTGTTTTGGGAGGGTAAAAAATTACAAGAGGTAAACATTATATTGCCTCCCTTGTTTTTTACACATGGTGATTTAATCGCGTGCTAATTCATCTAGGTGGCGTGCCCCCGCCTCTATCCATAGGTCGGCGATCTGCTTTATTTTTTTGGTGAGAAATTGCGCTCTAGTGGCCGCTTCGTTCCAAAAATTTGTATATATAGTGCTTTGTGTTAATTGTTTAAAAACATAAGTTACAACTTACTCCCTCTATTCAAATCGTGATCATTTAATTTTAACACGACAAGTAATTTGTAACTAGTGTTTTTAATTAAAGCCAAACCTCAACTTACAATTTGAAAAGTAGAGAGTATTTTGTAATTTCAGGTGTGGCCGAAAGAAAATCCAGAAATTTTAAAACTATATGTAAGCTGATACTTATGTTTGGTTGTAAATATATAACTCTAAACTCGGTTTCTATTATTTATGATATATATTTTTCTACCCATATTGGCTGAAATAAAATATTAATATATAACTCTAAAGTATATGTACTCTAATAGTTCTGTAAAATTAGTTAGAAATAGATGTTGCTAATTTTTTGTTAACTTAGTAAAAAAAAAAAATAATTAAAAAAAAAAAAACGAACCTGTAGCGACACGGCTAAAGTCGGCAACATATTTTTTAAAAAAAAACTAACACGAGTTTGGCCATTGTGCATGCGCCTGAAACACGGCTAAAGTCGGCAACATATTTGAAGAGTAGATTGCCGCGGCGTCCCTCGGAGTGGAATCCAGACAAGCCATATGTAAACCCGTAGATACTGATATACACTACGAGATTGATATGGCTTGTTGACCGTTTGTTGTCTTCTACTAGTAGTGTTGCAATATATCTAGAATAAAGGCATGCGTCCAGGCCTCCGGCCACGCACAGGAGCTACCAGAAGGGCGAGAAGATATCAAACTGCAGCTGTCACCTGTTAAGCTGACCACACGTCTTGGAAGAAACATTCCTGTTGACCTGAACTCGGGGTTTTGGTTTTTGGTATAGTATACAGTAGGACTAGATGTTTTTTTCTTCTTTTTGTTTGAAAAGACCACTTTGATGCATGGTTAACGACGGCCTGATGTCGGCCTCATGCCCGGCAGTTTCAGGCAGGATAGCGGTGGCTAGTGTTCCACGTAAATGTCGGTTTGTGTCGCCACCCTGACCATCCCTTGAGAGCTAATTTAGCTTTCAGAAGAGGCATGAATTTTTTTTAATATAAAAAAAATAGGAATTGCACGTGCAAACAGCGCAAACAATTTCCTAGGATTGACATAGTGTCAAGCTAGATGAGGAGAACTAAATTGACTACTCATGTTTTAAAACAATCAATGTCCATCTTCTAGCTCCACAATCATGCGACCTCCATCGTGTTTGTCCATAACTCGCTGCAATTGCAGCTTGAGCCTTACAAAGCTCCATATCTCATAAAAACAATCAATGTCCATCTTCTAGCTCCACAATCATGCGACCTCCATCGTGTTTGTAGTGCCTTGATCGCTTTCTTAGGAAGGTCCTGTAGTGTCTTGATTGCTATCAATGTACTCTATATGTACTCTTGCATCATCGACGTCGACGACTCGCCATTGATGAAGTCCAGCTCGCGTACAAGCTTGAGCGGGGATTTGTGCCGTGCCACCGATACAGTAGAAGGACGAGATGCTTGACGTAGGCTGGAGCGGTTACGAGCTAGTTGCTTCCTCGCTCCTTTGGTCCTCGATTTACTGGTCTGCTTAACAGGTGGAGGTGAGGACGGTCTTGGAAGCGGCGGCTTCGGAGCGGGTGGGAACATCTTCTTGTAGAAGGAGGCGCAAACACTAGCGTCCTCTATCTCGGTGCATCTATCGGCGTCCTCTACTCCCCCGACTGTCCTTTTTCGGGGTGTGTGTGGCCAAGTCAGACGGCTCCGCGTGGACTGCAGCTGGGGAAGAAGAGACGACTAGCGGCGCAACTACCTCTAGAGAGGCGACTAGTGCAGGAGGTTGCTACCCAGCCACTCATGCTCTTGCTAGGGCGAGCAAAGCGGCAACCTCTTCCAACATGTGGATGATGTTGGGAGTTCATGTATAAGTAGTGTGCAACATAACATGGTGTCACATGTCTTCTGCATCTTAATGGCATACATACATGCAGCTAGATGCTAGATTAGGGAGTCCTAAGACTGACTACCCCCCATCACGCGGGACGCATTTAAAGGAAACGAGCCCTGTTTTGGTAGGCGCTAAACGGATTTCTAGGGGCTCACCTTCAGCCTAGTGCCTAGTCAAGAGTAATCACATCTAGGCGCTAGTTGTTTTTCTAGATGTTTTGTATATACACTATATACATAAATTATCTTCGAAATATAAAAAAGAAACAATCATATAAAGGCTTAGATAGATACAAATGTTGATTAAATAGATATATAGAAAGGCCCAAGAACGGCCCAACCCATCTCCCACTCACTCCTCCAACTTTATCTATCCATCTCCGCCGCCGCCTCAGGCTGCTCCTACATCAACCCGTGCAGTGCAGATCGTGCGCGAGGCCCCTCCTGGCGCCGGTCGCCAGGCCGGACCTATCGCCGGGTCCCCTGCAGATCGTGCACGCGAAAACCTCCTGTCGCCATCAACCCTCCATTTATTTGTCAAATCAATTAGTACGTGTCAAATCATGTCCCTATAACACTTGCCACATGATGGAACCCATTTATTTCTTTTTGTTAATTTCCCCCCAACGAACAATGCAATGCAGACCGTAATTTGATATTTCCTCCACCTGGGTTTGGTTCCGCTTTGAGCGATGGGTACCGCTTCGAGCGATTGCCACCTGGAGAGGTCCGCGTAATCCCATAGGCAAGGCACTGATCTTCGATTCGCCATCTAATTACCTGCCTATCGGAACATGGGAACGACACTACACCGTGTAAGCCATCCGCGTCCGCTATAAGGCTACGCCAATGTTGTGGATGAGTATAGATGTTTGAGAAGCTCCTAAAATAGAAGAAGAGATGTTTGAGAAGGAAAGGTTGGTTTGTGTTAGAACATTGTTCAACCTTATCTATCCACATTGTCTTATAATTTATTTAATTTTATGATTTATTTTTTAAAATACAACCATAGCATTAGCACGGTACTGTACTAATACAACCGTAGCATTATTTTATTTTATTTTATGGGAACCTATATATATGGGTCTAAAATCATAGGTGGAAGACTAATCTAATTTAGATATCCATGGATTTTGACAAATCTAAAAAGAAGAAATTCAAATTTTAATTGGGAACCATCTTCTTTTATTTAATTTTATGATTTTTTTTTTGAACCGGAGGGAATCCATTGGATATCCATGGACATCCAACTTCCATGGGAACCTATATAATCTAAAATTATTGGCAACAGTCATAATATTTACTACCCCAGGAAAGCACGGTAATATAACTGTATCCGTGTAGACCGGCCACCGTTTCCGTCAACGAGACGAGTACGATTTGTTTCCCCTTTTACAAGGTCGCAAGTTTCGCCACAATAAGCACGTTCGCGCGACGAATCAATCAAGCAAATCGCACTCGGTTTCGTCGGGCCGGGATCCCGTCGCAGTGATAACTCTGATGGAGAAGGAGGACACCGTCGGCGTGTCGCTCGACAGCGACGGCGGTCGTCCGCCGCTCGGTTCCAAGCCGTTGCTAGTGTACGACCACGGATTTGGGCCCAACTGCCGGCAGACGGCGGTGAGCATCGCCGACATGAGCGTGCGCACCCATGTCGTGCCAGAGCTGACGGAGAACAACTTCCATGTCACCCCTCAGGGCTGGGTGTTCCTCAACGGTTTGAGATCGCTGCGCGCCCGGCTCTGGGACCCCCGGTCCGGCGACAGCCTTGCCCTGCCGGACATGGAGCACGACCTGCCCGTCCACTGGAAGTGCTACCTGTCTGACGTGCCCACCGCGCCGTCGTGTGTGGTGCTCCTGCTGTACATCGCCGAGCCCAAGTTCCTGTACTGCCGTGTCGGGGACACCCATTGGACCACGCACGAGTACGACATCGGCGATGTGATGCTGCCACCCTCGTACGCGCCGCCCAGGAAGAGAAAAATCCAGCAGGTCGGCGCGGTCGGCGGCAAGTTTTACTTCCTTGAAACGGGAAAGCTGGGCGTGCTCGAGTTCTCGCCGGCGCCGGAGTTGAGCTACCACGACTACACACCTCCTGTGCCCCCGGACTCGTGTTCCGGCAGGTCACGCCTGGTGGCGTCTGGCGGCGAGCTGTTCGAAGTCCAGATCTACCACAAGGGATACACCACCGAGATCCTCACGGTGCGCGTGTACAAGTTCCACGACTTGGCGGGGCCGACGACGACGATGCGCGAGGTGGCCGATCTGGGCGACAAGGTGCTCCACCTAAGCGACTCAAATCAGCTGCTGCTTAAGTCGGCGGGCAAGTACGGACTGAAGGGGAACCGCATCTACTTCATGCACAATATGCTCCAGGAGCCGGATGGCGGGTTGCTGCACGTCTTCGACCTGGATAACCAAAGCCTGGACACCGTGCGTCCTTGCCAAGATATGACGGAGCTCATGAGCTGTCCCTTTTGGATGTTGCCCACCGATAGTTTTCTTTGCAGTTAGATTAAGTATTTCAGCAACTAGCAAAAGATTAAATTCTTTTTTAATATAAATATATACTGCTTATCCAAGACTTGTGGAGGAGTCTTAGTTCTGCTAAATGAAGAGGTTAGTAGCCCGTGTTAGTACTTTCTTGTCGTCTTCGTTCTAAACAAATTATTTGGCTACAAGAGGAATTTAGAACGAAGAGTTCCTGCGAGATTGTAGGTAAGTTTTGTTGTGTGATTTATTTTAAATTTTTTACTGGAATTCACATTCCATTACTCAAGCCATTTGTACTCTGACTTTGCATTTTTCCTGTCTACTTTCTTGTTGTCTGTGATCTCCCCAGGATTGTTCTCTTCTTAACAAACTGCCACCCCTGCCCCCCACCCGCCCCCCGATTTCTTTCATTTTGCTTTCCTTTATTTATATTTAAAATGATGTTTCCATCGGCGAGATCGCCCGCAAAAATCAGGAAATATTTCTACTGTCATATAAAACTGGTAGAAAAATAAATCTATAATAAAAATACAAACATCCATCAAGTCTTAGAATTAAACACGCTGGATAGATTTTGTAATCACAAATTTCAGCCGCAGGTTTGCAAACCTTGAGTTTACTTGATATTTCTTTTTTTTTTCTATACTAGTACAAATCAAGCAGTTTGATTCATAATCTCGCAACTGAAACAGGTATGAAAACTCTTCTTACTTATCAGGTATATGACACAAAGTTACAGGTTGTTTCTCAAAGAACAGCACTGTTGTATGACTATCATGTTACATACTTAAAAAAAAATGAACAAATGGGAAAAAAACACCTATCATCATTCAGAAAAATGACCCTCCTTGCTAGTAATGTACATCTCTTCTGGTAATGTCAGTGTCTCCCCTCAGATTGTCACTGGATCAATTAATGTTTTGATCCTCTTGCGTTCCTCTTACAATAGAAAGTGCCTCCCCTCAGATTGCCACTGGATCAATTAATGTTTGATCCTCTTGCATTCCTCTTACAGTAGAATCAATTCGGAAGTGCCTCCCCTCATATTGCCACTGGATCAATCAAGGTTGGAACCTCAGTCTTGCATTCCTCTTATAGTAGTTTCGATTCGGAAGGTTGACGAAAGAATTCTAAAGAGACCATCTGGGTTGTCTGCATGAACCTGGAAGGCAAAATGCCAATAATCAAATATTTTGCTTTGCAGCTTTATAGTTGAAAAAAAAGGCAGATGCCAAAGTACCCACTTACCCAGTGTCCAGCATCTTCAAGTACGTGCATTTCAACTCCTCCACCCTCATCTGCAGCTAATTCCTCTGCAGTATGAATTCTTTGGAGGTCTTCAAGAGCCCATCTATGCAAACTTCGTTCAGCTTTTAGAAAATTAATATGAACACCCCTTGGCACATTCTCTACAATCCTCCTGAAAGGAGAAGCATTCAGTTAGTCACACAATGACAACACATTTTCTTTAGATGTAAACTGGCATCACTGAAGATTCACCATAAGTTAGTATCCTCATAAGACTTGTACATCTCAGAGATGCCATTTAGGTCAAAAGTCCATGAGAAGCTTGAAGATGATCGCTGACCCAATGGATTTGTTCGACGTAGATTTGTGGCCACCCACTGAAACAAAAGAAACAGCACAAAAAGGAATACCTGTTGACTGCTGTTGCAATGGAGACAATATAGAGTAACCTGAAAGGGCATGTCAATAAGCTGTCAATCATACCCGTGCAACATCCATGGAAAATTGTCCTTTAACAAGAGCATCGACAACCTCCTGTTTTGAAGAAACCTGAATTTCAACAAAACAAATGGAAAAGAAAAATGAATCATAAAGCTGTCGCGGAGCACCAAAATGTATTACGCAGTACATGTTTTTAAGATACTGCTTAAAGCCTTAAAGTCCAACCTGCTCAGGCATTCTTCTGAGGAACTCAATAAGTTCAGCAGGGTGGTCTTCACCATCTCCCCGGCACGAACTTTGCCAGGAGTAGCATCAAGAACCCATACCTTCAAGGAACAGAATATCAAAAAAAAAAAAAAAAAAAAGCACAAAAAGAGAAATAATTTCTGTAATCTCATTTCAATTACACCAATGACATTCAAAACAAGAAGTAGAGCTCACTCTAACAGGGGACGAGCAAGTGGTTTTGCAGCTTGTTCTACCATACTCAAGGCCACTGCAAAACTCATATACTTAGTACCAGGATACATTTTAAATACTTTTGTTGTAAAGCATGACATTTCCAAAAGATAAGCCATATATAAATAATAAACCTTTTCCGCCAAAACTGTGACCAACCAAAACCCGAGGGGTTAGCCTGAGCTGCACTATCTGTTGGATTCAGACGAAGCAAAGTACAAGTCAGCTAAAAAAGAAGTGAACAGCTGAGAACTAACAAATAGACCCAAATATAACATAGAAGTAAACAGATGTAGTGCCATGCCACCAAATCACTTTGTCATAGTGATAACTATTAAATTACAGGAACCTCAAATCTGCAATTTGTCACATGACGCTGATGCATGTATGTAAAATAACTTGAAGAGTTAGGTCTGTCTTCAAATGCATAAAGCTAGATTCACATTTCGCAATAAGATGAACATGCAGAAATTGCTGATGCAGAAAAACAAAATGAAGATTGAAAACATGAGAATTGAGAAACCAAGGGGCAAAGACATAAATAGCTGACGCAAGAAGCTACAAACCAGTTTTAGAACATCAAGAGCAGTTGAGACAACAGTGTGCGGCCCACGCTTCTTAATTGATGCTGAGTCGCCATGGCAACGCAAATCAACCAAGAGGAACTGCATAAAGAGAACAAATATCAATCATTTTTCATTTATGCATTGTGGAGCAATTCAGTCCATAATCAGAATGATAGATATAACGACCTGCCACATTGGGAATTCCTGAGCCAATCTCTTCAAAAAAGATCCTTCATAGACAAATGGTTTGTTAGTCATGTAGCTCACAACCGAAAAACATAAAAGTATCAAGAATGTTGCTCAACTTCAAACCTATAACAAAATATGAAATGGGCCAATACACTATGAAGACAAATGACAAGCACATATTGAGGACTCCTCATTTACCCCAGTTTTTCCTACTCCCAAGGATGCCATGAAGAAGAACAGCTGTTGGTGGATCAGGTATTGATTTGTCCATAAATGAATTCCACTGCACCTGAAGTTAAAGTGTTGAATTTGATTTTTGTTGATAGCAGAAAAACATTTCAACATAGAGCTAGTGCTACAACTAATGACAGATCATTGACATGAATAAAAAACTTACAAGGTTCCCTTGAACCAGTTCATAGGCCTGCAGATGAACAGAAAACATTTCTCAGCACAAGGGAGGGAGGAGGACACATCCAGTACAAAAAATACTCTGCCATACCAGAACTCCAGTATGCTTGTCGACATCAGGCTGGTAAGCAATTTTTGTGTCAGCCAAAGCCATTTGAGCACAATTGCATGGAGGGCATAGCAAAGGACTTGAATTCAGACTAGACGATGTCAACAGGCAATGATTATGAAAATTCTCCTGAAACCAAGAGGCAAAGGTCCAATCACAGCAAGATGATGAGATTTCTGCTGATGATACATAAATCAGACAAATTTGGACAACTGCATTAGGGGATGCCATCAAGCAGGCAAGCCAATATTCATTTAATGTGATCTGAATGCTGTAATCTCTTCACCCTAATTTAAGTTCCAGATCTCCCTCTTATTGCATCATATGTTTGTTTTTGTTCTCTCTTTTTTACTAAAAGTAGCAAAACAGAACAATCAGTAAATATGAATAAATGCGGGATCTAAAATGTTTAGCTGTGGTCACACTAGGAAATGGTTTGGTGTTTTGTGCCCTAAAATGTGGAATTAACTACAGTTATACCATAGCAAACACATAAAACTGCCACAGAAGAAACTGATGACTGGTCACTAGTACAGCAATAAGAAGCAATTTTAATGACTTGTGAGTGTCCATGCTCCATCATCAGTTCCATTTTACGCCCCAAAAAATTTTCATTTCATTCTAGTGCCTCTAGGTGACAAATATAACCCAAAATTTGCTTCATTCTAGTGCATCTAGGTGACAAATATAACCCAAAATTTGCTTCATTTAGTGCCTCTAGGTGACAAATATCCAAAAAAAAAACAAATATAGGATTTGAGGACAGCCAAAACGACAAATGAAATGAGGGCAGTCCATGCTATGAAATCAAGAAAAAAAATCCAGCTTCCCAAAATGTAAGAAATACACTAACAAACAGTTTTTTTTGCTTGAATAGCAATAGGATTGTACAGTGAAGCGGCCCAATTGCATCTGCATTAGGCCGATCACCAATCCACCACCCGCCACCTCACACCCTCAAAATTACACCCAAAACCTCACGATTAGCTCGAAAATCCAGCAACGCGAGGCGGTAGCACCCATAACCCCACCAAGCATTAGTTCCTACAGCAACGACCACGACGACTAAACAGAACGCAGCATGATTTCTAGGCACCCGGAGCGAGCGCCGAGCAGAGCCGTACCTCGCGAGTGCGCGCCGCGCGAACCCTAGCCCCGGGTCGCGGCGCGGAGAGGCTCACGGCGCCTAGCGGAGCTCTTCTCGACGGCGTGGGAGCGCGCGCGGCGGCGCCGCCGCCGACATCAGATCACCGGGGAGCGAGTGGGGGCACGCGCCGAGGCCAAGACAAGCCAAATTCGTGCTTGTTTTCCTTGCCAATATGGTCGGTGTATTGTTTTGTGGAGGGGAGGCGGGCGGAAAAAGTGTGGAGGCGGAGAGCCCAAAGCACTAGAGGCTGGCGTGAGGGGCCCTTCGGTACACGGAGTACTGCCAGGTGGGGTCATTGACGGGAAAAGTCCCGTGTGGCGGTGGTGTGTGGTCGGTGGTGTGGGCTGCGGGCTGGGACCCGCCAGTCGAGTGGCTGTGGGCTGCGTCAGCCTTTAGTGCGTGGTGGTGGGGACGTGGCAACCAGACCAGGCCACATGTTGAATGTCTGGGCCGCCGCGCCCGTCCCTCGACCACGTCCACACTGTTTCCGGCACCAGGCCTTGCACCGGCCGAAAATAGGTTGGTCTGGAAGTCTCGTCTGAGGAGGTGTTTGGTTGAAGTACAGGAATTTTTTGAGTTTCTCCTCAAAAAAAAAAAAAAAAAAAGGCTCTAGGACTTTTTCCCGTAGGACTTTTTAAAAAACTCTATCAGGACTTTTTAACTAAACCGGTCCACCCGGATAATTTTTAGTCTCAACACTGAGGTCTTAAACCAGGGTCTGAGTTTGCCTTGCAGCTGGTTATTGATCGGCATTCTGGGATTAATTAAACCAAGTCGATCCTGTGATAGAATTTTGCATCAACACCACATTAGGCAGCCAAGGCTCAAGAGCCGATGCCCGTACAATTGAGAACGGCCGCCTGTGGCGGACCGCACGACGGTGCAGACGATGAGACGACACAGAGGAACGGCGCAAACCAGGTAGGTTGTCGAGATCAATCGATCTTCGTTCAGAACGTTCCAAGACGAATCACGAATGAATATGCAATGCAAAATCTTCCACAGACCAGACCGATGTATTGCAATTTGCAAGGACGATCAATGGACACAAAAAGCGACCTTCCTCCTCCGCGTCTATTTTATTTTCTCGTCCATCGTTTTGCATGTGAATGCAAACACGGCATCTCGCTGTCGTTCTTGGTCTTCTACCTGCGTAGTACGATACGATCGGTCGGTGTTACTGGTAGCTCGTACATCGCATTCGGCGCTCTGTCTTCCTACAAACAGCTGCACCTAGCTATGAAACAAACAGACAATAATGCCCGACACGGATCGAGCTTGTTTCCAAGCTGCACAAGGCAGATTTCCATGTACGTACTCTGCAGCCCGGTGTTTCGGTCTCTTACACTCTGCATTGCCTGTCGAATTTTCCTTTGGTTTAAAACAAGGCTTGACAAATAAAATCATTTTTTTAAAACTTTCTTCGCCACCTTCTCTTTGAGAAAAAAACGACCTGGAGCTTTATTTCTTTTTTTTTCTTTCATGTTCTTCAAGTCGTATCTTAATTAATGGAAGCAAATGAAAGCCATGCTGGTCCAAATTGCACGATCGATCCACCATCCGCTAGAGTCCCGTCTGTCCAACCGTCTAGGTTCAGAGATA
The DNA here is from genome assembly GCA_015847255.1 of Hyparrhenia diplandra. Lineage (NCBI taxonomy): Eukaryota > Viridiplantae > Streptophyta > Magnoliopsida > Poales > Poaceae > Hyparrhenia > Hyparrhenia diplandra. The sequence goes on from JADLZK010012123.1 coordinate 267,991, forward strand.
ATGGCTTGTGGTACACACGCACACGTTTCAGGGGATCCTGATGGATCTCCATGTCTTCGGTTGCTGATCTATATTCATTGGATAAAAGCAATGGACATAGACCTCCGTCCTCTCCTGCCTGAGCTATCACCCTGTCTGTCTATGTTCGAAGAACAAAGATAACCCCAGGAAGGAGAGCATTATCATTATACCAAGTAATCTTGCTGTGGAGTATCATCTAATACACCTGAAAGGAATACGACACTATGGCGTTGCAGCGGTCACTATCTTCAAAGAATATTACTATAAGATATATTTGCCATCATATCTTCAGTGTACTGATTGAATTATGCTGTTGTATAAGCAATGTAGCAATTACATTACACTGTGAGGCTATGTATGAAGCATCGTCCCACATACAGAGCAGTGATGTACAAGGCTTGCACTATCTTCTTCAAACCGCTATCAATACGCGTGGCACACTGACTATACACTGTTCCTGTTTCTAATCACTTCCCATCCCAACTCCCCTCTAACTGCAAAAGAAGAAGCTAACTAACTGTCCACTTCACAGACCAAAAAGGCCGCTGCAATGCATGTTTCTAATCACGGGATGGAACCGCTTCACTGAAACATAGTTTATGCTGATTAGTCCTACTTGGAAGTTGGAAGCTGGGATTCCTGATAAAGCATCGAACCTCTAAAGTACTGGCACGCAGCACGCCGTTTAATTCTCGTGTTCTGCTCCTGTCATCCTGTGATTCAGACCGTTCATGGCTTCTCTACATCCTAATGTGGATTAGTTCAGACTGTCCATGGTCTCTGGCTCTCTGCAACGGTAGCTAGACGACTTTGATCTCTGAGGATTCAAATGGGACTTTTGAATGGAGAGATATGCTGTGATCCTCGCATGTGTGAGGAATGATGGTGCTCACCTAATCAATAGGGCAAAACGTCTCTTTTCCCTGTTTTTTTCTTAAGATATGGCTCGAACCGTACTGGATTATAGATAGACAATGGGTGGGCAAGTAGTAGAACCCAATTTCAAGTACGCAAACATATGGACCCCATTCTTGACCGATGGAAAGGCAAGGCCCAACAACCTATCCCAATCCATGCTGCAGAGGCCCCATCCACTTTCCACGAAAATTTAGATCCGCGCCCGAATATCCCTAAGCGCCTATAATGGGACCATAAAGTTTATTATATACTATACTTTTTATAAAATTAGTCAAAAGACTCTTATGGTCGAAAGAGTAGTTGACCTGGGAGTGTGAGACCTCCTTTTAATATTTTTATATAGGTATATATTCTCTCCATCTACAAATGGTGCACATCTCACTTTTTAAGGAGTCAAAGATTTGAAGTTTCTATAAAGTTATAAAAATAAAATACTGACATATTATGATACAATAAGTAACATTAAATTAATTATGAAATATATTTTTATAGTAAATCTAGTTAGAAATATATATGTTATTAAACAATTAAAAGCTAAACAATAAGATAAACAATAATTTACACAATTCCTATAGTTTATCCTTTTGTGGACAGATAGAGTTTATGAGAAAATAGATGAGCGATATGCCTCATGTCGTTCTTCTTCAAGTAAAATTCGCAAGTCGTTCCTAAACTTGCATAACAGTGTCATCATGGTCTCCAACTCTCGAAATATGATATTTGAGATTTTAATCGTGTGTAGTGGTGTAACTGGGGTCCCTAACTATTGAATTTTGATATTTGGGTCCAAAACTACTATAATGTCATCTAGGTCCTCGAACTTGCACAATAACAGAGATGTCACTAATGTTACTAATTAACACGGTGAAAATTCTATGTTCATGTGCAATTTAGGGGCTAAACCTAAACGATACCATCATACAAGTTTGGGATCCAAATATCGAAACTTGAGAAGTTTTAGACAAGAGTGACATTGCAATACAGGTTTATAGGTACTTCAATCAAATCATGAAGAGATTGATGTAAAAAAAAAAGTTCATGAAGAGATGAAGACCCAGATGACACGTGTCAGGATCACTTTTGAATTATATTCTTCTATCATCTCTAATACCCCATTTTCTAGCAAATCCATTGCATTCATAGGTTGGGCTCTAGCTCAAAAAGGAGGACGTGAGAATCTATGGAGGCCTAGCAGCCAACAAGCGGAATAGCCAATAGATTAGACTAGTGATTTGTGCGCGCCCATGCTGGCGAAGTCATGGCCGACTCTATCCAAGAAATGCAATAATGTTACTGGATAGTAGCGACACAAGAGCACTGAAATAGGAAACAATACAATGAGTTTAAAAATCATACGCAAGACATAGGAAATAAATGAGTTTACTGAAATCGATGGTTGTTCGACATAGCTTAGTTAGGCCAGATTCCTAAGGTGGCACGTAGTTACGCGAGATGTTATATATATTACATAGAAGAGTGCTAAATTTGAAAGGTCATTCGGGCGTAGCATACAACGAGATGAGACTTTCACAGCGGACTCAAAGCTTGGTCTTTGGGGAGCCGCCTGTTTTAAATCATCGGACGACAAAGCTCTAACCAATCTAGAAACCATATCCATCAACAAATAGTCAACCGTGTAAGAGGCGGACAACATAATAGCGGCTCATGATAGCACCTAACCGGAGGCTGGGAAAACCGAAAAGAATGGTAAGTCGAAAAATTTGGTACCGTTATCCGAAATCAAAAAAAAGATTTACAAATGATACATAAGGGTGTGTGTTCTAATATTGTATTCTGAGGTCCAAGGTACACATGGTAAGTGAAATTTGTTTTAACATGGACACCAAATAAATTACACATAGGGGCACTACATTTGTGAAATCTTGGACCAACCGAGTGCCATGAGCATGTTCAAACGAAAAGTTCCATAGGCTTCTCTTCTTCTGTTTCCATAAAGCAAACAAATACATGATCTGAAGCCTATCATCATTTTAAAGTGGAGAAATATTTATTGCAATAGGGAGAACCGCTTTATGAAACATCACAAATAAATGGAAGGACCGTTACCTCCGGGAGGGGCATTGCATTTGTGAAATATTGACCAATCATGTTCAAATGACAAGCTCCATAGGATTCTCGTTCTTATGTTTCCATAAAATCTCCAACTGAGGGGCATAGGAATGTAAAAATACCGAACAATCGGTCACAAAAAGGTAGACCAAAACCCAATGTCTAAAGTTAGTCCAACCCCTCTCATTTCTTCAAAGATCCCCAGAACTCAAACCCGCAATGTGTTTACAAATAATTAAAGCCGTGCATACACCATGATTAACAATGGAAGTTCCCCTACTTGAAACAAAAAAACTTTTTTATCGGACAATGGACTTAATGTTGTCACACCTAGAATAACAGCCCCTGCGGCCCCGCCATTGCTCTTAGACCAAAAAGGACCGGATCAAGAAAAAATGAATAAATTTGACCGTGATTTACAATGGATCCACTATCAAGGGTTCACCATAGGCAATATCAATGGATCCACTATATCTCACAAAGAAGCTAAGATGAATCTTGACAACCAAATTTGGTCAAAGAAGACAAACATGAATAAAAGGATCATTTTTTACGCTAACCAATAAAAAGATCGATTCGATTAAAAAGGAACAAATTTACAGGGGACCCACGGAAGCTACTAATAAATGTCAAAAGACATCGAGAAGCCTACATGAAAAATGAAATTTCTATCAACCTCTATGCTACCCCAATCCTTCTTTCAACATGAGCATTATATCAAATTTTACGTAACTATGAGGCGATACATTAAATCTGGTGATACAGAACTCGATCAAAGATAATTTACAACCATGTGCTTCTCGATTGCATTCTTTCAACCCAAAAAGATCTTTCTTTTGTTGTGGTATGCAATCATGACCTTCTCGCAAATCAACCGACGGATGATTAAAGAAATCAAATTTAATGATATAGGGTGCTAAAGTGAATAGATATTTGTCTATCTTTTGCCTAAGCAACGTCACAAACACATGGTCACTAATATACCCATTTGGATCGGCTACTTTCTTTAGATGCACAATTCTTCGTAGTCAAAGACGGTAGCGAAGGTCAAGGCAAAGTGTACCTTGAGCAATGCTATCTGCCTATTTCAGTGCCTCTCATACTAAATCCCGGCTTCAAGGTCCTACACAAAAACTGAAAATGGCAAACCAAGAGCCTAAAACTTTGTGTGGGACAACTTTAAAAAAATATGGAGCATGACAATATATGAGGGATTCATTGGACCGCTATCAAAGCTAATGCTTTTTCCATCCCTTTTAACAAATCAATTACTCGAGAACTTTATGGTAGCCTAAAGAGAGCCTTCCTCGATCATGGATGAAGTAGTTGAGATGAAGGACATCGATATATACCCGCAGATTGATTTGCAACATGGTAGTGCAGCCACAGAGAACCAAAGAAAGGCAGCCTAATCTGAGTGCATATACTGATATAGCATCCGTGATTCCAAGGCATAAGCTTACGCTTAGTAATTTCTTTTTACAGACTTAGCAAAACAGACCTTTACAAAAATAAAAGGCAAATCAAGCCGATTACTCCATAAATCATGGAATGACGATCATTTAGAAAGTACTAAGTCAACCTTTTCTCCGGGTTTGACCTTAGTGACGACTCCGCAGCAGAAGAACCTAAAAATTTAAATTGAATGTTGCATACCTCCGAGGATCCGCAAAGAAAAAAGTGCAACATAATATTAAAGGGATTAAACTGGATGGACAAGATGCCAAAATGAATTAGGAGTCTGTCTAACCTTTGCCTAGGCAATATCACAAACACATGGTGTGCTAGAGTATAAGCCAAATCAAGGCACATATTGTCACCGGCCCAAGAGGTCCCGCCAAAAACAAATAAAAAGAGATCAACATAGAAATCAAACGAAGGAAAATACAAAGCAAGTAAAAAACTGTTAATAAATTAAGGCCGCAGAGAACGCAATCAAGAACATTACTGACCATAAATGTGTTCACGCGATGGAGATGTTGACACGAAAGGCAGCTAGAAGGAGGAGCAACGGGCTTGGGGAGAGGAACGGCGTGGGGGAGGAGATAAGGTCAGAGGGTTGCAGCCCCCGTGCCGCCACGGAGGAGCCGGCATGCATGCTCGCTGGCGCTGCCGCCGCCGGGCGGTCGGAAATACGCCGCAGCGGGCGCCCGTGGAAGCCGGTCGCACGCACCCAAAGATGTAGAAGCTGCGCACTGTGCCGATCCAAAGGCAAACGCCCGATCCGAGAATTTAGGCCATGGCCAAAAAGGTCGCCGACGTCGCCCCGCCCGGCAGACACGGAAGGGGCGAGGAGGAGAAGGAGGAGGTGGCCGCTGCTGAAGCAGGCCGGGCACCGCCGAGGCCGCTGCCGCCGTCGCCCGCCCGTCCGTCTGGGAGGGGAGAGAGAGCCAGGGCCTATGACGAGAGAGCTAGGGTTAGGGTTGAAACCGCGGCGGTGAAATCCGAGCATGGAGGCCGACGAGGTGAGAGGCAGGAGAGGGAGGGCCGAGGAGGAGGAGGAGGAGGAAGAGGACCTGGGGGGGGGGCGCGCCACGACGCCGCGGCCCGTCCCGCCCCCGGCCGCTGGTCGGAGGGAGAGCGAGAGGAGAGAGAGTGGCAGCAGTGAGGGCGGGAGCGAGGTTTTTTTCTCGAGAAGAGAGAAGCGCAAAGATATATTGGTAGGCTAAGGCGGGGGTTTTTCGAAAAATCTCGAGGCGGGGCGGGTAATCGTAAAACCGCCACGAATGTCCTCTTCGGCCGAAGGATTTTCATAATTCGGGGACCGAACGGTAAAAACTTGGCTTCGAAGTTATTGTTTCGAGGGATTTGGGTGGAGTATGGCGTGATTTCGAGGTAAAGGGAAGGACTTTTCGAAAAAAACGCAAAAACAACTCGAGCCGTCCGATGGCCGGATCCGACGGGGCCGCAAAGATTTTGGACGACGTGGATAGCGTGAGGCCGGGTTTTTCCACAACCAATTTACTCTTTAAATTCCCACGGATGGAGAGTGGTGCCTTGGCCCTGTCACGGGCTCCCCTTGCATCGTGCACAGGATTGCCGGTAGCTCTCCTGTCCTGTGGCATGGACCAAACCGGCGATCGGAAAAGGCAGCAGTGATCAATGATCAGGCAGCCGCTCGTGCAGCAGCGCAAAGGAGAGGACGGTTGCATTCAGATCAGAATGGGCAGCCTCGTCCACACCTCGTCCTTTCCAAAAGCGACGCAAGCCCGCCCATCCGTTCGTTCTCCTCACTGACCTGGTGTTGGGGTTGGGCACTTGGGTTTCTACTTTCTTGGCAGCTGGGTGTAGGCCTGCTAATGGGTGGACCCACTCCAAACCCACCCCAATCCATATTTTAAAAACCCTAACTACCACCCGCCCCCGCCCCGCCCCGCCGGCCCAATGCCCCAACCCGAAGTCACGACGGAAGATGATTTATGACTTATGCGCCGATCTATGACCATAGAGCCCCAAACCGTTCCAACCCGTTTGTGTCGTCAACCCAACCCGCCCCAACCCATTTTACTGGTGTCACCCGTTTTCACCCGGCCCCAATAGTACCCGATTAAAACTCGCCCTAAAATACCCGCTCAACCCCGCCCCATTAGAGCAAGTACAATAGAGAGGTTTGAGCCGACATCCGACATCCAATAGAGAAAGAGAGAAGGAGGAGGAGAGAGAGGGAGTTTGGCGATTTGCAAGTCGTCGACGGGTGTCGGGCGAAAAGGGCTCGTGGGGGGGTCGCCGCTATCGCCCCACGTGAACCAAACGCTTAGCAAAGCGGCCGATTCGGCAGGCGGAAGAGCGGGCGTAGACGCCGGCCGGCGGCTTAATCCATTATACTTGCTCTTAGTAGGCTAGCTGGGTGTGTGCCCGGGTCATGTCTCGTGGCAACGGAGTAGCCTTGCATGATTTGGGTTGGCAGGCACGGCGGCCTAGCTACATGCATCTAGCACGTGCGGTTGGGTGGGCAGAACTGGCCTGTCCGCCCGTGTGCAGCTGAAGCTGGCCTTGTTGATTTGTGATTGGTTAGTTGCGTTAGTTAGCGGTGGAACAGTACGTTCACTGGCACTTTTTGGAAGGAGAAGCACGGAGTAGGAGTACGGTGCCTTCTGTCCTGGGTCAGAAGGGACATTTAGGCATCCATCAGTCAGTCGCCGTACCAGGCCGGACTACTCTAATGGGTGGTTTGGGGGTGTTTTTGATGAAATATTTTGGGTTGAGCTACTGTACCACTTTTCGTTTGTATTTGGTAATTAATATCCAACCATGAACTAACCAGGCTTAAAAAAGATTCGCCTCACACTTTTCGGTCAAACCGCATAATTAGTTTTTTATTTACCTATATTTAACGCTTCTAAAAATACGTTAAGCAGATTCGATGTGATAGGAATCTGTAGAAGACTTTTTGGCTAGTTCTTGAAGTACAAACTAAACACCCCTGGTTGGTGGTCTTGGACGCACTGTGAATTCTGGTTCTGACGACAAGGTTTGACTTTTATTAATGGTCTGGTTCGGTGGTTGACCTTTACTGGCCATGGTGACTGAGTGCACGCAGAAGGCCATTGTTTGGTTGATGGGAGAGGGCAAATATACTCTCCTGTGATATCGATCCGTGCCATGTGTTTATTCGATCCTGGAGGATCAATCGACCATCCATCCATCGTTCAGACATGCCTACAATAATGCCTCTACTCCTAACACTCCATCAGGGAAGATTCCTGCAAGTGCGCTCGCGCTCGCGCGCGCATCCCGTCGATCGGTCAGACACGTTTCTTGTTTCTTGGCTAGTCGGGTTATTAAAAGTCACTCGACATTCCTACGCCCACAGCAATCGGAACCTCGGTGGCCTCTTCGTGGCTCGACACCTGTCCTGCATATTTTTCCCTTTGCCAGCCGCCCGCACACACAGCACACTCTCGCGTCCTGCAGCCCCCACCGCGTCCAGCGCAACGACTGTTCTTCTCCCTCCCTCGCACCTTCTCACGCCGCCCAACCCTAGCCGCCACCATCTCTCCTCTACGCGCCCGGTGCTTCATCGCTTCCCTCCTCTTCTCTCCGCCACGCCGTGTTGGAGGAGCGCACCTAGATTTCGGGGCGTCCCTCCCTCTTCTCTCCGCCCGCCGTGTTCGAGGAGCCCCCGGATCTATGGGGACGTGGTGTTCGGCCATGGCGACGTCGTGGCGGGTCACAGCCATGGTGGAGCGGCGGTGCTCACATGCTCAGAGTCAGAGCCCAGATGCAGGACGGGCCGGGCACTGCGGTTCTTAGATTGCTCAGTGCAAGCGGCGACGCGAGCATGAGGGTATGGCGCTGCAACATCTCAACATTCTCTCCAAAATGTGTTCACATTAAATCAGTTGTGTTCTATCCTTATATGTCTTCATTATTTTTTTCTTTGATTCTGTGCACTCCACTCGGAGCTTTTAGGTTCAGAAATTCATGTATTCACGAAAGCATCTGACTGGGTTTACAATCAGAAATGACAACCCAGTCTTCTTTTGAAAAGCTTTATTTTAGAATACAAGATGCGCAATACTGATGTGCGCCAAATATACAAGGGGATGGCATGCCGAATGTGCGTCCCCAAACCCCAAATATGTCCATTAATCTGATTTAGCTGATGACATAGTACTATCTTCATATATATAACTCCTTTTTTTTTGTTATTTCCTGCCTTCCATCGCAACTTTATGCCACCTTCAACCAAAGTGTTTGCCTAATGCAAAGGTCTTCAAGATGTCTGATGGTGTCGGTGCTTTAATCTATATATTCAGTTGTTAAGATGGTCCGAGATGTCTAATGCAGTTAGCGACTTGTTCTTTCATTTATGTGAAAAAAGTCCATCAACTGAGGTGCTTGCTCCGAAACATAAATTAATGTTTCTATAACCAGTTTTATAAAGTGCTACATATGTTTATATTATATATGAAGTTGTAAACCTATTATTTTTTAATATATGTACTTTGAGCTTTATTTTTCCCTATTTCCTAGAACTGAACATTCTGACTTGTGTTCTTTTCAGGATTCTTGGACATTGACACTTGGCAGTCAGCAGTAGTGTCGAAGGAACAGAAGATGATGATGTACATTCAGGAGCCTGAGCATATTGTGCAGAGTAAAACCGTCATTTATGGTAAGACAATTCTTGCAGCTTGCCTTAGTAATTCAGTCTCCAGACTGCCACAAGAAGAGGTTAGCGCTGACAATAAATTTCTAAAATCGTTTCACCTGCATATTGTATTGTAGCTTCTGTGTATGTAATATGACAACTTATTAATTCTAGGACTTGTGCATCACTTACCAACACTACTACAGAATTGAACTTCTGTGGCGGTTTTTTTCGATTTTCCGTGGCGGACATTGAAACCGCCACGCAGCTAGGGTCACGGTTAATTTCAATGCCCGCCACGGAAAATCGATTAACCGTGGCGGGCCCAGATCTGGGCCGCCGGGCCCGTTAGGGTTTCAGATGCGCCGCCGCAGCCGCCATGGAGGGGAGGAGGTCGGCCGCCGCTGGAGGAGAAGGAAGAGCGCCGCCGACGCCTCCTCCACGCACTCGCCCGTCGGAGGAGGAGGGCCCCGGATCCACGCGCCGCACGTCCGCCGCCGAGATCCAAGCGCCGCTCGACCGTCGGGATCCACGCGCCGAAGGCCCGCTGGCGGGATCCACGTGCCGCACGCCCGCCGGGATCCAAGCGCCGCACGCCCGCCGCCGGGATCCACGCGCGGCTCGCCCCGCCGGGATCCATGCGCGGCTCGCCCGCCGGGATCCACGCACCGCTCGCCGTCGGAATCCGCCCGCCGGAGGATGCACGAGCCGCCTCGCCCTCGCGTGACGGAGCACCTCTTCCCGACCTGCTCGCGTGACGGAGCACCTCTTCCCGGCGCGGCTCGCTCCGCGTCCTGGATGTCGCGAGGGAGAAAGAGGGGACGGGGTGAGAGAGAGGGTGGCGGCTGTGTGGTGGACGGGAGTGAATGGATTAGGGTAGAAAAAAATCTTAGACTCTGCTATGTATATGAAGTGCTTCGAAATGGGCCTGCTGGGCTGACCGGTTGGGCCTCATTTTCCATGGCGGGCCTGTTATGAAAACCGCCACGGTTAATTGATTTACCGTGGCGGTTATTTTACAAAAACCGCCACAGAAAATCGATTAACCGTGGCGTTTTTTCCCTGGCGAGGGTGGTGCCATCTATTTTCCGTGGCGGTTTACCTCAAACGCCCGCCACGGAAAATCAAAACGAAACACCACGCAAAAATCAATCCCGTAGTAGTGCAAACCAAGAAACTTTTCACATATGGTGCTGCAGAGCCCTATAGGTACTCCTCACTCCACTTTACTTGCCTTGATCGAACTGTTCAATGATTACATACAATCTATAAACATCATACCTTGCACAAACTGGTTCAGGTAATGTATCTCTGATGATCTTCTTTCTATTTACAGGGTAGTTCGACTGCTAAAAATACTCAGCATCATGGGGCCTTGTCATTTTAATGATCAGCTTTGCGTTTTTCGAAACCTCATTGGCTCCAGATTTCACGCATCTGGATTAGCATTCTAGCTAATTTCACTAAGATGTTTTGTAGCCATATAATGAATAACTGAATTAGAAGTACAAGGGCTAGCTGTGAGTGCAGTGATCATGCATGTACTGAATGGCTATGTAATGGAGGGCTGAACAGAATCATAACATGTTTTGGTGGCCATATATACCGTGATTGTGCTATTGGAATGGGAGAAGTGATTGGTTTCATAATTTTGCTACGTATTTGTTAGTGTGATATATTTGGGTGCTGATAATGTGGTTATGATGACAATGACTATAAAAGCAATGTTTGTGCCTTTGTGGTTAGATCTTAGTGTTATTACTATTTAAAATTATTAAACCCTGTCCATCTAGCAAGGACAAAAGCTTTAGTTTTCGAATCATTGTAGGGCGCCCAAAGGGCGCCAGATGTTCTAGTTGGCTGCAAGGCCATGTGGCCTTCATGTGCAGTGCAGTGCAGGGTTCTTTGCCCTTGACGCTTCTCCGGTTCTCCCCTCCGTCCGAGCTCACGTCCTCCTGCATGTGGGCCCACAAAGCGTCCCTTGCTCTCACTTGCAGGTGGGTCCGGACCCGACATTTGACCCTAGCCAATGTTCGCACGCAGGCATGGTCGATCGTCAGCGATGCTGCTCACACGTCAGATGAGATCTGACCAGCCCAACATTAGCTGCAATGCATTGGCCTTTTGTACTGCATCTGCATGCGATGCAAGTCGGCAGGCAGTTTTTTTTTGGCTTTATTAGATACACACCACTGTAACTTTTTACGATTTTGAAATACGCCATTTACATTCGCATAACTAAATTTCTCACACCATTGCAATTTCACATGAGTTTGAAATACACCATTATGTACCCTTTTAGGTGTATACAGCTGGTACATGAGCTGATGTATTTTTGTATTGTCAATTGTGCCCTCCATGCCACGCGAAAGGATAAACCGCGACCGTGACCCCCGACGCGCGACGCGTCTTCATGCTCGACCAAAGGAGCATGAGGAGGACGAGTGGGGCTCGACGATTCATGAAGATCGAGTGGGCTCTGGCAGCGGTCCAGTAGGCGGCAATGGTGCACCTTGCGCCAACGGCGGTGGCGCCCGAGGTCGCCGACGGCTCAACACCAGATGGCTCCAACTATGCTCCTCGTTCGTGGTCTTCTGCGGCGCCCTGTATTCAGGAGCGTACGCATGCGGCGGCCGCAAGCAAGCAAAGCAATTCAGCCGCATACGCATTTGACGCAAGCAAGCAAGCTAGGGGCTGGTTGTATACTTTGTGCATTCAATTTCTTATTTTATTCACATATTTTTGTAGTGATCCATACGATTAGCTAAAAATATGCGTAAATTACACAAAACACTGTGTGTCGTTAGGAACGTGTCCGTTTTTTTTTTTTACATTATTTCTAGTGTTCCAATTCGGTCATGACTGTTTTTGTTATCCTTTGTTTTGTAAATCATGTGTGATATGGTGTCACTTATTCAGTTAAAATATGCTCTTAGCCGGTTGGTGCTCCAAAAATAAACTTCCACTTTTCCCTTTATTTATGTGTTAATTTGGTGTACAATATTACTAGCCGGTACAGAGAAGAAGCATGTACAGAGAAGATGGGGCAAACTGGCTGAACGTGGCCATACAAACAGAAGATGGGGGCAAAAGGGTCCATACAAATCCACTTACCAGCTATATACACTTGAAAGGGTACTTAGTGGTGTATTTCAAACTCTAGCAAAATTGTAATGGTGTGAGGCCAGTTATGCGAATTGTAGTGGTGTCTTTCAAAACCGTAAAAGTTATAATGGTGTGTATCCAATAAACCCTTTTTTTTTTTTACTGACGGAAGAAGAGGAATAAGGGCCGGCCAGGTTGCATGTCGGCACAACATCCCTCGGCTGTCTATTTTCTAATCTAATAATAATAATAATTAATTAGTAAGAGTATTAGCACTAGGAGGACTGGCATGTGTAGTGCCTTTGACGAGTTTTCAGAATACTGTCTACGACAAACAGACAGAGAAGCCGAGAAGGGCACGCATGCCGCCTGTGCTACTGAACCCGAGAGTGCGAGCCAATGGGCGACACGCCACGTTATGGGCGCGGAGTATTCCGCGGACGGGCCATGTGAGGTCGCGCTCACTGTACTAGTAGCCGATACCATACCACGCTGCTGCTGCTGCTGCTGTGCCGCCTCCATGATTGGGGACTCACTCTGCATCGTCCAGTGGCACACGAGACTATCGCAAGGCGCCGCGCGACGGCGACGGCGAGCGTGCCGGCATGCTGCGCCGGCACCTGCACGTATACTACGGGACAAGATGATGAGGTCTTTCGCAGCGCTCCCGCGCACGCTGGCGGGCGTGCAGCGCGCGGAGCCGGATCGGGAGGGGTAACATGGGCGGGCGACAGCGCCTCGTGGCAGAGAGATCCATCCATGCACGGATCGGGAGCTGCATGTGCCGCGCGGGGCGTCGACGTGCTCCCCGGCCGCGCGCGGCTGCCTTTTCCCCGTCGCTTTTCTTGCTCGCTCGCTCCCGAGATCGATCGATCCATGCGCTTTTTTCCCACGAGATAAAGATAATCGTCACGATCAATCACTGGATGGATCGGAGAGCGAGCGTGAAAGCCAACCGATGTCACGCTGCTCACGTGAGAGATTAGTGCTTGCCGTGATGCCGGAAATGACTTGTGTTACATTACAGTGCGGCGCACGAAAAGGCTCTGTCGTCGTCTAATCCAATTAACCAGACGTATAAGGCAAGGTTCGAGGTTAAAACTACCTTTTATGTCTACCATACGTTCCAGCCGCTGCTGCATCGCCTAGTGGATTACCTCTGCCTGATACAATCTTATCTTGGACGTTAAAATCTGAGGGCCAGGGAAGATAACATGGTGACCCACCTGAATTCTGCCATGTTTAGTTTGCATTTGAAGAAGAAGATGATGATGGAGCATGCAGTGCAGGGCATAACCACCTTGCATTTACCCTGGCCAAGCAAGCAATGAAAAGGACAAGAGAACTGCTGGCTGGGCCCCCACAGCAGAAATGGACAAGTTGATGATGAAAAAATTAGGGGTTTATTAGGTAGGGCATGGCAGGGAATGGAAGTGCTGAGGAAGGAAGCCTCTCAAAGGGAGTTTTCTATTTGTCATTGTCTCTCCTCCCCGGCCCGGCCCTAAAGATAAGATACATTCAATAATTGGGGATCCATGCCTCCCTGTGCATCCTTTCTAGTCTTATCCTCGACCAACCTACCTTGGCCTCTCGTGTCCTTGCATTGCACAGATCACAAACTGTTCCACTCAAAATCAGTACCATCACCTTAACCAAATCCATGCTAGTGTGGTAGCCTTTAGAGCTTGCCTTAGGTCAATTCACTAGGCACCCATCATTCGTGTATACGAGTAAAACACAGAGGGGTTCTGAATAATTCTACCTATCACCTTTACCAAAGTACACTCACACTTCATGTCCTTTTTTGATAGATTTATTGGTAAGTGAACAAACAAACATTCTTGGTAAAAACTTTGAGCAAAAGTCAATGTAGTACTACTATTTAAGTGCGGCCTTCTGTAAATCTTTAGCATTTCAAACATGCTATAGAGTACGGAGTATATATATATATATATATAGACAAAGGCTAATTCTTTCTTGTCCTGCCCGCTATGGCCATCATTTAACAATATTTATCATTTTCCATGACAAATGCAAAGCGCACCAAGGCTAATTTGTTCTCATCACGTAGGGCTCGCCCACGCCGGCGCGGGTCCCACATGCAGAGACACGTGCGCGCGCGCGCGCGCCGAGCGTTACTAGCACGCTCTCTCTCTCCACTCTCCGCTACTAGCAAAGGCAGCAGGAGGCTTTCCCTGCCGTGATGAGAGCAAAGCACGCTACGAATCGCCGTGGTAATTGCTCGGCCGCGGCGGCCATTAGAAGGCGCTAATCACGCCCAGAATTTAAGAGCCCCCGCCTTGGCCTCCCGGCTCGCGCACGCACCTGCCTACCAATCTGCGTTGTTGCCTTCTTCTCTTCGTCCGTTCCCCTGTGGGCTGTGGCCGCACCGCAGCGGCAGCGGCGGCGGCGGCAGAGGTGAACAGCGACCGGCGGGCAAGTGCGCTTCCCGCGGCCTTGTCTGGTCCGGACTCCGGAACCAGAAGCGGCAGTTGGGATCCCCCCGACCCCCATGCTGCGGCCTTGGTGTCAGGTAATGGAGGATTTCGCCCCTGTCGTTTCTCTATGGTTCCCGGTTCTGCTACTACTAGCAGCGGCGCGCTGCTTCGAGTTGGAGGATCTTGGCGGTTGGTTCTGTGTGTGACGAGGTGCGGGTGTGTTTGGTAGCTGGTGCGGAATTCCGCAATGCGGAGCAGTTTTGTCGGGGTCTCCTGCTTCTTTCGTGAGCAGTTCTTGGTATCCTTCCGTTTTGATCCGAGGTGTTCAGTTGGAAAGTTTGGAGATCCAGTTCGAATTTGAACAGCCCCTAAATTTCGCCACGAAATGCATGCCCATCGTCCAAACACTTCCTTCTTGATCTTTGGACCAGCGACGCGCGATTTTCTCCACTCCTTCTGCGCCGGGGGTCAGGTGTTTGTTTGATCTTCTCTTGTTCTGACGCTGCGAAAGTTTCGGATTTTATCGCTTGTTCGCTTCACTGCCGTTGTTCCGTAGAACAAGTTGGAATTATGCACTGTCGATGCTGGACCTTCGATTCAGCTTTTGTCTTCTGACATAAATTTTGTTTTAGAGCGCCGCAGCTCTTCAAAAGTGCTCGCTCCCCTTTTCTCAGTTTCAGCTTTTTTTAGGGGTCTGTAACTGCTCGGTGGCCATTGCCTCTCCCTTTCTTTTCTGTGGTGAAGTTTAAATTCCCGCTTTGATCGCATTTTTTTAACGGATCTGACGGCTTCTGATGATTACCGACAGTTTCGCCTTTTTAGCCTCTCTTTCTTATATTTTTCCCCCTCCTCTTCCCTTTTCTGCTCCGTTCACTGTCATTGATGCAGCGAAGTTTGGTAGAACATGTCCTGAATTCAGCTTGTCCAGGCCAGAAGCCAAGTTTCTTCTTCTTTTCCCTTGCTCCAAACAGATCGTAATTGTGTTCGTGTTTTGTTCTGGTAGGGCCGAAAGTTGCTGGATTCTGCATATGCAGTTCTGTGTTAAATTCTGAACTTCGAGAACCTCAGTTTTGGTGTTCTAGCTGATTCTTTTGGCCACAGGAGTTTTCTTTTCTTTCTTGTTCATTTCAGTATTTCACTTTAGTCTGTCTTCTGTTTTACTTGTCTGTCCATGTTGTTGTCCTTTCCTTTGGATTGCAACTCGTTTGAGTTGTTGGCATGTGAATGGGTTGTTGAGAATAAGACTGCTGTTCTCGGCTTATGCCTCTGTATCTGGTTTCGTGCTTAGGGATCCACATGCAGCTTGGAAGGTTGGAATTTTGTGTCTGAAACCTTGACCCAAAAGCAAAGGATAGGTGCTGAGATTGAGGGCTTGATGTTTCAAATAGAATTGACTAAAATTTATCAGTTATTAGCCTCCACCTTCAGATGATTGAAATTGTTTCATATTAGTGCTCTAGAACCGTGTGCTCTTTACCATTTCTCAGGTGTGGTGTTGTTCAATAGTTTGAGAACCTTTTGTTCCTTTGTCCTGGCTATTATTTGTAGACTTACTGCTGTGTTCCTAAATAATCTCAGGACGCACCAAACCAAACAACATTTTTGAACTTCCTTTTTGTTTTTTTGGCATTTTTTTAGGTCAAATTCAGCTATGCTGTTATGCTTGGATTTTAAATGTTTTTGCAAATGTTTTCAGGGTTTGCCAGCAGAGTCCACCTAACTATGATGAATTAGACACCCCATACATAATGGCGACGGAAGTCAATCAAACTTATTTTTCATGGTCACAAGGAGAGTCAACTGAACGGGATGGTCCTCAAGTAAGTTTTTTATGATACATTTAGCTTTGTTTAGTTTATTTATGCTATGTGAAATTAGCTCATATTAAAAAGAGAGAGAGAATAAGTACAATTTTGTTCTCGGCAACTATCACTGCTAGTAGTTTCACCACTCCTTTCTGTTGCATTTCTTTAGGGAGTATCTGTATCTCAGACACTTGATCACGGTTCCATTTCCTTTGGAAGATTTGAGTTAGAGTCACTATCGTGGGAGAAGTGGTCCGTATTTACTAATGATAGACGCAATGAAGAATTTGGAAAATTCAATGGATTAGTCGCTCAGAAAAAGGCTTATTTTGAAGAGTATTACAAGAAGATCAGGGAACTAAAGGCTTCACAGCAACAAAACCAGCAAACTGAACTTATTCTGGAATACAGTGGTGATGGTAGTGACTCTAGCCAGACAGCTGAAGATGAGCAGGGTGCTGATCTTGAAACTCCCACTGGATCTGGAGCTGCTGTGGATGTTTATGTGGAAGAAGCTCTGCATGAAACTATGTCGGAGCATGGACTGCAGTGCTATAATGACCAAGGAAACGAAAACTTCGATGCAGAACTTTCCTCATCAGGTGTTCTGCAGCAAACTGACCATGATGTTAGAGGAAATGTATGTGGTAACAGTTCTACCAGTAAAATGGACGCAGGGAAGCAGAATGCTAGTTCTGTTCATGGTGATAGTAGAACAACATATGAAGCTGCAACTGCAAGGACTCCTAGAAGAATTATTGAGAAAGACCCCAGGCTCAGACACAGTCCGAAGATAATACCGAAATCCATCAAAACCCTTTCAAAAAGTGCTATGGACTACACATTTTCTAGTGAGGTAACACCACAAGTTTTGTTTCTGCATTTTTTATCTTATATATAATTTTTTTGCTGCTTTCTACTTCCACACATACCTTCTGAGTATACATACATACTAGCAGTGCAAGTGAATTGGTGTTTATTTTATTCCGCTCTCAACTTTTTTGTTTCTTTGCTCACTAATTCGTATCCAGCTAACTAGATGAGTGCATGTTTTGTCTTGTATGCCCACCAATATGAATTGTTTATTAAGTGTTACTCACTACACATTTTACATGAATAATTTCAGAGGCCTGGTTCAGTGAAGCCCAATACAAGCATGAACCAGAAAGCTAAGCCAGTGCAAAGGCCAAATGCAGCAGCCCAGAAGATTGGCCCTACAGAAGGGAGCAAGCTTGCAGGTCTCAGAAGACCTTCCTCAGCAGGTGCGCAACGGCCCTCTACTGGACAGCGCCATGCCACTGCCAGGGAGAATTCACAATTGCCTGCGGTTGTTTCCACCCCACGACGACCTTCCACTGCTGAGAGACGCCCACTTACCCGAGATCGTGCACAGAAGCAACCCAATGTCACCACACCACGTCGACCTTCTACTTCTGAAAGAATCCCTGTCAGAAGAGAGAATGCAGAAAAGCATAATGATATTTCTGCTGTACGTCGACCCTCTACAAGCGAGAGGCGCGCTATTACTAGAGATAGTATTCTGAGAATGGATGCGAAGACGCCTAGTAAGGCAAGAGCAACTGTGGCTCATCCAAAGGGTGAAACAACTACAGTGGTATGCTCCAGATTTTTGTTATCATATCGACCTTTTCAGCATACAGTAAATGAAGCACCTAATGGGACAAATGTAGTTTGAAGCATCTTTTCTTTGAGACAATCACTAGTTCATAAAATCTTGATTTGGACTGATACTTAAATGCTCAGATATCATGTGAAAGCTCAATTGCAGCAAAACTTAACATTTTACTTGTTCATGCAGGGCAATACGAAAAAGGCTGTCACTCCAAATGCTGCTAGAAGTAGCAAGCTGGAAACAAAAAGGTTACTCTTACACACCTATCGACAGATTCTTGAAAGTACTAGTATTATATGTCAGATTTTGATCGCATTGTTTCTTTCCCTACTTCATTGAACAGCAATAACAACAGATTGAAGGGACATTCAGCATTGGATAGCCACTCTACTAGGTCAAAAAGAATGGACTTGCAAGTGTCTGGCAAGCAGAAATCGAGGTGCTAATCTGCATTAATGTTGGAATTAATGTTGGAATATCTTATGATGCTTATAAAATATGTTTGTAAAAGTTGTCTTTGCCATATTTCCTGATTATAACTTCTGGTTTTGTAGTTCTGTTAACCTTCCTCCAAGGAAAATTTTCAGTTCTACTGTCGGAGAACCAGCAGTTGAAACCATTTCTAGGTCAAAAAAAGAAAGAGGTAATTGCCCATGGTCTAGTTATGATTCTTGCCTCTTTTTTATGAATGTGTGTCGCACAAAATTGATAGTTTCAACTTTCAACTAATGTTTACCCTGTTCATGTAAGTAGTTATAGCAGTCACTATTACTTTGAATAACTAGTATCTGGTAATATAGTGAACTATATCTCAATCCATGCTTAAAAAAACAATACATTTCAATCCAGGAACTAATTACTTTTGTCTGCCAGATGCTGATAAATCCTACTAGTCTAACTGTATGTTTGTTTGTAGTAGCCATAGTCCATAGCAAACAAATAAGTCTTATCATTTGGCTATACTGATGTGTCCAACATGTTGCTGGATCTCTGGGTTTTGCATAGTTTAGGCTCCAGGACAAAAGGTTCTAAGAATCCTTTACCTGTCATAGCCATAGGTTACCACATGCCACCAAATCTTAGCAAACCATCTTTTTGGAAACAGTTATAACTGAACTGAGGTAGTGGAAGTAGTGTAAATCTTGCATCAACAGTAAAATCGTACTCGCTAACAGCTGCTGGCAACTTTGATGTAGGGCGTTCAGGCGACAGTGCAATCTCGAGCATCCACTTCAAAGAGAGCAACTCCTTTGCAGACTGGAAACTTAAAGGCTAGGGCTCCAAATGTATGAATTTCTACACATCACAGTATTCGGAACAATGTTTCATTTCAAAATAAAGCATCCTTTATCTAAAAGAATGGAACTCTAAGATATTCACTTGTTGGTGAGGATGTTTTCCCATCAGCTTTGACCTTTTGCATACTCACTTTTGCAGCCACCAGCACCCCCTGCGCCACCTCCACCACGTCGGCCATCACGAACGACGAGCAAACCAACTGCCAGTGCCTCATCGATTGGCGGAAGAAAGCCAAAGTATGCTACTCATCACGAACCCCAAAAGGCCATCTTACTACACCTCACTGCAGTGCAATCTTATCAAATACGCGCTTTTCACAATCCGTGCATTCTTACCGAGGCCATCTCATCCATCAATGCAGGACTTCAGCACCGCAATGGCACTGAGGCAGTGGAGAGCAGTATGGCACCGATGCAGTGGTGAGGAGAAAGCGTTCGGCCTAGTGGTCTGCAGAACATGATGGATCTGAGCGACGTCATTACAGGCCTTATTACTTTGTATGGTACTATGGTGTATCTCAGTATCTGTACATCTCAGTACCTCCGTTGGTCCTTCTCTTACTTTGAAGAGCAGCTAGTGTCGTGTCCCAAGTGTAGTCTAGTGTATGTAGTGGCGCGTATCATATCCAAGGAACTTAGAACAGTGTAAATACCTGGAAATAAATTTGCGGTTTAGCTAAAGTAAGTTCAGCCCAAAATTTGTGAACATCCATGTATGTCATTACTCATTAGCAATGGAAGCCCTCCTTTTCAGCTTTGTTATTGGCATTCTTCTTCTTTTTTTGAAAGGGTTGTTGGCAATTTCGATTCTAAGATGAATCTGAACTTCCCTGATTTCATCGGTTATTTCGGTCGTCAAAACTAAAAAAGGATGGAAATTTTTGGTTCAATGATGAAACGAAAGGAGGCGCCTCCAGGCCCAGTTGAACGCTTGAAGCTCAGTGACCAGGGAGAACTGACCTGACTATTTCGAAGCCCAAATGTTCAGTGGCTGAGGCTACGAAATTCCTGCGTCGCAAACTGCCACAAGCCCAGAACCTGAGAACTTAAAAAAAAAACATAATATTTTTCTAATGATTAATTGCAAATTTAGCAGTTGGGTTGTAAAAATTTATACTATGGACGACAGGGTACTATATATCTCAAATTTTGTATGACAAGCTTTAAAAATTTGCAATTACTAATCATTATACTACAAATATTTTTTTAAAAAAAAAAAAAAGGTCAGAACAGCCGAACGGTGTGGAACTGTTGAGCCCGTCCCCTTCACGGTTGGGCTTGGCAGTGTGCCGCGTGTACAGGCAGCACAGCCGAGCCGACAGGGCACGATCGGAGCGTCAGGGCAGGGGGGGCGGAGCGGAGCGACGAGCGCTTTCCGATCAGAAAAGATGCAGAGGCCATATGCATCCCGCGTGCAGTGCAGGCGGTACGAGGTTGGGGTGGTCGTCTTCCCAGGACCGCACCGCACGGCGAGCGGGGGCAGGCATCCTATGAGCCCTGCTCGCCGCGTCGGCACTCGGCAGCGCACGCGATCCATCGCCAAAGCGAGTGAAAGCCGCCCGCTGGCGCGCCCCATGATTAACCGTGGCTCGCAAGGCTGTGAAAGATTACAAGGAAAAGGGCCCTTGCCTGCCTGACTGCCAGTGGATCCGCCACCTCCGTCCAGCGCTGCCTGCCTACGTCGGCGGAGATCCAGTGCCACTGTGCCAGCGGACGTGCCTTCGTGCGTGCGGCGGTGGTGCCGTCGCGTTGCAACTCAGAGAAGACCGGCTCCAAACTCAGAGAAGTTCGGTATGCCTGCAGCAGCTACAGCCCGCTTGAACGGCTGAATTCTGATCTTGGTCCTGGTCCGTCCGATCCTGCACGCTTGTTAATTGTTATCAGAGTGGGACCAAGGACTTGTGTCTAGAGCCAAACAGAACTAACTTGCAATTCCAAACTAAATCACAGTAGAAGTTTTTTTTTTTTTTTTTTGAGATTAATCACAGTAGAAGTTATGGCTACTTATTAGGCAGAGCTGAAACATAGCACCAAGCCATCCAACATAGCACCAAGCCATCCAAAGGAGAGCATAAACAAAGTATGGGAAAATCCCGGTTGCTAATGCTTCAGGATGTGTGGGTTCTTCACAGTTAGCGTGGTTCCTATTATATACAGAGATCACTTGTTAATTGTCATGCCAAAGTCTCATTTTTCGAGTTGGTTACTGAGATCTTGTTGAGCAATGTTTTCTCGACCATCTCTGCCTACCAGGACTGAAATACTAAGTTTGAATACATGCTCGTAATAATGGGTGCACAGTGCACTGTCACATAGCAAAGACAATGCCAATTGTATAAACATATATGTTTGTTGCAAGTTTAATGAAACTTGTGGCATAATTGTAGCATTTAATTTAGCTTGTAATAGACTGAGTTAATGAAAAGTTACTTGAACTTAAATGAAATGTTCCATTAAATATCTTATATCACCATTTTAGGATTTTCAACTATGATCTTATACGCCTGAATAAATACATAGAGGGTGTTTGGATCCATTTACCATGGCAAAAGATTAGCCCATAAACTTTTGGTGCTAAACTTTAATCCGTACTTGGGTGTTCGGATCCCTGACAAAAAGGTGGGCTAGAAGTGCAAAATGAGTTGTCCTTCATACCCTAATGCTTTAAGCCCAATTTAGGGCCTCTTGAGGAGCAAAAGATTTTTAGCCCAAAGTTTAGCCATTTGCTCACATTTTAGTCCCCTGTTGGGAATCTTGGGATCCCCATGGCTAAAAAAAAGGGCTATAAGTGCAAGGCTAAAGTTTTGCCATGAGATTTAAACAGACCCTTTCAATCTTGCTATTAGGTATTATTTGGATCCAAACATGGCCTCAATTTCTTGCTATTAGTTAGGTATTATATAACTCTAAATTAAAATATGCCTTTGGTTTAGTTAGAGTGATGTCGTATGTAACATGCCGCTTACCACTTAATTTACATAGCTTCAATATCACTTTGATCTATCAATAAGAATGTCACGATGTCCATCATCTTCGTAACTTTGTCTCTCTACCCGTGGAGGATAGAACAAATCTAGGATATGGCAAAGTCGATTCATCGTTGTGCCCGACATGCTTACATGCTTCTTTCTACCTTCCGATTCATTCGGCTCTACCTATCCACTACTTTCACTCTTCCTAGAGTCAATTTAAGCAAACGATACCGGTACTTTATGTCATGAGCTTATTTCACGAGGCTTGGCTCATGGTTGCACCACTCATAGCACTCTTTTTCGACCATTTGTTGTTGTAGCCATGGCAACAACTAAAAATGTGATAGAAGTCACTAATGAAAGTACAGTGGGGAAGAAGATATGTACTCTCTCGATTCAAGTATAAAGACTTAACTCCCTCGACGACATGATCAAGGAGTGAGTTTAGCCGCTTTTTTTTTTTTAAAGAAGGTGCTTTGGTTCCACCTCCAATTTATTGTGATGCCCACGCTTCCAGTCCCACACCGTTATAACAACCGGTCATCCATGCTAACTTCTCCTTTTCCATCCATGCAGGCAGATGGAAAACCTTTTCTCTCACATAGCACCATGCATCCATACATGGTGACCGTGTTAACTTCATTTTGACCCAATGCTCACAAGCGTATAAGCTCAGATTCACCAGCGGCATGTTGCCGCATGTAGATGATACTCATTGTATGAGAAAGATACAAGTAGCATGATGGTTGTAGGAGTACCAATGCGTATACACAAACTCGCGTGAAAGGCTTTAACGAGCTTGCTCATTTGTAACTTCTTAGGTTGCGGTTGTGACCGTTTTGCGATAATGTTGTAACTTCTTGCTACCAAAATTGAAGTTGTAGACTGATTAGCTACAATGAGCAAGGACAATTAATGTTTTCTAACGAAATGCAAAAGATTCCAGCGATAGTAGATCAAGCTAAGTAACGATGGTTGCAAGAGTGCGCACATAGCTCGTGCACGAGGAGATTTAAAGTCTAATAACTGAAAGCAAATAGTCTAACAATCTCAGTAGAGCTAAGTGACATACCCACAACTTTGAAGTTAAGTATCCTGTATTTTATGACCTTTTTCTATAATGGTGAAATTAATGATAAAAATAATGAATACACCTTGGCGTGTTTAGATCAACGAAGGCACCGATCTGTAGTTACCCGAACCTACATCCGAACCTAAATTATCTGTTTGGTTTGCATCGCCAGTTGAATTGGGCTTTTACGAACCTATCATCCGTAACCTTCTTTGTTAGCGTAATTTTGATGAAACGGTTGGGACGACGCGGTTCTAACCTCTAACGAACGAATTGATTACGATGTAATGGTGCCACAATCAAATAGACTATATATTAGGCCTTACTGCGAAGACTAAAGAGCCCTCTTGTTTCAAATTCAAATCAAAATAAAAGAGATTAAAGAGCCCTCAGCCACTGCGACCTCCGGTTGATGAGCATCAATGCAATGCAACGGAAACATAACCATTGGCAAATTGCAAGAAACATGAAACTTGGTGGAAATGTGTTGGTGCACGCATCAATTTCTGGGGTGCCACGCAGGCTCGGGTGGGGGCGACCGAGGCTGGAGGTTCGGCGCCTAACGAGCCGCAGGACAACTGGAGACAGCCTGTCTCGCACCCCCCCCCCTCCTCTTCTTCGCTCTGTCTACGCTCTCTCTCCTCCCTTCGCCCCTGCCCCTTTCTCTCTCTCCCCTCCTCTTCCCCGGTCACGCTCGGCTCGACGGCGCCCGCGACCCCGTCGGCCGTCGCCCCAGCCGGCGCACCGCACAATCCGCGACCCACTCCTCCAGCTTTCTCTTTCTCAGACCTCAGTGGTGGCTAGCCGGCCGGCAGATCCGCCGCCCGGCGGCCGCTTACCCAGTTACCCCGGCGCCCAGCACACACCCATTCCCCACTCCCCCACCTCTCCTTCTTTGTCTCTAGGGCTCCATTCCCCTGCACCTCCGCCGCCGCCGGATCCCGCCTCGCCGCCGCGGCCGCCGCTTCGACATCAGAATCACCGGATTCGGTGGTGTTTCTCGGCTGCCTCAGCTTCCGCCGCCGGGAGGCCCTGGCGGCGCTTCCCGACGCCTTTCGGCCTTCGCTGAGGTGATTTGCTTGGAGCTTGAGCAGTTTTTCCTAAGCTTCAACTTCTTTAGGTGATCTAGTGCTTACTCCGGTGGTTAACGGTATGGGTTGAGCCTTTTTACTCGTAAATATGTTGCCTATTGGAGTATTCGATAGCTAACAAGTGCTATTCTTGCTAGTATTTCTGAAATGTTTAGGCGTTTGAAAAGTTTAGCTAGCTTATTGCCTTATTCAAGTAATCTACCAACTTAAATGCCCTAGATTAAGTGGATGCTAATTTAGCTGATCAAGTTGAGTACTTCAGTACAATATTAACCGCGCACGTAATCACTAATGGATTTGTTCTGGTATGAGCACTGGAGGTTTAGGGTATAATCAGATAAAATCAAATGAAATTTGCGATTGCGGTGTGTGGGGAGTGAAGGCAAAATAGTTTTTTTGGGTTTAGATTTTATAAGTCTTGGTAAATTTGCTCTAGTGTTGTCATTAATCTTATACAGTTATTTGTTGAATGCAGTCCTCTAGAAGCTGGTCATCGCTGAGACTTGAGAAGGCTGCTGCTGAGTGTATGGTATTTGTGGGCCATTGTGCTGTCCATGCGAGCGGAGAGCATGCGTGACAACTGTGCTTCGGGTGATGCCCCTGACCAGAGTAGCTGCCGATGCATTCGGTGTGTTGACAATCGCACTGTTTGCGCTGTTTGCTGCCCTGGGCCTCTTCTGCATTTTCCAGTCGGTCTACTTCAGGTGTCGGATTCGGAGAGGACCCTCCTTCCTTCCGCTTGGTTACTTTAACGGCCCTTGGTTGACTCGCATTGCTCTGATTCTGATCACAATTTGGTGGGGAGTAGGTGAGATAGTGAGATTGAGCTTCTTGAAGAAAAAGTTGTTCTCCAGCTTAACATGGCAGAGGAACATATGTGATGTGTACATACTTTCCAATCTAGGGTTTGCAGAACCAGGGATCGTCTTTGCATTTGCTTTTCTGCTCCATGGCTCGTTACAAAAGAAGGAGCTGGGCACTTTAAACCAAAGATGGAATTGGAAGACCATGGCCTACATGTTGGTTTTCTGCATTCCAGTGTTCTCGGTACAGGCAATCCTAGTGTTTGTTGGGCCGAAGTTTGTTAGAGAAGAGAACCATGATCTTGGGAGAAGGAAGATTGCTAAATACTTCATACGGACGTACTCGCCGGTCGGAGATACCAGTGTTTGCACTTACCCATTGTTTGGCACCATTTTTCTTGGACTTGTAGATGCTGTCCTGATGAGCTATGTATCATATGTTGGATCACGGGTGCTGTCCTTGGTTATTAACAAGTCACTGCGAAGGAGGGTTTATCTACTGATGGTGTCAGTGCTCTGCTTCCTTCCTTTCAGGGTGCTTCTTCTCGGGTTCTCAGTGCTGCCCAAGCCAGGAGATGTTGCCTTTGAGGGTATTATCTTCCTGTCATTTTTGATGATGCTGTCCTGCACAACTGTTGGGATACTTTTACTGGTTTACTACCCTGTAGCTGATTCATTGGCCCTCCGAGATATAGGCCAGAGAGACATAGCAGAAATGGTGCCTTATGATGATTACTACTATGAAGGTGCATCACTTGTGGCCAACCAGAGTTTCCGAGAAATCGAGCGGAATTCTGACACTTCAACGAAGCGGGGATCCATATCCTTCCGCACAATGATCAGGGAAGACCAGCTCCAGCCGGATGGTACGGATGAGATTGGCTTCTCTTCTCGCAGTGGTGTCCATATTGGATCACCCTCAGGTTCTTCACCAAGCGCAGCAATGCCGATGCTCCCTCTCAAGGAAATCCCTAGATACTAAGAAGTATTTCACCTGTGCCTTTCCCCCTACTATGTTCTCCCCTTTTTTTTCCTTCTCTTTCCTCTTACTACCTTAATGATAACAGTTTTGTGGCAATCAAAAGGTTTTTGTAAAGTTTTTTTCCAAGTAGCTTAACTCATCATTAGCCCAGTACTCTAATTCCATTTATCAAAGTAGCAAGTAGCTAGATCTTGAAATGGCTGATGAGCTGTGCTCTGGCATTTGGCTGGAAGAGGCTGGTTGGAATTCACTTTTGGTTGGTTTTGCTGCTCCACAACTCATAATATCTTAGCCGATAAGTTACACCATGGACTAGGCTGGAATGGGCCTCTGCTGTGTCGCTTATTCCTTAGCTGTTCCTCTCTGTGACAGCTGTGCGACGACTATATTATATTTGCTACTTGGGGCTGCCGGATATAAATGGGTTGGGAGATGTTCATACTTGTATAACATATGCTGGGTAAGGACCAAGGACCACCACCAAGGCCTTCCATATCTGTTCAGCCCTTTCTTTTGTATTTGAAAAACAGTTTAACGGTGAAGACATCTAGGTAACTACAAATGTGTGACCAAGTCAAGTCAAATAGTAATTGAAGTTGGCTTCAAATTGTTTTTTCACCCTGGTTTGTTGTATCATTTTCACCTGTATGTTCAATGAATTTGATATCAGTAGCTGTGGATGGCACGCAGAAGGGGCCAAGGCGTGCCTGCCATGCTCCTAGCTGACAGACAGCTTGTCTTTGCGAGGATTTTGTCCGGAGCAGGCTGGCGTCCGTCGCGGTTCACCCCCTCCTGTCTTTACGCCTGTTGACTATGCATAGGTCTGCTGCGGATGTTCTGTTCCTAGTGTACATAAAAATGTTTATGCATGAATCTAGATGCCCGTTGCCTGGAATCCAAAGCCCTCCTCGCTGGAATTAGTCAACTGGACAAGTGCAGGCCGTGTTATTTTTGCCGTTGGCTTGTGTCCTGCCACAAATTTTCTACTGCACTAGTGTTCCTGTCAGTACATCATCGGATGCCTGAATCGTTCTGCTAGTACTAAGCTGGAGTAGAAGCTAGTCTTACTCCTGATTTGTTCTTGAATAATTCTTCTTTTTTGAACCGGCCGTGCCGCCTCTGTTTTTAATTAAGTTGTGGTGTAGTACTACTACTGCTGAAGTGCATGTGATGTGTGTTTTTTGAAGGTCGGGTAGGTATGATTAGTTTTGTGGGGGATGCTGCGCTGTGTCTGTGTTTCGATTACTCTTTGGAATCATCACTCTCTCTCTCAAACAGGGGCGAAGCAAAGTGAACGTTGTATACTGGGCAAGCTGGCAAAGCCCTCTCACTGACATAGTGACATGAACATAACAAAGGGCAAATGTTGCAACAAGATGTCCTTTCGGCGCCTCCATCTTTCATTTCTTTCTCTTTTGTTTTTTGGTACTATATAAGTTGAATCTTCCAGGAGTTAGTGATGGACGAGCGACCTCTGGCTTCTGGGAGCTGTCCACCAGCAGAGCTCTCAACTGCACAATGTCTGCGTAAACCCGAGTAAAATCCCCAAGAAATTCATTCGTGTGGGCTGGCCGCTGGCTGTATTGGACACATGAAACCGGGTAGGGTTGTTGCAAGTTGCAAACGCATGGGTACGTTCAGTACAGAGACTGCATGTGCATCGGGAGCGTCTCCTTGGCACGCCACTAGCCAACTGCGTGTATGTGTTTGGAGACAAATCAATCGCCCGATGCCGTTCCGTTTGTTTAATCATCGAGCACTCCAAACTGTCCTAAAGTGTACCGTAAAGAAACGGTGAAGTTTTTTTTTTTCCTTTGGTGTTGAGTCTGTTGACGATGATCCATCGCGTGGTCCCAGCAGGCTCCCAATCCTAGGTGGATCACAGGGTGGAATCGTCCTCGTTGTACTCCCATCTCTCTTTCCTGCGGAATCGAGGGAGTGTGAGCTTGCACTAGCACAAGTGGTGGGGAGCTCGTGCGCCCAAGTGCCAGGCTGCCCAGCTTTGCAACGGCGGCGTCTCCTACATCAGCCGGGCTCAGGGCGCTCTGGTGCTGATAAGCTTTCTCATGGAGACTGGAGTTAGGCCCACGACGCAGCGTCCGGGCGGCCCACCTAACCTCTCCGCCACGACACAAATATGCGAGCCCGCCGCGATACCTGCCCAATACGGCCCACTATACTCCAGTCGAACCTCCAAGGGCATTACGGTAACTTGACGTGCCGGGTGCCGCTCGCGTTTCTCGTACGCGGTGTCCTCTGCTGCATCGTCGTCTCGTTTAAACGAGAGACACGCTGCTGCAATAGGAGTCAGGACCGTCCGTCACCGCCGCCGCCGCCACAGCCAGCTGTGAGGTGGAACCCTAACCTAGGCCAGCACCCCACACCACCCCACACCCTCTGCTTCCTCATCGGCAGCGATGGCGTCGTTCTCTGAGGCGCCCCCGGGGAACCCAACTGCCGGCGAGAAGATCTTCAAGACCAAGTGCGCGCAGTGCCACACCGTCGACAAGGGCGCCGGTCACAAGCAAGGTGAGCACCGGGGCCAATCCGTGACGGATCACTCTCAGATTAGTTCTCTGTACCTGATCTGATCTCATTTTAGATCGATCGATCGCTTGATTTCAAGGGGTGACGCCGATACGGCAGGGATCATGTGTTCTGTTTTTCGAACGGCACGTTTGCTTCTAGGGGGTCGTAGTCGTAGCTCTGTGTGACGGTCTGACGGAGGCTTCAATTCCTGTGCTTAGTTATAATTATAACACCGTCAGATCACACGCGATTGCATCCCAGATGCGCATTACTCTGGTTGCCAATCAATCGGAGCATTATAGAACACAAAAACATTGTGTGGATTCACTGGATTGTGTGGTGTTGTCCACATTGGTTAGCCAATAAATCTTATATATATCGTGCACCCCTATTGTATATGCCTGTAGATTTTAAACAGTCATATTTTCTGTCCTTGTCATCTATGTACTTTTCAGCTCTTCAGGATACCACAGTGTCAAATGTGGGTGCGCTGGTTTTAATCTTATTGTGGTGTATTATTAACTAATTAGACTTGGCTTGGTATTCAAACCATCTGAAGCTAGCAATGAGAATCGTGTTGATAATTTTCAGGTCCTAATTTGAATGGTCTGTTTGGGAGGCAGTCTGGTACAACAGCTGGTTACTCTTACTCCTCAGCTAACAAGAGCATGGCTGTGATTTGGGAGGAGAATACTTTGTATGACTACCTGCTTAATCCTAAGAAGGTATGGCTAGAGTTCACACTCCAGAAACCTTGATAATTCCTTTCACGGTGGCTTTGTCATGTATATTCACAATATAAAATATAATTCCTTTCACGGTGGCTTTGCCATGTATATTCACAATATAGGATATGGGCACTTGCTGTCTTTGCTGATGGGTTTTGTTCCATTTACCTGCTGTAGAGCACATTGTTAAATATGGATTAATAGCACGCTGCAAGCTTGCTCCTGGGATTGCTTATTATACTTCTGTCTGTTTTCAGTCTACAATGTCCTACAAATGAATCAGTGATATTTGTTACTCTAATAATCTGGAGAAGAAACTTACTAATACTTCTATCCCATTTTAGTGTTGATCATTGGTTCAATAGTTCTTTTTGTTTCCACTGCTTCCATACCCTGGTGTTCTCTGTAGATATTCATTATTGTAGAATTTCTGTCTAGTTACTAAGGAATGCTAGCTGTGAAAGTATGAATTACCAAACATGATTCGTATAATTTTGCATACCATTTGTTATATTTGTTCTCTCTTGACTTGTGGACTGTCATTGAGATTTAGGGTCAATTAATTAAATGACAATTTCCTTCGATTTAAATATAGCATTGCAGCAATACTAAAACTATTGTGTTTTCCCTATGTAGTACATTCCTGGAACCAAGATGGTATTCCCTGGACTGAAAAAGCCACAGGAACGTGCTGATCTCATTGCATACCTGAAGAATGCCACTGCCTAATGAGGGTGCTGCTGACTGCTGTGGTTCTAATCATGAAGAGCAGCAATTTTTTTTGCAATTAAAATAATGATACAAATTTAATTTAATTTGACAGGTTGGATGAACAAGAAAGTTAAGAACTCAAGATAGTTCTGTAACTGTTTTGCTTATTGTTGGGGAAAACACCCCAGAAGAGCTTTTGATTAGTGGTTGAAATGTGGCACCACCATAATACTTTTGACCCGATGAGCATTCGAACATACATTTCGGAAGTTTAATATACCTTTATTATTACGCTTTCATGTTCGTTTCTCATTTCCTGTCTCTGTAACGCTACACTATTTTTCTTGTGACTTTGCTTATATATCTTTTTAACCTAAAAGTTGATGCTAAATGCCCAACAGCAGTCAGTTGATAAAACTTATCTATTGGTCAAATAACAAATAATCGAAGTTGATGCTAACAGGGACATGGTTGTCAGAACACAACAGCAGTCAGTTGATAAAATATTATCTATTGGTCATGATATCTGAAGAATAGCATCGAATAGCATCATTAAAGATACAAACTTACTTATAAGCACATGAAGATAAACCATTGTATTTAAATACAAGGTACATGCAATGTGTCCAAATTCAGCCAAAGAAGATTAAATTAGTTCAAAAAAAAAACTTTGAAGCAACCATAACCATATGAAAACCCTACGGATGTTATTTGCATATAGTCCAGATGAACAAAAATGTCATCCCAAATCATTGTAGTGACACATTTTTTATGATTTGTGCGAGAACTATTATCCAGGCCGGCGACACTGTGTCAATGCATATAAGGAACCAGATGAACAAAGATTGTCATCCCAAATCATTTTAGTGACACATTTTTGATGGATTTCGGCATTAATCACAAATATCAATACACATAATTTTTTGTTTTCTGCAAGTAATATAACTCTGCAGTTTAGGATAAGTGAGAGATCTCAACTGCATTTACATAAACTGGATCATAAACAATTCAAAAAAATGCCTGGGGGTACCCTTCTCTGTTCTCTGTAAAACTGAGATTCTGTCCCAGATCCATAGAAACAAGGGAACCTGCTGCAACAAGGAGAGAGATTGATGAGGACCTCCTTTGGTAACAGAGAATGGA
Organism: Hyparrhenia diplandra; assembly: GCA_015847255.1. Taxonomy (NCBI): domain Eukaryota; kingdom Viridiplantae; phylum Streptophyta; class Magnoliopsida; order Poales; family Poaceae; genus Hyparrhenia; species Hyparrhenia diplandra. The sequence continues at coordinate 299,404 of JADLZK010012123.1, forward strand.
GCAAGTGGGTACATGTTCTCTGGGAAAAAAATATGGAATTTTGAGCTACACCTAAAACATATGTTTGAATTATTAAATGTTATAAAAAAATAACTAATTTGATGCGACTCTGCTTCGGCTTCTTTACATAATTGATCATAACCAAAAAAAACTAAGATTTCAAATAATCGTGGGGCGACTTGTCTTGCCTAGCAATGATAAATTTTGTTAGAAGTTTTTCCCTTTCCATGTTGACTTCTGGTCTAAAACCCTTTGAAATGACAAAAGAAAATTAGAATGGCAAGAGAAAGGAAGCAAAAAGAAATGATGCAGAATAGTGGCTGACTGGTTGGACGCGATTATATTGACAAAGTTGATTTGATTGAATGAAAAATTGCTGAAACCAAATATTTTAATGGATGGATGTGAGGCCAAATATTTTAATGGATGGAGTCTAGCATCAAAATCCAACGTATTAGACCTAGATGGACTAGAGCACGGCACCGGATATGAAGAAATTTATTGGTCTTCGCGTGGATATAGTAATTCCGTGTTAGCATGTTTCACCTGCTTTTGACGAGTCGATAACGTGTTGGTCACAATTAGTCATGATTGCGCCGCCCAGGGCCTCGTGGTGGATGGACCAGCGAGTGGGACTCGAGGTCGAGGCCGGCGACGGAGGCGCCACTCGGAGGACGCTGGTTCCCAACTCGCGAAGTGGCGGCTGGAATCTTGCAGAAAAGATGGAACACAGTGGTAGGGACTTAGGGTTAGCTCACAGTATTTATACTGTCAAGCTCTTTAGATGGGCCTTTTACATGGGCCTGGCGTCCTTTGGGCTGTGGCCGATGTCTGTTGCCTCCACTTTGCGGGGCGGGACAAGCGGGGATCGGGGACGGGGACTAGGAAACCAGACCGTTTCACTATTGTCTATACTCAGTTTAAAAATGAGGATATATTTCCTATCATTTGCATCCTCCGTGGGGATTGCTTCTTTTCCTCATATGTGAAAATTGCTTCTTTGCAGGATCGGGCGCGTAGGATGGTAAGAGTGTATGGGTAACTCTTCAATATTCTCTCTTCTTCTAGCACTGCTTAACCCATATTCATTGTAGAGGGCTTTACTCAGAATGGCAACGAGAATTAACCGTCGGGTATTGCCTCTCCATCTCCGTCCCTGCGGGAGAGAAATTTCCTCGTCCCCGTCGCCGCCAAGCCTCGCGGGGGACGATCGCTCCCCATCCCCGAACCCAAGTGGGGAACAATACCCGATGGGGTCCCCGTCCCCGCTACACAAGTATAGTACTCAAATCAATTGAACAGAAGAAATTTCTACCACATAACGCATCTTGCAACAATAAACAATACCAGAATAAGATGTTTGGTTTAGAGACCACGGCCCTCTTTCCAAATTTGCAAAAAATCACAAACAAGATCTCACAAATCCATTAAATCCATTCGTGCTTGTGTCAGGATAAAAAGTAGAAACAAGACGACAAGAGCCCTGCTGTTGTCCACTATCAAAATGAGAGATAGGAGACCCAAGATCTATGTTTCCTACAGACTGAGGCATCGAGCAGTAGACAGTAGATACCACCTGCCGCTGCTGGTGTGGTCGCTGGTCTCCAACATCAGTGCAGTGGCCACGGTCTAGCCTCTGGCCGGGCCGCTGGGAGCACCGAGCCTCCAACGAGCAAGAGAGGGACGTGGGGAGATGGTCGGCGTAGAACGTAGACGCACGGTGGCGGCGCCCCTGGTGCTCTGGCGGCTGTGAGAGTGGTTGAGATCTTTTTTTTTTTTTTTTTTTTTTTTTTTTCAGGAAATAGAGGTTGGTTTTTTTTTTTTTTTTTTTTTTTGATCAGATAGAGTGGTTGAGTTGTGGCCGAGGAGGCTAGGAATTTGGGGATTAGGGTTAGATTTTTGTATACATATATGAACCGCTGCTGGGCCTTCATGGGCCAATTGAACGGACCTCAAGCAGTTCTCAGGGTTCACACTGAGGCTGAAAGAGCCAGAACGACATCACGCTGACAAAGGGACCCACACTCCAATTTCCAATTTTTTTAACTTCTCCAGTTTTGTTCCGTCCGCACCCTCCAAGTGCCTCTGATGGAGCCACGCGTTGCTCTCCTTGCTCTTCTCTCTTCTCCAGCGCCTTCCCGTCGTTCCCCACTCCCTGCTCCCTCTTATCGCCTCCGCGCTCTAATGGCCTCACAGCCCACCACCACCACGCAGTAAACGAAACGACGGGCCCACTCTCCGACGGCTGGCGCCTTCCCACGCCCCCTTCCATGAGGCAGTGAGCATCTTCTTCGCCGCACCTCTCCCCTCCCCGGTCCTCTCCTCCCCTTCTCGCCGCCGGCGACGGCGTGTGTGGGCCCCTGGCGGCGGCGCCTAACCGGGGCCGGGCCTTCCAACCGCCGCTCTCAATTTCGCTGAGGGGAGCCCAACAAGGCCACGCTCCGCAAGGCCTCGCCCAACGTCCCCTTCCGCCTTGGCGGTGGCGGTGGGAGGAGCGGCAGCCCCAAGGACCGCCGCCCCGCCGCCGACGACAAGGAGGAGGAGGAGGAGAAGGAGGCCGAGGGCGATGGCGGCGCCGGGGCACTCACGGGGACGCTGATCGCAGGAGCGCTACTGGTTGGGTTCGTAGGGGCTCTTTATTTTTGGGGCGGCCGGATACGTGTACAAGGACCAGATCAACACCTTCCTCACACGCAGTTCTCAGGGGTTCATTGACGGTAATGGATTTTGTAGTTATGAACGAGCTTTTGCTCGTCAGCTCGTATCCTTGTGTTAGAATTAATTTATTACTTGAGTATTTGCTTATGCTTGTTTGAGCTTTCCAGTTTTTGTTCCGTGATGGGATACCAGTGGTTTGACTTGGATAAAAGCCACTGGACTAAGGCTTGACTTTTTAAGACTGCACGTTTTTGTTGCTGGGTGACTGGGTCGTGAATTGCTGTGACAATTAGCTGAGTAGTTAATGGCATTACCACCAACCTCTACCTGTAGGAGGGCATCCCCAAGGACCGCCGCCCCGCCGCCTCCTTATAGGTGGAAGTTGGATGTCCAGGAGCGCTACTGGATGCCGGATAATGGATACCCTTCCTCACGCAGTTCTCAGGGTTCATTGACGGTAAAAACGGCTTTCCTCTACCAAAATTTGAGTTTTGCCTGTTTGTTCATTTGATAAAATCCATGGATGTGCTGTGACAATTTCTAGCTAAGCCTTCCACCCTCTAATCCTACTAAAGTCGTTGCACTCTCTCATTTCAGTTGTTTTTGTGCGCTGCTGCTGCACAATATGTTCTAACTCTGTTGTAAATGGAAAAAATAAGGACTGCTGAACTGAACTCTTCGCTGCTCCTTGTTTTTGTCATGGAATTTTTGTTCATATCCCTTAGTTGGATTTTTTAGCTAAACTGTTGTGTTGTCTTACATGGGCAGGCTATGGTCCAGCCGGATATGCTCTGTTCGTACTTGTATATGCAGGGTTGGAGGTATGCCCTCAATTTAGCAGCCCTCATTCTTGGTGGTGTTTGTTATAATGGTTTTTTTTTTTTTTTTTTTTCCATTGCAATAGCTGGTCAACTACAGATAGTGATATTAAAGTTGAAAAGGTTTTCCACATGCATATCTTGGGTTGGAGCTTTTAGCTTATGAATATTAATAATATTAATTTTCCTTCATTTCAGGTTCTCTTAATTCCTGCAATACCTTTAACCATGTCAGCTGGTCTATTATTTGGTAATGTGACCGGTACAATTATTGTTTCAATCGGTGGAACAGTAAGTACTTCACATCAGTAGCACTTGTTTTGATAATTCTGCGCAAACTTGCATACACTCACTGAAATTTACTGCTTTTGTAGCTAGCTGCAGCGGTGGCCTTCCTTATTGCTAGATACTTTGCCAGAGAGAGAATTCTTAAAATGGTTGAAGGAAATAAGAAGTTTCTGGCAATTGATAAGGCAATAGGTGAAAATGGATTTAAGGTTGTTACTTTGCTTCGTTTGAGCCCCCTGTTACCTTTCTCCCTAGGGAACTATCTATATGGCCTGACTTCGGTGAAGTTCTTGCCATATGTCTTGGGGAGGTTAGTTTCTACTCTCCTTGCTGCGGTTGTGGCATTATCTGTGGATATCAATGAATGTAATTTGTAATTCTAAGCAATTTAGTGATAAATTGTCTGTTGTTATGTTAATGCTTTTCTGGAAGAGTTGTAATTTAAAGTGACTAAAGGAATAGAATTTATGACTTATGGGAGTGTCACTTTCTTGTTAACTATGTTTGGAACTTTTGTTTTGTGAGGGATGATGCCAAGACTATAGTTGTTTTCTTGAAAAACCTTGTTTGCTCTGATATCTACTTTGTGTTATTCCCATGCAGTTGGTTGGGAATGCTTCCAGGTTCATGGGCTTACGTCAGTGCTGGTGCATTCGGGCGAGCTATAATTGTGAGTTCTTAAACTGCTGGTATTTTAAGTCCATCTTGAGTAAAAAACAAAATGCACTGCCAAAATGACAAAGAGGTTGTGCTGTGTAATAGCCACATTTTTGTGCCATCAAGGTTTTCAGCTTCTAATAGCTGCTAGTCATAGCTATTCCTTACCATATGTGTACCTCCTGCTCTCCTATATAGGACTTACTAAAAGTTGTTGACTGTTTCTCTCCCATGTTACTCGGAGTCTCTTGCTATTCTGATGGTCTTTACTTTCTATAGAAGTACCAGCATGACAATTCTTTAGATGTTCTATCATGTAATAATACTTGAGATGTTCACATATTCTGATTTAGACATCTTAGTCCACTCCTATCAAGACACTGCTTTGCAATTATACTTCCTAGGTTCTTATATTATTGATTCCATCTTTGCCATAGCAGCTCATACATGTCATGAGAATATTTTAAGCGGTGGATAATGTTATCCACATAGCTCTGTTGATTCTTAATATAATTTCATCCTGTCTGTGTGATGTTGATGAGAATATGCAACTGGAACTGGCAAACTAGTTTCTATCAATTTTCCTATTTGTGTAGCAGCAGATTTTCTATGATATTCTGAAAAAACGTCTATGACTGGCTCGAATAATGAAATTGCAATTTTCTTGTTTTGACAGCAAGATGAGTCGGAAATTGGTTTGGGAGGAAATGGAGAGCTATGGACACTGGGTATCGGGTTATTGTTTAGAATATCATTGCTGCCACTTATAAACAAGGCTCGCAAAGGTGAGGACCTATTTTTCATGGACCGTATACCTTTCATGGCAATTCAAGAGGGGAAAAGGAATATATAACATGAACTTCCGTGTCCCCCAATAACAGATTTTTGTGAATAGTCAGGGATTATTGAAACGTGTGGTTACTTTTTTTACTTTTTTGCAAATTGCTTTCAGGTTTTAGTCAGCACTTTTTCTCAATCACGCAAAAGGTTTGCTTCAGGGTTTAGTCAATACTGACTGCTCTCTTGCGTCTGTCATTTTTTCAGGATGCTGTAAAAGAGATCGACGAAAGGATGGTAGGATTCTTTAGTAGAAAGGGCCCTCTCGAGTCTGGATAGTATATAACATGTTTCCGTATCGTTCAATAACAGAACTTTGTGAATAGTCAGGGTTATTTGCCACGTGTGGTTAATTTTTACCAAATTTTTTGCAAATACTATTTTTATTTAATACTTTTTTCTCAATCAAAAAATTAGGTTTTCAGTAATGAATCTAATGAGATTTATTTGATAACATAAATTTCAGGATAATTTTTTATCGACGACTAATTAATCAGGATGGTAGGATTCTGTAGTAAAAGGGCCCTCTCGAGTCTGGATTTTTATACTAGCACATTGTACATCACTGGCACCTTTGGTGCGATCAAATCTAATAGAAATTCAGAGCAATTTTCTGAGGGAATTTTTGATCTCTTCTTGATGTGTGTTCATTGAACAGAAATCCCTGTTCCTTGATACCACTAATTCACTCTACCGTGCACATATATCAGCTAAGAATCTACCAAAAAAAATCAAAGAGAGCTGACTTGAACAAATCTCCCTACCAGTAATCACCACAAGAACACACTCCGTCTTTCATGTGGTGGAAGCAATTCGCGTCCCTCAAAATAATCTCTCTGCCGTACACCTTGGCAACCATCTTGATCGCAGTGTGGCAGTCGCCACACACCCGGAGGTTCTTGAACACGCGGATGGGTGCGGCCGCTGGCACAGCGAGCAGCCCGAAGGCCACGGCGAGCCTCTCGCTGTGGTACGCCAGCCCCTCTGCCTCCCCTCCGGCGCCTCGTCCTGCAGCGCCCAGTCCGTGTCCGGCACGTACCCCTCGGCCCGGATCCTCTCGGTCATCTCCTCCACTTTGCGGTAGATCTCGGCCGCCCGCGGGTGCCCGCGGTCCTCGACGTGGAACAGGTGCGTGACGCCGTTCACGCCCATCCAGCTGCGCCCGGGCTCCTTGGTGATCCCTCTCGCCTTCATCAGCGCGCGGATCCTCGCGACGTCGCCCCATCTCCTGGCCCTGGAGTAGAGGTTGGACAGCATAACGTACGGCACGGCGTCCGTGGGATCCAGCCTCCACACCATCTCGGCCGCGCGCTCGGCGAGCTCCGCGTTCCGGTGCACCCGGCACGCGCCCAGCAGCGACTTCCACACCGTGGCGTCCAGCTCCGTGGAGCTCCGGTTCAGAAGGTCCATGGCCTCGTCCAGCCTCCCCGCCCGGCCTAGCAAGTCGACCATGCACGCGTAGTGATCCGGTCCGGGAGCGATGCCGTAGTCGTCCACCATGGACCGGAAGTGAGCCCGGCCGACGTCGACGAGCCCGGCGTGGCTGCACGCGAAGAGCAGACCGATGAAGGTCACGTAGTCCGGCCTACACCCGGACCGGACCATGTCGGCGTAGACCTCGAGCGACCGCCTGCCACGGCCGTTCTGCGCGTACCCGACGATGAGTGCCGTCCACGTGATGGTGCACCGCGCCGGCATCACGTCGAACACCGCCCGCGCGTCCCGCAACGCGCCGGTCTTGGCGTACATGGACACGAGCGAGTTCCCCACCGAGCGGAACGTGCAGATTCCGAGCCGGACCGCGGCGGCGTGCACCGACCGGCCCACGTCGAGCATGGTGGAGCCAGCGCACGAGCTGAGCACCGCCGCGACGGCGAACTCGTCGGGCTGGACCCCCGCCGCGACCATTTCGTGGTACGCGCGGACGGCCGCGGCGTGGGCGCCGGCGCGCGCGTGTCCCGTGAGGAGCGAGGTCCAGGTGACGACATCCCGGCGCGGCATTTCGTCGAACACGGCCCGCGCCGCGGCGGCGGCGCCCCACGTGCGAGGCAACCTGGCGTAGGCGTCGACGAGCGCGTTGGCGACGTGGAGGTGTGGCGCGAGGCCCGCGCGGAGGACGAGGGCGTGCAGCGCGGCCACCGCCCCCCGGCGGCGGGCCCCCAGGACAGCCGCGGAGTTGAGGAGCGGCGGGAGGGTGTACTCGTCGGCGCGCAGCCCCCGCCCGCGCATCTCGCGGAACAGGGCCAGCGCCCGCGCGTACAGCCCCGCGCGGGCGCACCGGGAGATGGCCGCGTTGTACGCCACCACGCCAGTGCCCGCCGGCAACGCCATCGAGGGATTGGAATCGGGCGAGTCAGTGCCGTCAGTTTACTACCAGAGTGGAAAACGGGCGTCGAGTACGGCTTCAAAATGGCATGCTTCGTACATGTTCGAGATAGTCGCGACGCATTCTTGGCGTGCATGTGCAGGTCCACGGCGGCCCATCATCCAACAGGACAGGAGTGCACCAAGACGAAGAGGTGCCAAGGCGCCCAAGGGCCATGGCGACGGTGCTGACTGCGGTCAGTGGTCAGGTGTAGTAGCAATTAATACACGCGTGGGTGGCTAAAAACAGCAACGACGTGCGGCGGCACGCCCCGCGTTTGGTTTGCTGCCGGCCGGCGGCCTAACTCATAGACTCTTGCCGACAAAACCGATCTACCGCTGAAGACTTCTCTAGAAAACGATGGGCAGGTTGATTTTCTTCGCTAACTTGAGCAGACAAACGTGTAAAGCGTAGTATGATAACGCTTTAGCTTGGAAGAGGCGTTAAACGGCGGGACGCTGCAGCCTGTCCATGATCACCTCAGTGAAAACAGTTGGACCATGAATTTGCCTGTCCAGAAGAAAATTCACCACGGACGCCAGAGACAGATTAGGATGACGAGAGACCAAACCAGGGAAATCAACAATTAAAGTCAGTTTGTTTCATGACCTTGCAAACACTATACAATTAAATGAGCAGGGAAAACAAATCATTAAAAGTTTGTTTTCTCTTATCCTATCAATCATTAGAAGAACATCGTTCTATTATTTACCATCATCTGACTACGAGAAATCGACGTGCTGATTTTGGATATCATTCCATTGCTATTGACTCTCGTATTGTTGGCGACACGAAAAACGTACTGAACCGTCGACGTGGACAGACTCGTGCCTTTCGTCTCCTTCGTTTCTGGCTTATACAGCGCCACCAGTACACTCGAAGGGCTCCGTGAACATTATCGCACTACTAGTCATAAAACAAAAGTGTTCTCGCTTCCTCAAAATTATCGATAATTATATATTAAAATATATAAAAGTTTATAATAAGTAAAATATCTCGTCTAGTTTTTAACAAATTTATTCTCGTTTTTGCCGATGATGACTGCCACGATGTTCGTATGCATTGGAATCTCAGTTTTACCAGTGATGACTGCCACGATCTGCTCGTCTGGCTGGCTCGCTCCGAAACCAGAAGCTGCCGGTCTACCAGTGAAAAACAGCTGCAGACAAATTTAAACGAGATGAGGGGTGGCTGTGCACCGCGAATCAGAAAAAAATCTGAAGCTGTTTTCACCGCCACGAAAACAAACGAAATGGGACGACGCCTCCAAGATACAAGGAAGGTTCGCAGCCGCCGCCCGCCGGCCATCGCCTACCAAGCACACCTTCTGCTTCTGCATGCAGGCGTCCAAAAATCTGGTGGGTTCATTTCACATTTCGACTTTATTTATATTCTTGTACACGATTCGCTATCAGAAAGAATGACAGCAGATTCGACGAAGATAGCAACCGGTTATCAGAAACAGTACATCCAACCGGTTATACGAAAAAATCTAGATACAAAAGTTATCAAGTAGAAAAAGAACAGTGAATTTCAACTGTGGACTTTCCGGAGAAATCAAATCAGCATGCATGGTCTTTTACCTGAGACGCCGTAATCTACCTCCAGTGTAATTCGTTCTGAAGGAAACACATGTGGAAATCGAATGCCCACAGATCTGTAAAATTGGCCGGTTTACTTACGACCACGGAATCGCCGATGATGCATATCTATCATTAGATGATTGACTCGTTGCATTGCAGATTTGCACAGACAAAAAGGAATCGAATTCCTGACCCTTTCTCCCCCAAAACGCCTAAACTTGAAGCAACCGCAAAATAACCACCGTTTCCTTGCATCCCCGCGAATCTTCCCCACCCGACACGGCACACCACCACTCTCTCTGCCCCTTCCTTCCCCTCTTTGCCGTCCGAATCCACGCTCGCGAACCCTAGCCGGCCTCCGCGAGATGGACGAGGACTGGGAGCTCCTCCTCGCGTCCCCAAGGCGGCGGTGGCGGTGGCAGCGGCCGAGCCGTACGCCGGCGGCGGGGAGGACGACGCAGGCGCCATCAAGCACGACTACTTCGACCTCGGCTCCGACGCCAAGTACCCCAGGAGGGCGTCGATGTCGAAGGCGGACGAAGAGGAGGAAGAGGAGGAGGGTGTGGAAGAGGGGCTTCTCGGGTCGTCGGACAACGCGAGCTGGGTGGAGCCGGACCCTGACGACCTTCTCTTCCCCGGCCGTGACCGCGCGGCCCTCTGGTCGGACTCGTCCTCCGACGGGGAGACCCGAGGTCGAGGCTACCGATCCGGTGGAGCCGCGGGCCAGGGAGGAGGCCTGGGCCACGGCGGGCGCTGTGGCTGATGGGGAAAGGGGGCCGTGGCGAAGGGAGGAGGAGGACCGGTCCCGTGGTGGAAGCTGCCGCTGGACGCGCTGCGGGTGTGGGCGCTGCGCGCGGCCAGGAGCGCCTGGTCGGTGCCGTTCGCCGTCGCGCTGCTCGGATTCGCCGTGCTCGGCCGCCGGCTGTACCGTATGCGCCGCCAGAGCAAGGCCGTCGCGCGCGTCCGCCTCGTCCTCGACGAAAAGGTGACGCCTTCCCATCCTCTTCCCTGCAAGCGTCTTGCTTGTGGCTTTGTGGATTTCGCTTTCTTCACAGCTTAGATGCTCTTAGTATAAATTTTTCTTAGAAACTGATACGTACTGTGATCTTAGCAGTAACTAGTTTACTTGTGAGCTTAGATGCTCTTAGTATAAATTTTTCTTTCACTGAATAAACGATGTGCTTCCTCACGGTACCTGACTGCCTTTCGAGATGCCCTTGTGCTGTTTATGCTGAAGCCAAATCACAGAAAAGAAACAAAATATAATCGATATAAGCTTTGCTTTCCTGCTCCCACATTTGCATTTGTGGTTGCTTCAACTTATAGGACTTTGTTATAGCACATGAACGGATTACGAATGGTAAAGATCAGAGTATTCCTAAATCGGCGATTCAACAAATCATTGGTTTGAATGTTGGGATTAAATGCTCGAATTGATCCTTATCCATGTTTCCCAGTTTTCCCATCCTTATTGCTTACCTCTGTTTGCACTTTTCGATGCTTATTCTCTCTTAATTAGACTCCTACTGACTGAAACTGAAAGTTCTTTTCCTGGGCTTATACATCTCTGCAGAAGGTCTCCCAATTCAAGGGCCAATCATCACGTCTGAATGAATCCATGACGATGGTGCGGCGAACTCCTATCGTAAAACCTATGCTTCCTGCCAATGGAGTGACTCCATGGCCTGTGCTGGGGCACCTGTGAAATGTGTGATCAGTGATGCCATAGAGCTAATAATACAACTGCCCCAGGCCGGCATATTATGCAATGCCCAGCAGCAGATGTACTAGCTGCTTGTAATTTGGAACTACACACTTGTGGAAGACCTTGTAAGTTTCCGTTCATGCGGAATGGTATTTAGGCCTGATCTAGTTTATGTTTCTTTTGTGTATAGCCATGTTTATATTTTTATTTTCTGAATCCTTATGTCATCGATCTCATGTCCTGGAGATGTAAATGATCGAGTACTGGGTACTATGGTAGTGTGATGTATATGACTGTTACCCATAAATCAATACACAAGTGGAAGTTAGGTTATGTGCTGGCCATCGTTTCATCACCTTTGATCTATTTTTTAGTCACTACACCTACATTTTTGCAGAAGTACCTGGGACCTAGCTAGGGATTTCAGTGTATCTTTAGAAAAAGCTTTTGTGGAGTGAACTTACTAAGACTTTGCCTATGTTTGGACTGTCTGAAAGTGTGGAAAGACAAAGCGCAATGTGTCATGGCTATTGTAGATTTATGTTGAAATGCCACCAGTTTCTACAAAACTGGGTTGATCATCCCTTCGCTCAGCATTTGGATTCTAAGCAGTCAGCGCTAAAAAAAAACTGTTCTACATGTTCTCTCTCGATTAATGGTATATAGCCAAACTCGAACTTTACATGCTAGGTCATCCATTCTATAGTACTATCTGCGTGATGCTAGGAAAAATGTCGTGCTACATAAACTGTCAGTGGCAACTTAATTTCACAGAATAATGAGTAGCAAGTTGCAATGCATGGATCTAATTATGTAGATGAATAGATGGAACATGGCATCAAGGTGGTCGTGCCGGAGTGGTTATCGGGCATGACTAGAAATCATGTGGGCTTTGCCCGCGCAGGTTCGAATCCTGCCGACCACGCTTTTGAATCTATTTGTTTTTTTTTTTTATTCCTGTGATGCTCATGTTTGTTTGTCTGTAGGCAGTTCCGTCCCTGTTTGTCACATGTTTTCAATCTTTTTCTTATTTTCTTTCCATTTTATTTTAGGGCATGTTTGGTTCAAAGCCTACAGACTAAGGGCATGTACAACGCGTCTATTCCTCCCGTCTATATGATGGTGTTTTTTTAGAAAAGCCCCCGCCGACACCTAGAGACGGCCTTCCCGTCGCCTCGCCAGTCGACGCTCGCGTCCCGTTCTCCCAGGCGGAGCAGACGGGCGAGCGCGCGCTGTATGCCGCCGTCGTTCCCAGGCGACGACCCACTAGATCTTGTGCGCCCGCGCTCTCTCTTCCCCGCCAATTTCTTCCTCCCAGCTCCAGGACGACGGCGAGATCTCAGGCCAACAGCAGAGCTCGGGACGACAGCAATCTCAGGAGCCTTGCGAAGTCAATCAGAGAGAGAGACAGAGAGATCGAAAAATCAGAGATGAGCTGATGCTGAGGAAATCAATTACTTCCTCTCAGCAGAGCTCCAGGATGGCAGCTTGTCGGGAAAGTGCGCCGCCTCAAGCCTCCTCCGGCCGCGCCGACCGCCCAGCTCCGGCTGCGCAAGCCTCCTCCACCGGAGGAGCTGGGAGAGGAGCTCGCACGCCGCGTTCCTGCGGGGAGCTCGCGGCACTGCTCCTGTCCTCCCTCGTGGCCTTCCCTCTCTTCTGGCTTCTGCTGCTCCGTCCCCATTCTTCTCTCTGATTTCCTCTCCATGGCGACAAGGTGCATTCGGTGGAGAAAGCTGCAGGCCAGTCTTGGGGGTGTTCAGTTGCTCTACAAGAACCCAAAAAGTGCTACGGTCCCCGTCAAATCAAATCTCTTAACGTATTTTTGAAGCATTAAATGTAGGTAAATAAAAAAACTAAATACACAGTTTGGCTGAAAAGTGCGAGACGAATCTTTTAAGCCTAGTTAGTCTATGGTTGGACACTAATTACCAAATACAAACGAAAAATGCTACAGTAGCCCAACCTAAAATATTTCACCAACTAAACACCCCCTTGATATTTTTCTTCTGTGCGTGGACAAGAAAAGTCCACATCTTCCTGAGCACAAAGAGAGGATAATAAAAAAAGAATGGAAATAGAAAAATAAACAAACAAACGAATAAATAGAAATAAGAACGAAAAATATTATAACCATGTTTCTCTTATTTATGTTTGATACATTTTTCTAATCGTGAATGATCAACTTTCTATTAAATAGCCACACAATGGTATACACAAATGCATTTGTAATTGATCTTAAGGTTTATGCAAAGCATTAAAGAGCTTCTGATGAGGCCTCTCTGCGTCTAAGGGGGTTGTATGAGTCGCTCATGCAGACGCATGCGTATGCACAGTTCGAGATTGTACGCACGACTTCTTTGTCTATGGGTTGTACATGCCCTAAATGTAGTCACGTAGTCTCTTTCAAGAGTTTATTAAAAATAAGATTAAAAATTAAGAACTAAATAAGACTAAAAAATTATTCCCTAGTCCCAAACGAGACACTTAGGGTGTGTTTGGTTCGCTTTTTTTCAATCCTAACTTTGGCGAGCCAAAATAAGCCAAGGCTAGCATTAGCTCGCCCCAATCAAGCCAACTCACGCGGTTGTTTGGTTGTGCGTACTACCTTAGCCTGGCTAGCCCTAGTGTGTGTTTTGTTCTTTGGGTTTATTTTGATATACAATCACCGTTTTTGGATTGGTGAGATTACCCCCTCGGGTATTTTCGTCGAACAAGTGGCGGGCATGCGGCACACGGTGAACGTCGAGCCTGGAGGTGCCACGCTCATCTCATCCCCTCTCCGTCTCCCACCCACCTCACGGCCTTGAACAGCTCGTCTCGATGGCCAAGTAGAGCTCTCTCAATTTCTTTTCCAACTTTGCCGGTTGGATGGGCAAGCCCGCCGGCTGCGATTGAAGGCCGAGGGAGCAGGGCGAGCCACTCCCCCTCCTCGCCTCACTGCCCGCCCGCACCGACCGGCCCCGCGCCAGGAGCCCAAGCACCTCATGGGCAGCGCAGACGGGCGCCCGACCACGAGTTGATGGGTCGAAGTCGGAAGCCCGTGTCAAGCGCTCGGCTTCGGCGAGGCCGTCCGCGCGGATTACATGTCGCACTGGCGGCATCGGGCTCCATAACCTTGGGCCGCTTTGCCTTTCGTCGGAGGCGGCAAGAGGAGGCGGTTCGTCGGGTGGGAGGGGGCGTGGCGGCGGGCGGGAGGCACCGGCGAAGTATGACCGTCGAGGCGGCGGGAGCGACTTTCGGTGCCGCGCTTGCCGCCAAGCAAGCAGCCTTGCCTTGCGGCGGGCCATGAGAGGCCTCGTCCGTGATAGCATGGAGGAGGTGTCGGTGTTCCTCTCCGGAGCTCGGAGTTCGCGGGGAGGTCGAAGGAGGAGGAGAAACCGACGGAGGGTGTGGTGAGCGGACATAAGCTCGCGGCGGTGACGGGACGGGGGCGGTCGGCTGGAGCTCCGCCCAGATTGATTGCCACCCCCGCATTCATTCCCGGCCGGCTAATCGCAGTATGGATGGCCCGACTGGGCCCGCTAGGTGGAGCCATTTTGCAACCAAACACAAAAAAACGATGGCCCAAGCCGGCCTGGCTATCCTATTTTTTTAAAGAACCAAACATGGTTCATGTTTGTTGTCCTAGTCTCGCCCATAGTACTATATATATATATATATATATATATATATATAGACTATTAATTATATATATATAGGGTGTATTTGACAAAGCTCCAACTCTAGATTAAGAAACAGCACCACTTTATTTTTTTAGCCAATGTTTAGCCATCATGTAGTGAATGAATATTTAAATGTTCAACTATCATGTACTCCCCAGTCACTTTGAAAGTGTCACTTTGGTTTTAAGTATCATCTTATTTGATCACTCTTTTTATTCAAATTTTTTATATAAATATTATTTATTTTATTATGACTTATTTTGTCATTCGAGATACTTTAATAATTATTTATTTAATTTATTATTTACAAATTTTTTTAATAAAATAAATAGTCAAACTTGATAGTTAAATGTAAAAACAACACTTTCAAATGGATTGAGGGAGCAGTGAATATTTTTCTACTGACCACTACATGTAGTGACCACTACATGTAGTGACCACTACAATGTTCAGGTACCATGTACGGAGTAATGAATATTTTAATGGCTATGAATTGGTTTTCTACTGACCAGTACTCCCTCCGTCCCCATTGAGTTTGTCACCCCGGATTTCGTCTTGAGAAGCTTTTTTTTGAATGATTCGCCTTATTCAATTTTTTTACACAAATATAATTTATTTTTTATAACTTATTTTATCAATAAAGATACTTGAATCTTGATTAATTTATTTTATTATTTATATAAATATTTAAAATAAGACGGATGGCCAAACATGTAGTTCAAAAAAGTTAAAAACGACAAACTTCATAGAACGGAGGGAGTACACGTGGTTGCTCTACCAAGTTCAGAAACAGAGAAGCGCATCCCCGAGACGGACCGGCAGAGGAAGGGAGAGGAGGGAGAGCGTAGGGAGCCCCAACCAAAAGCAAGAGCCACGCGTCACGCGGGTCGCGCGCCGGTAGACCCCGGACCGCCCGACGGCGTGGTCGGTGCTCCGGCGGGCCGCGCGACTCGAGCCTTTCCATTTCTTTTGCCCCAAGGCACCGGTTGGTTTCCACTCGCACCCACATGGCCGCATAGGCACCCGCCCGCGCTCCTCTCTGCTCTCACGAATTCGGACCCACCAAACCCTCGCTCACCCATAACGGCCCGCCCTCCGCCGCCGCCATTTGCGCCGACGGCCGTCATCCGGGCAAGGATCGCGGAGGCGAGGGTGGCCCCGGCGTTTTGCGGAGGGTTTTGGGGGTTTAAGTCCGGGCCGCTCCGTTCGCGTTTCGAGGGGAGGAAATGATGAGCTTCAAGAGGCAGAGGCACGAGATGGCCGAGGAATACTGCTTCCTTTGTAAGGACGGCGGCCACGACCTCCGCGTTTGTGACTCTAGGTAAGCCTTCGCCGTCCTGTATACGTCCGATTCCGCCGCCCCAATAGCTGTATCGATGGTGAACATGCCGGGTTTTTGGGGTTTTCTGTGTCGATCGGTTGGCTGTTTTGGTGCGAAAAAAAATAGAGACTAGAATCCATCGCGATTGCTTTTTAATCGGTTGCGTGATTTCGTGCTGCTAGCTTCTTCTGGCGTATTTGGATGGCTGTGCGCAATGCAGCTGGGTATATGTTGGTTCAGTGATTCTGAGTGGTGAATCCACCCAGTTCCCTGAATCCACCTGCTTTTGTTTCCTGCTGGTTTGGGGAAAACGTCGCCTGGTTCATTTTACCTTTCAGTCTAATCGTTTTTTTTATTTTGATAAGTTCAGTCTAATCGTTTCCAACAGCTTTACCAGATAATTTTGTGTCCTGCTCCTTTCCAGGAACTGCCTCAAGGCTTACCATCCAGGCTGTGTCCAGAACAAAGATGAGGGGTTCATATGCGGTGAGAACTTATATGCTTACCATTCCTAACATTTCTAGTGTTTTCATAATTCATCATCATCAATGACTGCTACCAAAGGACAATGTCCTTCAATAGTCCTGCAGATGTTCATGTCTTGAGGGCTGGCATGATCTGTTCCAATAAAAAATAATACCCCCTTCAGTCAAAAATACCTGTACATGGAAAACATCGTAGTCTTAAGAAGATGTACTTTCCACCAGTATTTTATATTGCAGTACATTTGTGGAATCCATAAATCTGTATTCTGGAAGTGTTTTCGCCAAAAAAACACATATGGTTTTCATGTTTCTAATATGTATATTTTGGAATATATTGATAACCATAACTTTAGAAAGTTTGACTGGAAGCTTGTCGAAAAAATTGGTGTCACTCACATTCACTTGTTCGTTCCTTGGTTATGGCCATCTATCCTGAATCCTGAAGTACAAACCCCCTTATGAAATTATACTCGTTTTTTCTGGACTTTTTTTTAAAAAAAATTATACTGATGGGCATTTACTTTCAACTGTTTGCTATTTA
This sequence comes from Hyparrhenia diplandra, assembly GCA_015847255.1. Classification (NCBI taxonomy): domain Eukaryota; kingdom Viridiplantae; phylum Streptophyta; class Magnoliopsida; order Poales; family Poaceae; genus Hyparrhenia; species Hyparrhenia diplandra. Next base: position 316,324 of record JADLZK010012123.1, read on the forward strand.
CGGAGCTATCTGTGCCAGCATTATGCAACATGGTACAAAATTACAACTAGCATTTCAGTGCCTCCAATAAAAACTTGTATAACTATCCAACTTCTTTTGTATGACAGCACATCAAGCTAACCAGGACTTCAATAGTTGCACATAATAAGCATTTTGCACATGACATATATGATCATGAATTGTGGAATGTCTGTTTTAACCTCTTTTATCAAATGTCTGTTTTAGCTTCTGTACTCTTAAAATCTATTGTAATTAATTCGTGGGACTAATTTTGACTTTGTACAGATTGGCACATATGTGTCCAGTGCAGACGACGTTCTGATTATCAGTGCCTGTGCTGTCCACTTAACTCGGTTTGCTGTGCCTGTCTTGGAAAAGTAGAATTTGTGAAAGTGAAAAATCAAAATAAGGGATTCTGTAGCACCTGCCTGAACCTGGCTATCGCGATTGAGAAGAAAGATCCTCATGTGGTAACTGCATGCATATACCCAACTATTTTTCTGTTTCATGATACTGTTCTCAATTGCACTGGAGGCTGCATGCCATTTCATTAAAAAAGAAAAATATCCATGTATAATCCTCACAGCCAGACTCACACGTGCATCCAAACCCAACCATCACACACATGGGCGGCACAATTGCTATTGTTTGACATGCTGTTGCCTGCCGTTGCGTACAACAATTGCTATTAAGACAATGTACGTCTGACACACACTGCTCTCCTGCATTTGCTGCTCATTACGGCTCTCAAGCATTTCTCTATTCATTGATGGGCATTGTACTGAATCATGTAGGAGCTCATACACAATGTCATCATTCATCAAATGAGCTTTAAATGGACAAGCACATCATCTCATTTTTTGTCTTACTTGCTGGCTTCTCTTGCTCATGGACAAAGCCCAACCTTGAAGGTAGTAACAACTAGCTAGGTGCAGCATGAGCATATGGAATTGGGTCCCCTATTGATTTTAGCTCACACTTCGCCACTGATCACACACCCACAACACTCATAGAACAAGAATGGCAGTCTAATGGATAAAACAACCCAGATTCCTCAAGTACAATATTGAGTCTTTACTAGTTAACTCTCGAAAAGAGTTTGTTGCTTGCTATAAAGTTCACTTTTAGTTCTCCCCCTCCATAATTTTGTGGGTTTTCTTTTGTGGAAAGAATAGTTTAGACTACATAAAAATAAAATAAAATTTAACCTCTCCTACATGTTTTTTTTCCTTCTGTCTGACTACTGTTCATGTGCGTCTCCAGGCAAAAACAGATAACTACGAAATTTTGTTTAGAGACTACTGGGAAAGAATTAAAGATGCAGAACATCTGACATTGCTTGACTTGGAAGCAGCTAGTTATTTTCTGAATATAAAGCTTAACTGTAAAGAAAGAGCGAATTTAGAGAGATTCCCAGCAGACGATCACAAATCAGATAAAAATACATCTGATAATGGCGCCAATGATCAAACAATTCCTTTTGACTCCAAGGGCAAACAGATTAAAGCGAACACATCACAGAAGAACAAGTCAAATAAGAGAACCTTTGCTGGCTGGGGTTCCAAAGAGCTAATTGGATTCTTGTCAAGTTTTGGAAAGGATACGTCAAAACCTGTTGATGAACTCGAAATTATTGGAGTTGTCAAGGGGTACATCAAAGAGAAGAAACTGTACCTGGATGATAAGAAACTTCAATTCTTGTGTGATGATAAGCTACGGCCCCTGTTTACGAGAAGAAAAGTGAGGTGCAAAAAAGATCCCTAAGTTCTTGTCAGTTCATCTAGTTTCAAATGCTGTTTCAGAGGATAAAAGATTTTGTAGTTCTGAAGATGATGATGATGATGCCCCAGTTATAAAAAAAGAGACCTTGGAATGGTCTGGAGCCGAAGATTGCTAAGAGGGTCTCAGAAAGGAGCAAGAGTCATTTTGCCTCCCTTACTAAGAATAATATCAACCTAATCTACCTCAGAAAAACTTTAGTTGTTGATCTTCTGAGTCAGCCAGACATGTTTGAACAGAAAGTTGTTGGCTGTTTTGTTAGAGTCAAGTGTGGCAAAATGGTACACAGCTTTGAAATAGCTAAAAAGGCATACCTGCTTGGACAAGTAACAGGTGTGGAGCACTTGCAATCATTCTTTCTTAGGTTTGATCGTTTACAATTCATTTGTGAAGAAAGGAAACAACTTTCTCACGTGCTGTTGGATAAATCTGTAGGCATCAAGAAATCTGGAAATGAATACAAGATAAAAGATATATGTACAAATACTCTCTTATGTGTTACTGGTTTGTTGGATGATGTCAGTATATCAATGCTCTCAGATCAGGACTTAGCAGAGGTACTATTTTTATAAATAATCCAGTAGCATTTTAATGCTATTATGTTAGTTGTTTGTTTCTGATGAAAAATTAAATTTGGTGCTACATTTGTTCTAAAGTAGCCTGTCATTACTAAGTAGTTTGTGCAACATTGGCTAACTAATTCAATATTTAGCTGTTTTGCCTAAAGGTGTGGTGGGCTAATTATGCCTTTTCTCCCTTGGTAACAGGATGACTGCGATGATCTTATTTCTTTGGCTGAGAAAGGACTACTGAAACGGGCTACTGTTGTAAGATCATATTATGAATTCTTCTTCTCTTTTATGCAGTGGCAGTGCCTAACCATTTGAATATGTGGCACTGGATGGAGCAGACTTACCATGCTGTTGAATAAATGATTTCTTTCTTTCACCTTCCATGTCCGTTGCTCTAGTGATGACTGATGAGAATAGTTTGTATCTGCATGTGTTGTATGAATGTGTGCATTTCTTGTGAATCGATATTATGGCTCTCATTCTAACATATTCACATGGCTAATTACTAACACAAATCTGTGGCTATATCTCATGTCAAACAAATCACTGATTCCTCTAGCATATTCCAGTGATAAAGTAAGATGATTCATATACAAGTTCATCAGGGGATCTATGCTCTTATGATCTAAAAGAATGCTTAGTACAATACAGAAGGGCTCTTGATTTGCAGGGTAGGCTGGCCTAGTCCAGGGATACCTTTATTTTTTGGATGTTCTCCGTGAGTGTGGTTTGTGAGGGGAAATCTCTGTTGTCACTTAATTGAAATGCAGAGTTCCTGCCAGTTCGTTAAAAAAATGACCTAGGCATTTTTCCTTGGTTGCTCTTCCCATTGGATGTTTAGAACACTAGCAAATACTGAGGAGTTATGAGGGAGAACACACCAGATTGTTTTGTTATTAGAAAGGAAATTTATTAATCCATAGAGACGAAGGACGACAATAATATTTTCTATATGTTATATGCTAGCTAGTTAGAATGATAGGAGATGTTTTGGGTATTGCGTAGTGTTACTTTGTTTGTGCCAGGTCATGTCATGGACGGTTCATACTCTGTACTTGTTGATAGTTGAGGATCAATTTGTTTCTGGTTTTCCACTACTCCCTTCAGCTATCTTTTTTTTAAAAAAAATCTTTGGACACTTTCAGTCTTTTAAAGTGTAACGTTGGCCACTATTGCACAGCCTTATAAAATTAAAGTTTAAGAAAGTTTATAAGACAAATCTACCAATACCATTTTTAACACAGCAAGGATAGCATATTGGCGTTATGAATTTCAAACTTTTTGATATTTACCAATTACCATCATTTCTCATGGAGACACTACGAATAAGGAAAAATATGTCCTGCAGCCATAAAAGTCTGCCTGTTTGCGAAAGGGCCTCTAGCTGAGTAGGTTAGGTGGCTTGAGTAGCGAATTTTCAGGCTGGGGTTAAAAAATACCCTCGTCTGTCCCACACCAAAGGACAGGTCTAAGGTCTGGCCCGGTCGTGGCCGTTCTCACATAGGTTACGGTACCGCTCTGTATGGGGCAGGGGTTCAGAGGTTTTCTCAACCTACGTGAGAAGGTCTTCTTAATCCAATGCCCGGGGCTGTCTTACACCCTTGGTCGATTTTTTTTAGCCAGCCTGTTTACACTTAAGTTTGCACATATTAATAGCTGTCAGCTGGAGGCAGGGGTTCAGAGGTTTTCTCGAGAAGATCTTGTTCTTAATGCAATGCCCAAGGGCTGTCTTACCTCCCCTCCCCCCCCCCACCCAACCCACCACCAGGTTGAGTTTTGTTTTTAAAGCCAGTCTGTTTACCTAAGTTTGCACCTATTAATATCTGTCAGCTGAAAATACTTAAAGATAGCGTGTCTCCTGTTGTACTTGAGCTTCTAATATGCAAATGCTAGACTCCTTTGTTAGTTTTCTGAGTTTGCTCATTTTGGCAGGCTGAGTTGGAGGAAAAGGTGGCTACTGTGCATAGAGACATAGTTAATCATGTAAGTGCACCTGTCACTTCAGTGAATGCTATTATTTTGCCACTTCATGCTTGTGCATGTTGGAAGGAAATGTATGCAGATAGATACAAATTAGAAGTTTAACAAGTAACTGGTTTTCTAAATCAACTGAAAAGGAACTTTGTAACTCATACGGAGGCCATAGTGCTCTGCATGATTTGTCCACCAAATTGAGACGGCTGTTTGTTTTTGCAAGTCCTGTAGGTCTGAATGGCAATATTACCTGCATCACATCCTAATCTTTTGCATCTATTAGACAACATTTGATGTCTGAAAGCAAAATTTTAAATTCTCATGCAAGATTCAGCTCTTCATTGGTCCTACTATTGTAGTGATATATCGTTTCTTTCCATGTGTTTGTTATATGTGCTTCTAATTGTACCAATGAAATTGGCATTTTCAGCGGATTGAAAGTGAATTTGAGAGACTAGAAAGATGGATCAACAATGCGCGGAACCACGCAGAATATCCTTTCTAGACTGACTGTTAGTACTTTAGTAGTACATATTCTTAGGACCATTGAAGAAGGCAATATCCCACAAGGTTTCTTCCTTGACCATTCTTTGCTTACAGTGGTGGAACTACTGGACCAAAAAAAACTTTTAAGCACACCAGCTGAAAGACAGCGTCGTCTTGAAGAGGTTCCAGAAATTGTTCCGGATACAGAATACAGAGAAAAGGAAACACTTGCAGCAAGCAGCAACTCTTCTCAAGAGAATAGAGGTTCCAACACTTAAAATTTGGTTTCTTAAAGCACCTTTTCCTTCCTTTGCTTTTTGTTTCACATTCATAATGGCCCCGAATACCGAAGTTATTACATGCTCATTATCCGAATGGCGCTGTGGAAAAGTAAGCACAGTTAATTTATACAAAATGGAGCTAATTATTTGTCAATGCATCCTTTTGTTGTGAAGTAACACCATAATTACCATTACAATTGTAGTGTGCATATATATTTTCCCTTGCAAAGGCGGCTACCTGTTACTACATGGAATTCTGTTCCTACAAGGTTGCAGTTGTTAATTAGCTATATTTAGAATGCAAGTATTCAGGCGAGTTGATTTGGAGATGATAGAGTAAGCCATGTGTCATCTGTTTTGAAATATTAGAGGTGATATTTAGTTATGATGAAAACTTCAGCTTAGTTATGGTATTTATTTAGATCTTATACTTACTATACTACTCCATGGCAACCTATGCTCCCGCATAGGCTAGAATCTTAGGAGATATAAGCATTAGATGTTATTGTTTAATACCTATGAATAATAAAAATTATTTATATTAACTAGCCATACGTGCAGCTTTTAAGCTGTACCAATCAGGCTCATAATCCTGCAATGTGCCACGGAGTAGGGGGCTCATCCAAACTTTTTAGTTTTAGGGAAAAGAAGCAATTTCACATTTGAGGGAAAAGAAGCAATCTCACATTCTGCATCTCTAGCCTTTTTTCCCATTCCTACAAGTTATTTTAAACTGAGTATAGATAAAAGTTAAACTAATGGTAGTCCTTTTCACTCTCTTGACACTAAGACCTGCTTGTCTTGTTTGTTGGACCTGCTTGTCTTTCTTGTTTTCAGGTGCTTCTCATCAGGCAGTTGATTCTTTGAATGTTTTTAATGGGGAACCATCAAAAGGTATCATTGCATTTGTTTGCCTTACATCCTTTTATTTTTTTCAATTTTTATATTTTGGGAGAACCGAAGGTTCCGTTACAGTTCTCCGTTGTCCACCTTTTTCCTTTTAAGTAATTTCTGTTCTGAACTTTTATTGCTACTAGATGGAACTAATGTCAAGCTTGGTTGATCTCTTTCTACTTGCTAAGGCTAGGATGTTGTTGCTACACTGTGCTGTTGAATCTACTTAGTTGGGGAAATCATGACTAATTGTAGTAAGATGTTATACTGTTAAAGCTCCACAAAACATGCTATCAACTAATTACTATATCCAAATTTAGAAATAAATTAGTAGTTTTGGAAAGCCATTATATGCCATCGGAGGCAAATACCTGCTTTTCGCTCTTCATCTAATACTAAAGCCTAATTACTTGCTTGTTCCAGGTGCTACACAGCAAATACATGATTGTTTGAACGTTCTTAACAAAGAATCATCAGAAGGTTTGTTTCAGATATAATATTTTGAAATTACACCGCCTGTTTTCCTTTGTTTACCTTATAACTTCCCTTGTGTAAGTAATTGCTATCTATGGGCTATTTTGGTGATTTTGTCTCTCATCAGTTGCATTTAAGCAAGGTGATGCTACTTGTGAACCTCCTTCTGAAGGTTCTGTTCTGTGATTCTTATCTAGTGCTAACACTTATTAGGCAACCAATTTGATTTGTATGTTCATTCAACTTTTGATGTTCCCAAAAACAATGGAACCAGTATGAGGTATATTTTATGTGCATATAAGTTTTAATTAGAACTTGATTTAAACTAATAAGGATAATAAATGATGGAATGCTTAAATGTTTTATGGTCGTTAGTTATATTGAGTAACTAATAGGGTGATATCCATTGGTGTGTGCTCTTTTGCTGATGATGTGGTTCTAGTTGACGAGAGTAGGGCAGGGGGGTTAATAGGAAGTTGGAGCTATGGAGGCACACATTAGACTCGGTCGAAAGGGTTCATCTTGAGTAGGACCAAGACGAGTACATGATGTGCGACTTCAGCTTGACTAGGCACGAGGATGGGGACGTTAGCCTCGATGGACAAGTGGTAGCCAAGAAAGATACTTTTCGGTATTTAGGATCAATGCTACGAAGTATTGCGACATCGATGAAGATGTTAGGCATAGAATTCCAGCAGGTTGGTTGAAGTGGCGGCAAGCCTCTCGCATCCTTTTGTGACAAGAGGGTGCCACATAAGCTAAAAAGGTAAGTTCTATAGGACGGTGATTTGTCCGGGCGATGTTATATGGTGTTGAATGTTGGCCTACAAAAATGCGACATGTCCAGCAACTAGATGTGTATGTTGCATTGGTTTTGCGGGCATACAAGAAGGGATAGAGTGCTGAACGTAGAGATTCGAGATAGGGTCGGGGTGGCTCCGGTGCGTAGTTGGGTTTTAAAGCGGGTAGATAATGTAAAACAGAGGTAGAGGTCAACCTAGACTGACTTGGGACGAGATGGTTAAGAGACCTTAAGGAGCGCTTTGGAGACTAGCAATCAATATGCCCGAACCGTGACCGATGATGGATGGTTAAGGAGCGCTTGGAGACTAGCAATCAATATGCCTGAACCGTGACCTTTGTTTCTTTTTCTGTTTACCCCTAACTCTACCTTCTATCTTGTGCCCTATTTTTTTGTTTCTTTTATACTTGTTTCCTATGAGTTTCATCTCTAGCCTACCCCAACTAGCTTGGGACAAAAAGGCTATGTTGTTGTTGTTGTTGTTGTTGTTGTTGTTGTTGTAGTAGTAGTAGTAGTAGTTATGTTGAGAAACTGAAATTCTGAAACCAATTGAACACCAAAACCATAGGATCACTTGGTTGTGTGGGTTGCGCTTGATACTAATAGTCTAGCATGGTGATGCCAAGAAACCCTGATAGACCACCAAATGTTACATTCGATAGCAGTGATAATGTAATACCTCCATGCGTATAATTCATTTGTTTGCATGCGGGTATAATGTTGAATAGAAAATTGAATATATTGTCTCTTCTTATGACCAATGATCATGTCAGTTATGAACTGCTTGATCATGAATCCATTTCTTTTTTGATATATTGATACTGTGCAATTAATGCTGCTAGTTTTGATGTTATTATGTATTCATTTTTGTCCATGCAGGTCATGAAGCCTGCCTCAGTGGTGCTACTCCTGATCCTGCACTACATTATCAAATGGATGATACTCAAGGTTTGCTACTCAACACCTTTGCTAATGTGAAGGATCCTTGCAAGTGCTTCTAGAGGTTTCTAATATTTGCATGGTTGGCTCCCATTTCTTAATAATTCCAAGTTTGGTCATACTGGTTTAGTGTCAAGTAGAATCTAGATGACTGGGCATTTGTTGCATTTTCCCCATTCAAACACATGGATTGCCATTCTGATTGTATTGGCGTTTGTCATATCCTGCTGCAGAAATAGCTGTGCATTTGCTCTTTGCTGTGAAGATATTGCACAGTGACATGCTATTCACAATCCTGTCGTTAACTTTGTAACAGTCTCCTCTGTTTCTGCAATCACATTCAACTTTATTTGTAAAGTTTATGCAGATGGTAGCCCATCTCAAGCCATGAACATTGACCAAGATGAAAGTAACCACTCCAGGCAAGCTGCCACGGCCAAGATTAATGAAGTTGTAGAAGTCGTCCCAACTCAAGCCATGAACATTGACCAAGACGAAAGTAACCACTCCCGGCAAGCTACCACGGTAAAGATTAATGAAGTTGTAGAAGTCGTCCCAACTCAAGGCATGAATATTGACCAAGATGAAAGTAACCACTCCCGACAAGCTGCCACGGCCAAGATTAATGAAGTTGTAGAAGTCGTCCCAACTCAAGCCATGAACATTGACCAAGATGAAAATAACCACTTCCGGCAAGCTGCCACGACAAAGATTAATGAGGTTGTAGAAGTCTACTCCCGGCAAGCTGCCACGGCAAAGATTAATGAAGTTGTAGAAGTCGTCCCAACTCAAGCCATGAACATTGACCAAGATGAAAGTAACCACTCCCAGCAAGCTGCCATGGCAGAGATTAAGGAAGTTGTAGAAGTCATCGATCTAAGCAGTGATGACGATGAGGACCCTCGCACAGTGCAACATAAGCTGCAACATAAGCCAGAAGGCAAGGCAATGCATGCTCCAAGGGCTGTGAATGGGGATGTTCACTTGGAGCAGCAGGAACCAGCATCTGCAACCATGAATAGGGTTCTTCAGCCTGAGCAGCGACAACCAGCTCATACAGCCATGAATGGAGTTTTGCGCCCAGAGCAGCACGGGTCAGCACGTGCAACCGCGAACGGCGTGTCACCTTTGAGCCTGCCGTGGAGTGGCACTATATAGACCCTAAAGGAGAGACCCAAGGGCCATTCTCGCTGATGCACCTGATTCATTGGAAACAGTCGGGCTTCTTCAGCGATCCGGGCTTCCGAGTATGGAAGACGGGGCAGACTTCTGAGCAGGCTATCTTGCTTGGTGATGCCCTCATGTCGTCGATGCTTTTGAAGCTCGTTTGCTTCCCGATCTGACCTCATGAACATGGAACAACTTTGGTCAGTTCGAGGCTCGAGCACTGTGCCATTTTCGGATGCATGAATGTTCAGTGTTCAGTCTGGATTGGACTTCGAAATTGATCTACAACTCTTTTTTATGATTTAAACAGTAACATTTTCAAACAGGGTAGTACTGTGTTACCTTCTTTTTTTTTTTTTGGTTACCACCTGGTGTGCGACAGTGCGAATGTGAAAAGTGTTTTCTGTGAGTTATTTCGAAGACGCCTGGCTGGCTGCCTCCACAGCCCCACCTCCTGTTGTACCCACACGCTCACTGTGACTGTTCGACAGACGACACTACCCCACGCGCACGCGCAGCTGCCGTAGGCCTGCGGATTCGGAGACACCGACCCCTCCCTCCTACGAAGCCGGCCGCCGGACATAGGCCCCAAAGCCGTCTGTGACACCGGATTTATTTTAGGATTTTTCGGCGTTATGCGTTAAGTGGTAGGCGACGCCGTCGACAGCGCCGTGGTGACCGAAACTTCAAGCCGTCCTAAGGTCTTCGTAGGGGTAGGGTTTTCGTGTGTTCATAGGGGTGAGTGTGCGTGCGTGTTGGCGTATAGTGTAAAAAAAAAAAAAAAAGGAGTCGTACATGCCCCTTTCCGTGGATGGATTAGGTCCCCTCAGTTCTTGATATGGAGTACCTTAAAGCAAAAGAGCAGTGGGGCAGTGCTGGCAGTCAGAATCAGGTGTGCATGGAAGAAAACTAATAGTTGGATTTGGATCACGTTGACCTCTTCGCCTCCCGCTGCTACTCAGTACTCGGCAAACAGAAATCTCAGCTAAAGACAGTAGTACTTGAATCCTTATTGAGATTTATAGAAGCCAAACTGTTACTTGAAAGCTTCTACAATCGGTTCGAAAAAAAAAAATGAAAGCTTCTACAAATTGCAAATACTGATGCAATATGGGAGTTCTAATGTTACTTGGAAGCCAACAAGATTTACAATAACTTAGAAGCCAACTAAACTACTGTGTAGGAGTACTGAACCTAAGTTATAGATTGCTCACAAAAATACTAACACAACTGCTATGATTTGTCAGAAGAGGAAATCCAAATAAATAATGAAACACTATGAGATAAATAATGATAGCTACTGACTCTAGTAAGTGGAAAATAGTTACACTGATACTAACAGCTAGAAATATGTCAGCATCGTTTACTATTCAGTAATACTCAACACTCTATAATACTAAAGCCGATGAGAGTAGATAGTGAAGGCAAGTACTAGAGAAATACAAAATAACACTGATAAATACTAAACACGATGAGATGTGATTTCAGGGAATGGTATAAAAGTTGTAAAGTATGAGGTAAACAGTAATCACATCCCCTCCATCAATGGTCAAAGAAGAAAAAATGATTACGGTTGAAAATTAGTACGCCATGTACAATGGAGACGTCTTACTCTTCAACCACTCGCTACCCAAGAATATCACTACTAGCCTACAGCCACTGCGGGATGTACACCACTTGTTCAACCAGCATGGTTGCGCAAGAATGCAAGGAAAAGCAATCATAGTTACATCAGAGGTTAAGTTACGCCCGAGCCCAACCACAACAATGTCTGAATTTAGCGCCTAACGACCTTGCCAACTTGACGCTGGTTGCGGAAATAACTTAGAAGAACCTGTGCCTGCACGTACAAAATAAAAATGGTAAGCTATTGAAGCTAGTAAGCTACCACGGCATAACATATAGGTTTGTCTTGCAAGGTTTTACTTCTCAAACATTAAAGTACACAACTGAAAGTGTCAGCTTATGCTTATGCTTATGCCAATATGATACGGACTGGACTGCAAGTGCAACTGTACCTTCTCTCTTGCACGGGCCGTGCCTGATTGTGATAACGCCACCAATGGAGGCATAGCGCCCTCCTGGAGCACCAGGCTGCAGAACCTGCTGTTGTTAGTGCAGAGCTGCAGCAAAGCAGCAGCAGCGTTCTCCTTCGCCCGTGCTGAGCCCAGCTCAACAACTTCAACCAGCACCGGGATGCCACCTGCCTGAGCAATACAAGTCCTCCCCTCATGCACCGTAGCAAGGATTGCCAAAACAGAGACGGCCTTGTCAACCATCCCAGCTGCTGGATCCATCAGCTCCACCAGGTGCTTTACAGCCCCGGCCTCAATAATCCGGGCCTTGTTCTCGTGAAATATTGATAGGTTGAAGAGAGCCGTTGCTGCATCCTTCTTCCCCTGCGCACTGCCATCTTGCAGCAGGTCTACCAGAGGTTTAATCGCTCCAGAGCGTCCGATTTTTGGCCTTATTATCTTCATTTACTGAAAGACTGAAGAGAGTTGCAGCTGAGTTTGCTCTTGCCTCTGGTTTACCTGTCTCAAGAACGTGGATGAGAGGTTTGATGGCATCTGCACTTGCGATAGAGATCTTGTTGTTGTCATCTAACGACAAATTCAAGAGTACTGTTACAGCATTTTCCTGCATGCTGGGATCTACTGAATAAAGAAGGTTCACCAAGAAGGGTATAGCACCGCAATTTGCAATGGCAATTCTACTCTCAATGCTGTGCCTTGAAAGAACCAGCAGGTCTCCTATTGCTGCCCTTTGGACATCAGTACACTCATTTTTCAGGTCCTCAATAAGTTTACCAACTTTATTATCGGCACTAGCAAAATCAGATCTTGAATCCATTGGAACAGCTTTATCTGATTGTTGCTGCCAGACTAATTGATTTCGAGAACGAACACCACCCAACCTTGGCAACCAATTTGGTTTTGAGCAGGTGGCCATTGGACCATTTCTTGTATTTTCTGATGCAATGCTGTTATTTGAGACTGATTCCTCCTTATTATTCTCAACGACTTCAAGATGGTTGCTGCTAGAAGAAGCACTTGTGCCAATATCACTACTGATACCATTATTTTGGAGATGCTGCTCAACATCAGAAGCATGGAAACCATCCTTTCTCAATTGCTTAATGGCTTCAGAACCATCACTAGTCACATTGCATATTAATTTGTTTGCTTCAGTAGCTGCAATTTGTAACTTCGAAGAGTCAGTTTCAGAATCATCTGTGTCTTCAGAAGATGAAGCCTTGGAGATTTGATCATCTGAATCAGAATTTTCATGCAGCAAGTTAGGATGAGAATTGTCATCTGATGATATCATATGATCTGGTGAGCCAAGCTTATTTGTCCTTGGAGAGTTTTCAGAGGAAGGAGATTTATCACTTGTTCTACCATTAATTGCCTTGAGGGAAACAGAAAACCTCAAACTCAAGAGTTTCACAGGGTCTGGTAGCACTACACCATGTATTTCAGACCAATTTTCAATCAACTGTTTGACAGTGTAGTTAGGAATCAAATTGCTGTGTCCCAAAGTTTGACGTGTCTTGGGGCAGACATTGTAACCCAAGTCAAGCCATTTCCTGATGAAAACCCGTTCATATGTTTGACCAGAAGCCACAATCACTGGATCCGACATTAGTTCAAGGGAAAGGGGGCAACAAAAATCAGCAGGTATGGGCACTCCATTAATACTATGCATCTGTTTTTCTTCCACATGTTTCTCAAGCATATGGTTGACTAATTCAGAGATATGGTTGATACCATCTAGTTCTGAACTATCCTCAGCACTGACTCTTGTTCTAATTTTGGCAAGAGCAACGGCCTCCATCAGCAATTCTTGATTTGTGGACAAGCTCAAAGATACTTGGATATTTGTCAATGTCTCTGACTTTGGCATAAATTTTCCAACAAGATCCCTGGAAGCCTCCTTGATGATACCCATAATTTTGTCACATTGAAATTGCTTTATTTTCTGGAATTTGCAAAAACCAAAATGATTAGAGTATGAAATCATATGAAAGAAGTGCTACTGATATGACAATAATGCTTTTTCACTACCTCCAAGTACACTGAAACACAATTGGTTTCTGGTGGTTTTACTTCAGAATTGACAACTTCGCACACTTCAAGCATATAGTTTTGCATCTTGGTAATAAGGGACTCCACTTGCATAACCTTCATATAATAATTTGCAAGTATTAGATAACGAAAGCATTGTATAAGCTATAAGTTGTGTCTTATGTGAATGACAGTAGTAAATGGAAGGGATAATGGAATTCTGAAAACAAATTTTGCTCATCATCAAATCCCAGCTTCCGACTAGCTTTATCGCATCATTGATGGTAGCATCTAGTTCCTCAAGCAGCAGAATTTTTCTATCATCTTGAGTAATCTGGGGAGAACTTCATCGAGGACCAACTTGAGAAGACCCAGGATTTCATCAATCTTCCGGCAGTATCTCTTAACTAGCTCAGTCTCTACCACACTACTGGTAGACAACATTCGAAAGTTCGAAATACTGCTGATTATTGACATTGGCACTGACTCCTCCATTGACCTGTAAGAAGACTGAATGAAGAGCATAATGCAGTCTATTTTAGGTGCAGAACTCACCAAAGCAAAAAGGAAGGACTGGACAGTTCTGGTACAGCTTAAAAGAAATTTCAGACGCCATTTATGGGTTTTACTCCCACTTAAGAGAACATAGACAATCCCACATGCAAGCACATCTCATGAAGTGATAACTGGTATAGCCTATCAAATGTATTTGACCTTAAATTGCACATACTTTCGTTGCTATCTCTTGAAACGTGGAAATTTAGGCACGAGAAAAGCGAATTATCAGCTGGAGATCGGATACTCCATTTAGTCGAAACAGTACTGTACCCATAAGCTCTCGTTAAATCCCATTCCCCTCTAGGCCCAAAATCCGTCGTAATCACAGGGCCTCTAGCCCGCAGGATCGATCACCTGAAAAACCTGCTTCTAATCCCGATCCCAGCCTCAGAGCGCGCGGGCGCGTGTGTTCGAGCAGGTTTACGCACCAAATCAAGCTCTCATCCCTCTAATCGCAGCACTTGAACAACCACCTAATCACAAATGCAGCAGGAACTGCACGGGCCGATGCCAGAGCAATCAAACAGGCATGATTACGAGTACGATACACGGGGGACCCGGAACCACCGCTAGGAGCGAAGTAAGGTAGGCCTTCGAGCCGAGGAGAGGGAGAGGCGGGTGTGGTACCTCTGGGAACTTCAATGGCGGTCGCCGCGGTGAGCTCCACCACGCGGAGGCGACGAGGACGAGGACCGTGAGGTCAGGCGCCTAGAGGAGTGTGAACACGAGGGGGAGGCAGCAGCGACCAGAGCAACCAGAGCGAGGGGGCCAACGGACGGAGTGGTTGAGAGGACTGGAGCCGGGTGATGCAGGTGCGCGGTGGTCCGGGTGGTTTCGTACACTGACTAGTGGGTCCAACTGGAGGGGGCGACGGGTCTACGCTGGACCGGGTGCAGAGACGCGGTAAGGTCCGTCTGCGGGACGGCAGCAACTGCCCCCGAATCGCGGGCCCCGCAGCCGCCGATCGCTGATTCCCGGCGCTCCTGGGTTGGCCTGCACGGACTGGGAGGTGGGGCGCGGTTTTCTTCTCAGCAAGTGGGCCCGCGCGGCGTGCTTGTTTTCGCCCACACCGCGTGTGTACGGACCGAGAGGTTCGGACTCACTGAACACGGGCCCAGCGAGGCCCACCGAATTTGAATACTCGGCTCACACTTGGCTCACACTGAACTGAACTTTTTTATTTTTTTAATGAGATCGCCGTCTTTTATGCCTTGGGAAAACTGGACAGGGAGTTTATTACTCCTAGTACTACCGTTTCAGACTCTCAGGTCCAGAACGACGAGTATCCCACACACCACACACATGACAGTTTTCACAAAGGCGTTACCCGTTGCAGATTTTTCAGAGTAGTGGCCTGTGCTGTGCCTGTGCCTGGCTGGCTGCACCAAAACACCACTAGCTAGTAGTGCACTACTGCAACTGGACCACGGAGCACAACACAGAGAAACATGTGAATCCTGAAGATTGAGAAGAGAATCAAGAACACGAGACAGAACTGGTGGTGGTGCCTGCTTATATTAATTTCTTTCGGCAACTGAACCTTGACCATGAGCCCTTTTTATCAAATGGTCCAAATCAATGTGTGAAATCACTTCTGGGGTGTGTTTAGAGGCCAAAGTTTTTGCCCAAAATTCTGGAATTTGGGCCAAAATTTGAAATTCGGCATTTGAAAGCAACCTGAAAAGATCTGTAGCACACATTTAAGTTTTGTTTGTGGTAAATATTATCCTATCATGGGGTAACTAGGCTCAAAAGAATCGATGCCATGACATCAAAACTGTGTAATTAGTTTATTTTTTTACCTACATTTAAATCTTTTTCGAAAATCGTCTTTTAGTGCGCATTTAATCTTCGATGTGATGGGATATGATGAGGATGTGATGGGAGTGCAGGGAAATTTTGAAGGGAATCTTTGTCCTCTAAACACAGCCCCTGAAAAAAAAAATGTGAAATCACCCACTGCACTTGTTCGCTTAACATATTCCTGCGCGGTACAGGTCGACGGGAGCTGAATGCAGCATCAACCTGAAAGCAGACATGTGATCACAGAGAATGTCGAAACCTGTCTGCGTACTACTAGGAGTCACGGTCCTGCCCTGTCCCATGGTAGCTGCACATTGATTATTACTAAACTACTCGCTAATGGGCCACTAGCTTAGCTAAGCCATTGTTAAGTTAATTAATGGGAGCGATCATCGATCGACCTCATCACCAGGGCAGCAAAGCATAAAGAAACTGTTGGAAGCGTCTAGACCCCCTTAAACAAATGGGCGCAGGCATTATCGCGGGCTGAGATGGTACATGGAGTTAGGTTAGCGAGTGCTTTTTCGACCCCAGCTGGGCTTCCTAATCAGACGCCATTACATTACTGAATATACTTGTTTTTTTCCTGTGCCGAGTGATCCAGAGACAGCCAGCACCCAGGAGCCCAGGACGTGTACATATGGATTAATCTGCTAGATTAGTTGTGTGTGTATATAATAACTGGGTATGGAAGCAGCTAGTGACCTTAGCTTTCTATAAAACAGAGAAAGCCATCATGCATGGACGCATGGTGCTGCTATGAGGCCATAGCTAGGAGCCTAGGAGACCTTTATCGAAAAAAGTGTGTAAAAAAACTAGGAGGCCATAGCTAAATTACTATATGGATAGCTGCTATAGTTAGAAGTAATGATGCTAGGTGGTGCTTCATGCATACGTAAACACATACGTACTGCTACTATACTGGTTTCTAGATAAGAACAACGTGTGGATATGAGTCATCATGCATGCCATGCATTTTGTTTCTTTTCTTCTTTCCGGCTTGCCAGTTTGCCACTCATCCCAACTTTTTTTTTGGGTGTGTGTGTGAACTCACGCGTACACTTTTTGCGAAAGGTGTTTTTTTTGTTTCCTCACGGTTCATCTCACCGTGCATGAGGCATAAATAAAGCATATATAGTTACGTTGTGTGCCAGATCAGATGATCATCAGTGTTGTTTGGAGGCGATCGTACTTTGCCATATGCAAACTAATACTACTCAAAATATATATAGTGACGCATCGGTGGATCGATCGGCTTTTCCACCAGTTTATATTAACCCACCACCATCTGCTTTTTAGACGGATACGGTGGCTACGAGGAGTAGTGTACATCAGCATCGATAGATGGGTGACAGTGTACACAACCACAACCGGTACGCAGCATCCATCGGCATCTTATCTCCCCGCCTGTAAAGTCACCATACTTTCAACCGCATAGCTAGCTGCTAGGGATCGGAACGACGACGGATCGGAGAAAGGAGATACTGGTAACTTGATGAGCACGACGATGTCTACGTTGCTGATGCGATGATATGAATGATTAAACACCGCACCTTTTGGGATTTTGACTAATCATGTCGGTATATTTTGACTAAAATTTTGATATAGGGTGCGACAACATCCGAGATTGTGAGAAAAATTGAAAAACTTGATATCACAATATGATAAATATTTAAGACTCAAAGAACATTAATTAATTAATAAGAAAAACAAACCAACTACAAGATTATAGATCATACCATCTACTACGTACAGATTTGGTATGACCATATGTCAACATTCTACGTCATTTAAACACTATAAATTTGAATTTGGAAATCTAAGAACTTCAAATACCTATTTTGGGACTAACTTTAAATAAGAAAAAACTAGTATACTATAAAGTTGTACTGCATCCATAAAGAGATGTACTATACAATCTGCAAAATAATTAGTTAAGTTTATAAATTATTGGAGCCTCGAACTTTTAAAAAATATATATATATTCCATAATCAATCTAATGATACTTATTTTGTATTATAAATGTTTGTTATTTTTATATAAATGTAGTGAGTTTAAATTGTTTGACTCTGGAAAAAATAAAATTACATCCTTTTTATAAATGAAGGTAGTGGATCAAATTGATAACAAAAATTCAATGTAGACTGTCAACATTTTTTTTTTTTTTTGAATTCTAGGGCAATGCCCTGTCCATTAACATAAGCAATAGACAACAAATTCAGTTTACAACGTCTTGATGGCACAACCATCGTGAAAAGTTCCCAGAAAAGCACAACCGTCACCATAGTTGGCTCAACATATAAACGAGATACAAAAATCACTCCAAAGCAAAACTAGAACCCCCAATACTTTTTGTACTTCTTCTTGATTTGACTCCTTCACCTCGACTTTTTGCTTCAGGTCACCAGCACTTGCAGGGAACTTGCATCTTGCTTCCACATCACATATGTGTCTTCATCAGAAATGGCTAAGGCAGCGAGGCACCTGTGCAGCTTGTTGCTTGAGCATTTGTATTTCCTCCAGCAAGTCCATCTTCTTGTCCTCTTGGCATAAGATCACCCATCTCTGAGTTGTTGATGCCACTTTGTAGATAAGCATATCCATGCTTGTCCCGCGAGACCTCTGAAAACAAAGATTATTTCTCATTTTCCACAAACTCCATAATGCGAGAAGAGGTAATAATATTCAGAACCCCCATGCTTTTTATTACTCAACCAATATCTACCAATGAACTCAAAAGATGAACCAACTTGAATCTGAAATATCTGTGAAATATGTTTCCATAAGCTGTCTAGCTACTGGCCTGATCAACATAAAAATTATTCAGAAAGATATTTAATTAAATCTGACTAATAAATTAAAACATTATTTAGGACTCTAAAAATCTCTACAACATAAAAAAACTTGTCAACTGCAGAGATGTAGATCGCATTGATCTCTACAGGTTTAGTAGCCATCCACACCCCCGCCATCTACCCCGCGAACTGCACAGCACTGCAGGGATTGGATCGCCATCAGGGGCGCCAAAAACGCGCAGGCAGAAGGAAACCGGCCAGTCACGCACGCGCATTAGCCACCAATTTCGTGGGGAATCCGCGTGAATCGTGATGGAACACACACGCATGACATGAGGCGATCTTGACGTACTATAGCTGTTAGCTAGCCTCTCTGGTTACGTACCAGTTGGTTGATTCGCCCGGCCCCAATAAGCATATTCCACGGCCAGAAACGATGGATCGATCGGACAGCAGATAGAGATAGGCACGGGCCACGGGAAGAAAGAAGACGTGACACGAACCCGTACGTACACGCGAGACGAGTCAGTCGTCAATCGTGCAGTTGTGCACCGATGACCGTCGTTGTCTTTCCCGATTGGATCCCATCCAGCCAAATCCTGGCGGGTGGCGGCCGGGCTGGCGGCCTTGCCGAATGGCGATCTGAGCCTGGTGGTGTGGTGGTGGCCTGAGCAGCCGCGTGCGACGCGTGCGATGATGCGCGTACGTCCCTGCGCGATCGAGTCGCTGAGTTGGGCGTCCGAACGCACATCATCCATATGCAACCGCTTAATTTCAGTTCCTAGTCGCTAGCTATAGCTGGAAGAAATGGACGTGAGAGTGGAGGACGAGAGATCCGCGAGCGTGAAGAAGGGCGGTGCTGACGCTGTTGACTAACGCCGCAGCCTGATGTAATCTTACGGCTGGCTGAGGCTGAAATGCGGGCAACCTAATCCACAGCTGCGCTAGCTGCGTCGTCACCGGCCGGTATCAGCAGCTGAGCGCGCGTGCGGCTTTGAGCGAGTCGTCTCGTCTCTCGTGATTTCGTCGAGCATCCGCATGGCATGGCAGCACCTTTCCAATCGTCACTAGTGGATTGACGGGGGTTCGGTCGCGTTTCTTTGTTCCATTCCACACCGCAACTCAATCAATATGGTCTTCTCTTGTGTGCGGCATCGGTGCTCTTACGATATGCTATTACGAC